>CAIIXF020000009.1:38244349-38849441 GCA_903813345.2 Owenia fusiformis
CGAATGGAAAACATACAGAAGAACAGAGGGGCAGATATATGATGCACGCTTCTATGATATCTCCTTTATTTCTGTTCACAGGGTCATATTTTATTGGGTTATCTCTGTTGTAATAGCTACCCCACAAGACTGCTGAACATAACAGGCTAATATTATCACCAGACAGATGTGGTACAACACATGCTTCTGACTCTTCTACACTAAAATGTTTTTTTATCCTGAAGATTCCTGGAATATTTGTTGGATCAACATTTCTATATTGCAACCACCTTGGCTAATAAGGGAGCATCTCAATAATCAAAAATTATGATACTACCAGCTTGATATATTCCATAAGTACTATAATTGTAAAATAAAATAAAAGACACAATCCACCTAGATACTATAGTATTACAGGATTAAAATAACCTTTTAAATCAACCAACAACAACATGGTCAAAAGCCTAATATAATGAAAAAAATACAAAACAATTGATTTGACTAAACAAAGTAGTTCTTCAATGGTCCCAATGAGAAATGTTTGATTTCTGCTATTTTTCTTTTTGCTAAATTGCATCAGTGAAAAAACTCACAATATCTGTTCAGAAATGTAGAAACTGACATCCAACCGTTACCACTTTACCAAGGGACCTGTCAATTTTGAAAAATACCTAAAGGAGTGATCATTTTTCTTGATCAGTGAATCAATCATGATGAGCAATTGAATAGTGAAGATTCATCATAAAAAGACGTTCAGAAAAGTCATCAGCGTAAATATCTTGAAAGTAATCCTCTGAGATGATCTTCTTCAAATTAAGAAGGAAACAGTGTTAATCAATTCTTTAGATATTTTAGTTACACTAAGATAAATATTTCATTCTGCGAATTTTTGATTTATTTATACTCAAAAATGCAATTTCTTCCTGTAATCACAATTACTTTAATGGTTAAGCCACAACATAAAACTAATCCTAGAGAGTACCTTAATTGTGGTTGCATCAACACAATTACATTAGGGATGGGTCATTCTGAATAATGTTGGAATGTTACATGAAGCAAAAGGCTCTCTGCTGTAATGATCTATTCACTTAGCAATATATCATTATTCCTCTGTTTTTTCTGTTCATTATTTCCCCAGGCAGACATAAAACAGACTGGATTGTCTAATCCCTGGGTTGCCCCAACCTATAACTCTATAACTATACACTAGATGTAATACTAATTGATTCTATTATAGAGAGATCTAATGAGAGATTTCTTGGTACCAATGATACTCTGAACAAGTGCAAATATTGGCACGGGGGGGGGGGGGGTACAAGGTCTTAGTGCCAGACTAAGCTCACATAAACAACAGAACAGGACTGATCTCCCTTATGTCTGCATTTGAGCCATTGAAAGTCAAAATTCTCTTACACACATCATATTCTAAATTACACCTATACTAGATTGTTATTGTTATATCAAGTTTGCATATTTCTAGTGGTTAATTTAGAAATCATGTTGAACAAATGAAATGTTGATATAAAACCTACATGTTTGTATATGAAGCATTCTTAAATGACATCACAATCTGTTAAATCTGAATGTGATATTGTTTCAGATGACTGGTATAATCTTCCCAACAACATGATTAAGCCCTATGAATGCCTCAATGCTAATAAAGAAAAATCCATTGATGTTACCACTATTCAAATATATTGGTGTTACCACTGCTCAAATCTAATGTTACCACTGTTCAAATCTAGTGATATTTCCATACCACTGTTCAACTCGACCCAACAATGCCAGATAACTAGTCTGTTAAAACTGCTACACCTTTTACATTGTTCCAATATGCTACTACTGTATGTGTAAAGTTTAATCCTGTTCAGAAAGAAACTAGGTCACCTCCTCAAATGTTTTCTTTACATTTACATATTCTTATCCATTTCTGCATGATTGATCATTACATCATTGTACTATATGCTTTATTACTACCAGCTATTTCAGATGATGGTATGTTTCGATGACGACAACTATCTCTCTACCGACACAGTATTGTATCACCTGCCTAAACATTATATTAACCTATTAACTTTCATAAATAACAATCCAATATGATTTCCTATATGATTTTATATAAGCCATAGATAAGGTTAGTACTTATCAGTGTAATGATTTATTTTAACAAATGAATTATGTCTAAAAGAGAATCTAAAATAAATAAAATGACAGAATTTATAAATTAGTACAAAACTGGTGTCATCCGATCTGTTAAGTTAAATTTGAAAGACATAAATGAAACTTAAACAACATTTAGAATGTTGAACTACCAAACTGGAGAATAAAATATAGATTGAATAACATCTTCAAATATTTCTAATTTACCCGACATTATTGGTAATGATACAAATAAATGAATGAAATTGAGGGTAAAATAAAAAAATGAATGACTAGAATCTGCAAGGGATATACCTTATGAAGTGTTTTTGTGCATGGTCATGAAAAAATAATGCACTTGTCATGTACACCTCTTTGCAAACTCCATCTAGCATAAAGAGAGCATAACAGGAGCACATAACTTTAAGAAAGTTGTTAAAAAAATGTGTACATGTATAGTATCCATACACCCAAAACATGATTTACCTTTTAAGAACTAACAGTGAATTCAATGGGGAAATATATTGCATGTACATTGGTAATAGATGAATATCTACTTCTGATATGATAATATTAAAAGCAATGATCATAACAGACACATTTATCACATAGCAGATTGTTTATCATGCCCAGCAGATCATTCACCTCATCCTATATACAACAATGATGTAGTATAATAGCTAAACTTGAAATCAATATCAGATGCGATGCACATTTCCTTTCTGTAGAGACTCAGCCGTATCAAAATAACCGCAAACCGCAATTCATGGCGACAAAAGTCAAGTTTAACATGATGTTGAAATATTCAAGTTCAATCAATAAATTAAACAGACTTAAACTAACATAAACATCAAGATAAAATTAATGAGTAGCAATGACCTTTAGTTTAGATATATGCGTTTTGTATTAACACTCATACATGCTGCTCTAAGAATTTTTGAATGCTACATGGTCAGAGAATAGTGTCACTACGATAAACACATTATAATAAAACAATACTGTGTAGTTTTGTTTTAATGCAATAACTGCCATCTTTACTTAGTTTAGTAAATTAATTTTGACTTTTTCGCCAACAGGTAAATCAATGCAGGTAAGTATTATTGGTAAATTCCTCAGGTAAATACAATAACATCAATCTTTACAGCCTAATTCAAAAGGTAACTAAGTTATACTTTACAGGTAAATTCCTCAGGTAAGTGAATCACACCTGCAAGGTAAGGTCTGTTCTTGGTAATTAGTTTTAGGATCTGGGAGCAAGACAACAAGTACATATGACATTCCTTTCTTTGTTCTCCATTCTCCAAATGCATGAATTCTCTGGAGCACCACCCCTACCTCCACTTGGGAGGTGAACTGTAATGTAAGAAAGGGGAGGAGCTTCAAGCAAGACTACTAGTTAGTTCTTCCATAAGTTGAATAAAAAATTACAACCTTCTCTTGAATTTCTGCCAAATCTAGATAACCATTACACATATTCTACATTCCTTTTTAATTTAATTATATTAATCTATCTTCAAATCCTTAATACTTTGAATTCCAAATTGTTTAATATTCCAAATATAACCACCATATTATACTATATTTATAGGTAAATAATCTGAAATCTTGATTACAGGTGTTATCTACCTGGGAAAGATGATTAGCACCCCACTTAACACCTTCACTTACCTTTACCTGTAAGTTACCTTAATCTCTTAACATTACACTTACCAAACAAAAGGTGGCCAATTAGATCAAATGTTCTTACGATAACAGAGCTCTCCTGGAGTGGAGATCAGTATTATAGGTTACACTAAAGATAAAACTGCTATAACTATCTATAGACGATAAAACAACTGTATGAAGATTTTTGCCTGAATCTAAAATATTGCTGTAGAACCTGTATATATTCTGAACATGAACAAATGATTCTGAAATGAACCATAAAAATATATATTCACTTTATGCAGGTCAATCCCTTAGTCATAGAACAATGTCAAAAACCAAAGGTTATGACTATAAATGGAATATGTTCACCATGGAAATATTCACAATTACATGTTTAAAAGTGTATTATACCAGTGATCTCCCCATGTCACTTTTACCGGGGGCTCCCCCTACTTGAAACCAAAGGCCCCCCAGTTGGCACCCAGTTGGAATCTGCACTTCAACTTCTGATTTGAAAAATGAGTGACTTGAAATCTTGCACCCAGTTGAAATTTTTTTTGGGGGAGAACACTGTATACATATATAAATTTACTTTAATTAAAACTAATATTGCTTGATATAATGAACCTACCTGTCTTTTCTTGCCTTTGTTATGTTGTTTCTGTGGTTTATGCTTTGGGCTATCTGTACTACTACACGTACATGACACACAAGAGAACATCGACTTGGGCCTCATTTTCAATAATCCAGTCTGTCTTATACCATAAATCCAATGTCAGTTTGAGTCGTTTAACTTTTTAATTATCATCAACCCACTCGCTATGGCTTTTTTAATTAGACCACAATTAATACTATTTTTCTCAGTTTTTTTATGGTTCATCACTCTCCTGTTAGGGTTCAGTCTACCTGATTTGACTTCCTGTATTTCTGTATCTATGCTAACTTACAGAACATCAACAATGGTGTCACTTTCCTCTTATGGGTTATAGTTTGATTGTTCCCCTGTACACATATAGATGTCTCTATGTGTCTTTCCCTACCCAGAGGGTTAAAAACGGTTCATGTCCCTGGGTCTGTGATAGCAATATTGTCACTCTCCTTTCTGGGTTCAATTCTCCTAAAAGGTTGATTGTTCACCTGCACATCCGTAGGTGTGTCTATGTGTGCCTATCCCTACCCACAAGGCTTATCTAATGTCAGTATGTAGGACGTGTAGGTGCGGCATATGATGCTGTGCCTATTGTATGATGCAACCAACTTCACTCGTGATCACTGATCCAACCATCTGTACATCATGAAATATTGTGAAATTAAATGTTGAAGCGTAGGTTGTAGATACAATAAATAACTATCGTTGTTTTTAAATGTTTCTAGATATATGTCCTTTGCGCAAGCAGCTGCATTACAAATATGTTACCTATATAACAAGATCAATATAATTCTAGAAAATACGAGCCCGAAGACTCGTAGCTTCTAAAACTTAATCAATGTAAATATCATATGCCTAAGAAGCAAATAACAACTTATAATCCAACCTCCTTCAATATAAGATCACTCACTCGCAGTAGATGAAAATAAGTAGGCATAAACAATAGATTGATTGACTAGACTGACGGCTACATTTGATCAATACAAGATGCTCCTGGAGATTCAATTAGACTTCACCCAGGTTATCCCTCTATTGAAGGTCAAGTCACGCTGTGTCTGTTTATTTTTGATATCTCAAGATGAGCATTGATGCTAATGTGACGGAGTGATTTTCATGTTGTATTTTATAATTAATATCTTATACTTTTACTATGTTTTTACTTTGTAAATTAATTAATGGAAACATGATACAAAAAGCATTTAGATAAACAACAGGTCATGTAGTACACCTGGGATATCTCTGGTCAGTTTCTCACATTAAATATGCAATCATTACAATTGTTCAGAGCATCTTCAGACTTACAAATGTTTCTTTAATTTACATTTAATTTACATTTCTATATCTTGGATTCTAATTAGGATTTGAAGCAGTCTTCCCATTGTTAAACTTTTTACATAACAGATTTGAAGTGATCATGTGATGTCTGGTTTTGAAGAATATACTATATGCCATGTGAGATTTGGGTCACTTTTTCGGCCTAGACTTCAAAAAGACATAACTAGATTTAGCAGTAGATTAGAAGTGAAAACAAGTGAAATAAATAAAAGATAGAAATTAAAACATCACACTATTGTGTAGAATTAATATAAAGAGAGCCCGGTCATATTTTGGTGGAGCTGCCTGAGGTTTAACAACAATGGATTTATCAATATTGGACAAATTCCATGGAAAATCAGAAGAAAACGTTATTATTTGGTTAAACACTATTGACACATTCGCAAATTTAAAGAACTGGAACCAACATAGAAAATGTAGTTTAATCCCACTTTTAGTCAAAGGAGAAGCAGCAAAATACTTTGAACAATTAGAGGAAAATACAAAGAACGACTGGGAGGAATTGACGGAAGCACTTAAAGAAAGGTTCCCACCCAAACAATCGGAAAGATGGGAGTTGTTGGATAAATTGGATACTCTCAAACAAAATGATATGTCTGTGGATGATTTCCACAGCAAGCTCATGTATTATACCAGCAGACTAAAAAAGGATGCTGAGGATGTTAAAGAACTCTTTGTCCAAGGATTGAATACATCTACAAAGAACTTTGTAAGGCTCAAAGAACCTGAAAATTTAGAACAAGCTGTTAAGTTCGCAAGGATTCATAGCAACATGCCCCAAGATTCAGCGCCAGAGATGTTAGCAGCCTCGATTAAAATTCTCACGGATAAAGTCGATAAGCTATCCGTTGCTGCAGTCACAGTCGATGCCATGGGTCAACGCTATGCCAACAATAACCAGTTTCCAGTGCAACAAAGTGCCCAAAGACAGCAGAACCAGTATCAACCGCAGAATCAGTACCAACCGCAAAAGCAGTATCAACCGCAGAATCCGTTTCAACAACAGAACCAATTTCCTGGGAATCAACAGTTTACGCAACAACAGAAACGGTATCCCCAACATGACCAACAATTTATGCAGCAAAATTCATCAAGCAGAAACCAGTGTGAGAGGTGCGGTAAGTCAAACCACCTTTCATTAAATTGTTATGCTAGGTTTAAGCAGTGCTTTCAGTGTGGTCGCGGGGGGGCATTATTCGTATATGTGTCGAAACGTTGCTAAATGAGGACTCGCGCCTGTTCCTCATAGGGATGGGCACCTTGAAACTAAAGTTGACAATCAAAAGTTTAAACAAGTGAAAAGTGATAGTGGCAAGGTGGCCATCCCTGCAGTTCAATCAGTCAAGGTTAATTTGCAAAGATCAGTTTCAAACATAATTATTCATACAAACATAGTTGACAATAATATCAAAGCCTTGGTAGATACTGGTGCAGAACAATCCTGTATGAGATTAGCACTCTATGAAAAATTGAACTTGCACAAGAAATGTCCTATCAGTCCAACTAATATTGAGTTATATGGGGCTGGGGGAGAAGCGCACAAGCTAGAAGTACTGGGTGTGGCAAATGTTCCTCTAAAATTTGAAGATATTGAATATGTTCAACCAATGCATATCCTCAAAAGTGCAAATCATGATGTAATTTTAGGTGAGGACTTTTTCTCACAAAGTAAAGCACTCATAGACTTCACACAAAAAGTTGTCATTTTACAACAGGGAGATCCTACTAAACATAGTACATATACTACTAATGAACCGAGACTAACAGCATGTGTAAATAATGTAGCTATTGGTAGTGAAGTACAAACATCAGGTATCAATCTAGAGAAATGTAAATTACCAGAGGGGGAAAAGACAAAATTGGTAACTTTCATCGATAAAAATAAAGATGTCTTTTCTCAAAACATGAACGAGTTAGGCTGTGCAAATAGTACATATGAGCATGTTATAAGAACAAAATCAGATAAGCCAGTCCAGCAAAGATTCTATAGGTATTCTCAAGAACAGAAAAATGAAATTGACAAACAATGTGACCAAATGTTAGAATATGGCATAATTGAACATTCTGTGTCAGAATATGCTAGCCCTGTTGTGTTAGTGAAAAAGAAGTCAAATGAGTACAGGTTAGCAATAGACTACAGAAGGCTCAATAAAAACACAGAAGCAATTCATTACCCTCTTCCACAATTAAATGACATTATAGATTGCATAGCGCATTCAAAAGCAACAATATTTTCAGTTTTGGACATGCATAGTGGGTTTTGGCAATTACCTCTTAGTGAAAGCTCAAAGCATAAAACAGCATTTGTAACCCACAAGGGCAAATTTCAGTTCAACAGAATGCCTTTTGGCCTCAAAAATGCACCAATGTCATTTCAGAGGGTCATGAATGATGTTTTGAAAGGTCTTACATGGGACTTTGTGTTGGTTTACTGTGATGACATAATTGTTTTTAGTAAAGACATGAAAGAGCATTTAAACCATTTAGACCAGGTATTCACAAGACTTAGAAAAGCAAATTTGAAGCTTAAACCCTCAAAATGTAAACTAGCACTGGAAAAGGTTGTTTATTTGGGTTTTGTCTTCACCAAAGAAGGTATAACAGTAGACAATGAAAAGATCAAGGCAATTCTATCATACCCACAACCTACAAATGTCACAGAGGTAAGGGCATATTTGGGACTTTGTAACTTTTACCGCAGATTTGTTAAGGGTTTTAGTAACATAGTAGCCCCACTAAACAATCTTATGCGAAAAAATGTCGAGTTTGTTTGGGATGAACAATGTGAAAATGCATTTCAAGAATCAAAAATTATGTTGACTACAGAACCAGTGTTAGTATATCCTGACTTACAAAAGCCGTTCATTATATCATGTGACGCTTCAGGTACAGCTATTGGTTACATATTAGGTCAAATAGACGAACAAGGGAGAGAGAGAGCAGTTAGCTATGGAGGTAGGTCACTCTCAACAGGAGAGAGAAAGTGGTCCATTACTGAGAGAGAATGCCTTGCTTTAATTGAAGCAATCAATGAATACCACATATACATAGCAAATGCACATTTTATAGTTTACACTGATCACATCTCATTAAAGTACCTGCAATCAATTAAAGATCATACAGGTAGGCTAGGTAGGTGGTCAATCAAACTTCAAGCATATGATTTCACCATTGAGTTCAGGTGTGGCAAATCAAACTCAAATGCAGATGCATTAAGCCGGAGACCATATGATGTAAATGAATGTAAACAAATGTGTCAACAAACCACAACAATACAAACAGAGGACTCAGGTATTACACAAGACAACTGCACTGATGAATGGGTAGCTTATAGTATTCCAAGCCCTACTACAATGCAAACAGGTAATATAGGGTCAGAAGGTCAAAATGTTAAGTGTCCAATAAGTGAATCAAAACAACAAACAGGTATGTGTAGTGACCTAAGTGCCCTAAGTTCAATATGTGAAATTACTCAATCATCAAATGAGGTGTTTCAAAATAAACAAAGACAAGATCCCCAACTGCAAATGTACATAAAGTATTTAGAGCAAGATGAGTTACCAGACAAAGAGAACTTAGCAAGAAAGGTAATACTTGAAAGTCAGGATTTTCTTATCAAAGATGGTATTCTATATCATATGTATTATCCAAGGGGAAAAGGTCATAAATCAGACAGAGTTGTAATACAATTAGCAATACCACAACAATTGAGAGAGGATGTTCTACAGTGTTATCATGACTCCTTAATGGGAGGGCATCAAGGTCAAGATAGGACATACAACACAATCAGGTACAAATATTACTGGCCAAAAATGTATTCCGACATAGAGAAATATGTAAAATCATGTGAAATTTGTCAACAATCAAAAAAGTATCATGGCCAGAGAGCACCCTTACAACCATTACCAACAGGAAGTCTATTCAGTCGTGTCCACATGGATATACTAGGACCTATACACAAGGTAAATGGATTTCAGTACATTCTTTTGATTGTAGACTCATTTTCGAAGTGGCCAGAAGCGGTAGCCTTGAAATCTATAGAGGCAACAGAGGTAGCCAGGGTATTGTTTACAGAATTCATATGTAGATATGGTTCCATGAAGACTTTAATTACAGATAGAGGCCAGAATTTCATGTCAAAAGTTATTCAAGAATTGTGTAGAATGTTTGGCATAGAACACAGGGCAACCTCAAGTTATCACCCTGAGACCAATTCAAGCTGCGAAAGGATGAACAGTACAATCAATCAAGCATTTAGGTGTTTTGTTGATAAACAACAATCTAATTGGCCACAACTTCTACCAGGTATTTTAGCCTCTTATAGGTTTTCACCAGCAACTGAGTCTACTGGGTATTCCCCTTACTATTTGTTGTATGGTAAGGAACCCCTTATGCCACTAGATACTATGGTACCAGTAAGTATGGGACAAAGTACAGTCACAGACAGACTACAAGATATACAGACTAACTTAGAGGTAGCAAGGGATATAGCTAAAGAGAATCAAGAAGCTGCAAAGATAAAGACTAAAACCCAACATGATAAAAAGGCGAAACTACCACAGTTCAAGGTAGGTGATAGAGTATGGTTACATGTGCCTAAAACTCCAACAGGTTTAACACCCAAACATTGTAGAAAATATCATGGTCCATATTACATTGTAAGGGCTAATGCTAACATGACATACAAACTAATAAGGTGTAGTGATGATCGTTTATTGAGATCTTTGGTACATGCAAATAGATTGAAGCCTTATGTAGATCCAGAGACAAGACCAACAAATATACCAAGAGTTCAACAGGGACAGGTATTACAGGATGACAATCATATTGATCAAGGTAGTAGTAGTATTAGTGATAGTAGTAGTGAAAGTGATCAGCAGCCACCTCAGGTACAAGAAGTTGAGCGACTCTTGGCATGTGGTAAACACAATGGAAAAAAGTGTTATAAGGTGAAGTGGCGTAATGAGAAAAAGAGTACATGGGAGTATGAAGAAAATATTCCAAGAAATTTAATAAGGGAATACCATATCACCAAAACAAACACTGGTAAAGTAAGGAAAAGGAAAACTAGATAAGAAAGCAAATCGATACATCATGCATGCATTTAAGTCCCATATTAGTTAGTTGTTTGAGTAAGTACATGTAGGCATTATATGATGTATGATATGGTATTGTAAAGAAACTATAGCAGTTTATTGTTTGATATATTCTATGGTACAAGTATACAGCACAGGTGAGGTATAAGAGATGATGCTATTAAATTAAGGTAAGGGTATCAGGTGTAAATGTAAAGATAAAAGAGTATTAAGTGAGAAATAATAAAGTAAGTGAAATGTAATAAAGCAAGTGAAATGATAATAAAGCAAGTGAAAAATAAAGAGAATATCTGGTTCCAATCAAGAGGATTAAAACACAGGTCTACTTAATGTACAGGTAGATCTGCGGATCCCAGGAAGATCAAACCTTAAAGAAAAGGTTAACCTAGGACAACGTGCGACCTAGTCTGAGTTATCTTATGGCTAAAACCCCACATTACAAATGCAGTAATAAGACGTTGTTATCTGTGTATGTAATTGTGTAGCCAGTGTCTTAACGTCTAATTAAAGGGGCAGGTAGTGGCTCACGAATGCGGCAACCCCACCTTGCTGTCATTTATACAGTAAGGTAAGTCCAAGTTCTGACATAAGCACGTAGTACATATAGTGTGTAGAAGTGTTAGTTAGAATAACATATGTAGTTCAAGTGAAAGTAAAACAAATGTAGTCCAAGTGAAAGTGAAAGAAATGTAGGTCAAGTGAAATCCTAAGGAAAAAGGATAAGATATAGTGAGCCAAAATAAAAGTGTCAATATTGCATGGCCAACCCTGCTAATATTTTTAGATGTCTTAACCTGTAAACTAATAAAGTGTTAGGATTATTTACTAATATTTAGTATAGTGCCTTCTGGTAAATATAGTTACTGGGTGCAAACTACTTCCTGGGAGCTAGACACTAATTGGGACCAGTTAATTTGAGAATGACAACTTATAATAATCTTAATTGTTCAAAATATATAATTAATTAATCCTAAATTAAATATCTATGTACAACTTAAATTGAATTCATGGACTGCTACAGTCAGTTTACATTGTTTAAGAAGTTCAATTGCAAGGGATTATTTGCCTTACTTCTCTTATACTTCATCAATGTGAGTTTCTCATTATTATTTAAATGTGCCAGACAAAGGTCATATACCAAAGCATTATGGTACAGATAAAGTTTGCACAAACAATTATGATGTGCATCATTAACAGTGTTTATAAACAAAACTTAGTAGAAAGGTAGGATTTAGTGCAAGTTACTTTTAACTAGATATGGTTATAATAGGCCATAAAAGATTTTTTTCTCTCCTTTACATATGATTGTAATTTTTAACTCAAGAAAATACAGGATTGGATTGTGCCAAGTTGAAGTTTTTACTGGCAACAGAATCATCACGTGAAATTCTGTGCTGGTGCATAATGAGTGATCAATTACCTTTGTTGGTTGTTAATTACAGTTTGGGTATTTTCACAAAGAAATTGTCCTATTTATAATTGTTTTATTGAGTTTAATAATTATTATGGTAGTTTATGATGATTTTAGTTAGATAAACAGTATGTAAATTGTAAAGTAGAGTATACAAATAGGTGTTTAAAAATATATATATATATATGCGACCACTCTGAACACTAAATTGCTTAAAATAAGAATTGCTAGCAGACAATTTGAAAGTTGGTAGACTTATGGCCTCAAAAATTTATGGAGGAGTTATTAATCTTCTAATATGATGAATTTCTTGATTAATGAAAATGATGCTGAATTATATTAACTCTGATAGTGCAACAATTAATATTATAAACAATGTGACTTTACTTCAGGAAGGAAGGACAATATGACACTCCTCATCTCCAGGCAATGACATCAACATTGGGCGATGACATCAACGTCATTTTAACATATTTTATACTTTAATAGAATTTAACATTACAGGTTATATATTTTTAACTTGGACTGATTAAACGGAGTGATTTTCATTTAGAATGCGGGACGCATTCTTTGGAGGAGAAGCAAATGTGACGGAGTGATTTTCATGTTGTATTTTATAATTAATATCTTATACTTTTACTATGTTTTTACTTTGTAAATTAATTAATGGAAACATGATACAAAAAGCATTTAGATAAACAACAGGTCATGTAGTACACCTGGGATATCTCTGGTCAGTTTCTCACATTAAATATGCAATCATTACAATTGTTCAGAGCATCTTCAGACTTACAAATGTTTCTTTAATTTACATTTAATTTACATTTCTATATCTTGGATTCTAATTAGGATTTGAAGCAGTCTTCCCATTGTTAAACTTTTTACATAACAGATTTGAAGTGATCATGTGATGTCTGGTTTTGAAGAATATACTATATGCCATGTGAGATTTGGGTCACTTTTTCGGCCTAGACTTCAAAAAGACATAACTAGATTTAGCAGTAGATTAGAAGTGAAAACAAGTGAAATAAATAAAAGATAGAAATTAAAACATCACACTATTGTGTAGAATTAATATAAAGAGAGCCCGGTCATATTTCCAAGCAAATGCACCTGTAAGAATAATTCTGAAATAACTTTATTCTGATTTATTAGCACCCTTTGGAATAGTAGTTAACTTTATCTTGGCTTATACTCCTCAAATATCTGATTAACTTTAAAAAGTGTCAAGTAAATCAGATTCAGTCATTCATTAGCTACTAGTAAGGCCTTGAGGAGGCCTCTGATTGGTTAAACGCCAAACTCTATAAAATTATCTATCCTTGTTAGAGCTTAGTATTAGCTCAGGGTATTTATTCTTCTAGATTCTCGATGTCTTTGAAAATCTGATTCAAACTATCATATCAACAGTCTTCGGATGCTCCTATATCTTTCATTAGTTCAAGTTATACGTAGGAGTTTGACTTCCTGTGTTGTTAATGTTTTATTCTTGTGCGGTAATGTCTTTAATGTCTGCCATGATATACACATCAGAGAGAACATAAATGTGATCACTGAATAGATTCTATCTAAAGTTGTATCCAAATCTCAAGTATGTAATTGCTGATGCTTCACCAAGTACTTACATCTTTAGTGTACATAGTCCCTACATCACTGTAGAAAACATTAGAGTACAAACCCAACTGGGGCGATCAATTACTCACCTCACCTTAAACAAAAATCCGGCCTATTTCATCTAATTTCACACCTTGTTATAGCATGAAGCAATCTTAACGTGCGATCTGGTGAGGAAATGAGTTGTTTACATCCTTGTTTGGCACAAACAAATCAACCATATCAAATCAAGTACATGTCCCGAAAATGAAGCTATCAATTCTAGTGGGAATTCGATGTTGAACGATGATTGGTTTATGAGATATTTTCCTTACATCCTATCTTCATAGATAGCTTAATTTTCTCCAGGCTTCTTTTTCCTCAGAGGTTTCGCAGACAGTTATTTTTCCACTAATGAACTTATTGGGTGTAATTCCTTATTCTTTCCAGTTTAAAATGTCCGCCTCTTTAGCTGTTTAATTAAGCTCACATTTTTCAATTTCCTCGACCATGTCATATGCCAGTAAAAATGTCAACTAAACCTCAATCTTAAAATCTCCACTTTCTGAAAAATCACACGACTCCTGTAACATCGAGATTAGCGCAATTGCTTTTAAATCAAATTGTTCTGATTATGAAGACATCCTTGCCACATAACGACTTTGATCTGTTTAGATTGAATGAGAATTGCTCAAGATCACACGTCTAGATCTAAATGGATTCTTACGTGACATGCAAGGAAGAATACCATGACCGCAGTTATACTTCATTCCCAATGTTAATGGCTCCTGGGGTTACTTCATGCAGTTCAATTTAATCAACAACACTGTCATTTCACAATAGATTCTCTATTAACCTTTCTCCAGAACAATGCACATCGTTGATGAAATTAGAAAAGACAACATTAATCTTCACTGAGCATTAATAATCAATAGGGTAATAATACATCATCAAAGTTGATTTGCGAAAACCAATTGATGAGCTTCATCAGCAGACAGCAACCTGATTATAACAATATTCCGAGTAGAGTTTAACTGAGTAGCGTAAACTGTCAATTCTGTCAATCTGTCAATGGTCAAACTTTCTAGTTGACATCTTAATTACACGCTCATTTCTCAAACTGCGATTATTATTTTATTAATCAGCTCTCCTTATTCTACAACAGTCTTCTGTTGAATAATTCCCAAATGATTCACAAATGATTTCAATATAAAGCGCATATCAGAATAATCTCACAGAAAAAAGATGTTTTTCTATTTCAATTTTGTAATCAGGCTCAGTTGTAAGATTTGTCACGCCATGATGCCCTCACAAAAAATGAAAGTGTATGTTTTGTTCCTTATATTCTCTTGAAATAGCATATACATTTGACAAATATACAATAGTTGAAGATAAAAACTAAAATCCTAATGTTTCATGAAATATTGAAATCTAAGGCTGAAAGCTTAATTTTAAAGACTATCTTTTATTTTGGATGGAATTGTATGACGTGATGAATCACTGAAGCATGACCTTTTGTGCCTTTGTTCCTCCACGTAATAATATAGTCCTAATGAAACCATGCTGCTGAATCCTATTGGGCCTCATGATTTATCGTCCCAGCATGATCATCATCTCCCAAATCAGGGCTAAACCAGAATACTTCATACCATAAAAGAATTTTGGTATGCACAAATCTTTGCCAGTTATTTTATCCTAATGAACTTATTTTTACTATTTTACCAGATATTTGAGCATCTAGAACATTCTATGCCAACAGAATAGCCTTGTCTTTTATATAAAACTCTATAATATTGTTGTCCTTATCAAACTCCAGTCAGATTTTGATTGATTTAGGCTTTCAGTTTTGCGCTATGATAATCCAAATCCGGAACAGCAAGCAAGTGCAACATATAATTTGTTCTTATCAAAGAAACTGAATATTCCTGTATATTTTGGCTTAACCTTCCATATCTTTGCTTTATGTTTCCGATAGCCTCTAATTTAAGGTCCCGATAGATTAATAAATGCTATACGTATACTTCCTGAATTTTCTTAATCATTCTATGAATCACAAATCGAGAATTTTTAGTCATCTCTTAACAAGACTGTTCTGGCCAATCATTATATTATACATTGTTAATTAGCTTAGTTTTTCTGCACTGACCATTGAATATCCCCTTTTCGTTGCTTAAAAGATGATGCACCCTGGGAAATCATACGACATAGCGTGTGTCATCATAGCATCACCTGACTATCTACACGTCGTATCGCCTCATCTACACAGGAACACTTCTCATTGCAATTGCAGATTGGCAAACTACGTAAAACACATTCCCAGTAGGGTGTGAATTGCCTCTAAGAGCATCTATTACAAATATATCACTTCTACTCGTATTTATGACTTTAATATCCAATACTGCCAACATTATTCATAAACCAAATAAAATATATAATTCACGAATAAAAAATATGTCCCTTTCTTAGTACTATATTTAGCTATTCATTAGATTCAGATCAAAACAAGTTGAGTGAACATCGGATTTTGCAGAACTAGTTCATCCTAATAGCATCTATTAGGGCTCTGATTAAAAACCAATATTACAACTCCTAAGTGAATAATTATAACCCATCCCAATGTTGAGTTCATATGAAAAGAGGCATCTAATAACACAACATCTTACATTAAAGCCACACCTTCTGGCTCAGTAAGGCATAAATACATAGATACCTGTTACATTATCACCTTTGAAAAATTAAATGGAATTCCACAAGGTAACGTACTGCAAGGGACTCTATTCTATTTAGGCCTGTTATACTATATTAATCTCTAATGAAATATTGATAAAATACAAATGTTTTTAGCTACCAATTCATCTTTACTTATATTGCTTGCAAGTGGGAAAATCAATTTATGTGGTATGTTTCATCATTTGTTAAGCATTTAAGTATCTGTATTTGATACAATTGCTTTATGTTAGGTGTTCAGGCCATATTGACATAGCAATGTCATATAATCAATTAGTATTGTAGTTCAAGGAATCTTTCACTAATTGTAATGCTGTTTTGTTATGATCAATAAAGATGACAAGAGGCAAAAAGTGGAAAAACAAAAAACTGATATTGAGCCTTTTAATTGAAGTGACACTTTACTTGTGTCAATTTATTCTTCAGTACTTTCCAAGTTCAAAAAGGGCAATTCCCAATGGTTCACTTTAAAAGCTTATAATGATGATATAATGTCACTAAAACATGTTTTTTAGAGAAATGACCTTTAGACCTGGAGACTGGTTGGTGCTTTGAAACATCTTCTGTAGACTCCTGATAGTAGTTTGACATAATAATATGAACAAGGCATTAACGACATGACAAAATGTCACCACCTTCTAAGTTATTGCAAATTGTTACAGATACCAAACGCAAATTGTTACAGATGCCAAACTCCAAATAACACCAAACTCTGATTTCAGGGTCTCTGTCTCCCTATTGTTTCAGATAATGATACTGCGTCATAACAGCAGTTTAGAATTAATCCCCATAATCATCACATGAACTGACATTCTCTTTAATCAAGCCTGCCACTAAAAAGAATGATAACAATAGTGAAAAGAGTAATCATAGATATTACTTGCTTGCAGTCATAGGGCTATCAGTATAGCCATGCCATATATTTGTATTTTACACTATACTACAAATGGGAAAACAGTAAGAGCAAATGTGACCATATAAAATAAGATGAAGGAAAATGTGAAATAAAAAATGTAAATATATACAATCATTGATGATCAGCCAAGTAGATGCTTATACATATTAGGAATTGAACATGACTGATGTATTGATATATACCTGAGACTTACCTAAGCAAAAAGGTATCTGGTTGATTTCAATTATTTTGATATCGGCCTCGGCCTGGCAGTTTCGTTTTCAAACTTACGTACAAGAACCTCATACATTAATTTAGATGTTCAAGTAGGCAATGCCATAAGCTCACCATATAAGGCAAATAGAAAAATGTTCAAGTGGGCAATGCCATATGCTCACCATATAAGACAAATAGACAAATGTTTAAGTGGGCAATGCCATAAGCTCATCATATAGGGCAAATAGACAGATGTTCAAGTGGGCAATGCCATAAGCTCACCATATAAGGCAAATAGACAAATGTTCAAGTGAGCAATGCCATAAGCTCCCAAAAATAAGGCACATACACAAATGTACAAGTGGAAAATGCCATACATAAGCTTACCATATAAGGCAAATGTTCAAGTGGGCAATGCCATAAGCTCACCAATGTCATAAGCTCCCCATATTAGGCACATATACAGATGTTCAAGTAGGCAATGCCATAAGCTTAGTATAAGGACAGACAGACAAATGAACAGAAGGGTGAATGGGAAATTACATATGAGCCAAAAGAGCTTTTTCCTTAACAAATCATAGATAGGAAGCATCCCCAAAGGCTAATGATAATAATCATGTACCTGTAACATTTTTACATCATTACTTCATTAGTACGAAAAGGACAATATCCTCCCACCATCTTCCCAGGTTACGATACAATGTGTGAGAAAAGAAAGATGAAAAGATTTGGAGTTTATAATTAGTTACATCGTGTCTATAATTATCAGTGAAATTACCTTTGTTAGAGATTCTTACACAATATTGCATAGCTTAATTAGAGCTTTAGAATTGCATGCTATTCAATTTTGTACAGTAATCCCATCTACAGTAATAACAATATATATGTGGGAATAATTAATCATAAAGAGAAGAATGTAGATTATGATGGAGCCCAGGAATAAATCTTCACTAAAATATGGTATAAAGAAAGAGATGCATTGGCCTTTATCTACACTTTGCAAGTATTGTGTAGAAAAATCATTTGGTATTCAAGAAAATTATAGAAATTTTATAGTTTAACAGTTCTACACATTTCGTAGACAAAGCTCAAGTTTTACACCAGGTCTAGAAATCTGAAGAACACTGCACTTGTTGTTCTGTTATTATAAACAATCCAGTGAATATCTCAAATGTGATTTACTGTAGAAAGATATGAACCATAAAAACACAATAAAACTACCATAAATTGCTATTATAAACCAATAAAGGTACATCAAAAATGTTTCAATCTATGAACATTTACAGACATTCTTATAAGTTCTAATTTTCGTTATCTAGCTAAATATACAAAAATATCCAGTTAGTCATATAGCTCTCATCTGTTTATATATCAATCTAACTAAATATAGCTTGTTATTTTAACTAATGTAATCAAATATCACATTTAAATCAACATTTGAGTCAGGAATATAGAGTACCAGCCAGTTCAATCACAAAATATTGACTTGGAGCTAAAAAAAATTGTTCACTCAATGAAAAACCGCAAAAACATTTTTACTATGCATGTCCAAATATAATCACCAAATGCTCATCGGCCCTTTGGTCATTGACGTATCCAACATAGCTGCCCTTTGGTCATTGACGTATCCAACATAGCTGCCCTTTGGTCATTGACGTATCCAACATAGCTGCCCTTCAGATCAATTGCTTATCAATTAATGTAGGATTTTAACACCTTTCTTTAAGATCCTCTTTAAGTGCGACCCTTGTATAAAGCATGTAGTTTGGGTTTATGAGAGGTATTTAAGTCCGGTCCCTATGTACCCTTAGAGATATAACATATCCTGCTAAATTAATCTGGCCATATGATGCGGTTCAATTCTGAGTATTCTTTGTTCTATCATGCAAGCCACTGGAGTCTTTGCACGCTTGGGCTTCTGTTTTTAACCATATAGGGAGCGAATATGGGTTATGGGGTCTGATGAGGTCACAATTGACATAATTACACCCCAAGTGGGATAATCTATCAAATAATGTAATGTTCATTTAAAATTCTAACCACATTCTCATAATCTCTTGTAGAATCCAGTTCATGCAGAAATTCCAACAATGAGGATCTACAAAAACAGTTACCTTGGTAATGCATGAACAATCTATAAATCTCTTTAAAATGATTGGTCAAAAATGTCACCTGATCATTATGTGGCTATCTGGGTACCCAACCTCCAGTGCAATTGACTCCAATGAGTCAAGGCAAAATGAAAGCAACATCGAGAAACAATTAACATGATCATTTTTCCATTTTCTGTAATTGATAAATTAAATTATGACTCAAGCCTATGATTAGCATCAGATGTCCAGCTTTTCTAGTTTTTCTAATATCAATTTCAAATATTCATTGTCTAATATAATCATCCTTTATCTCGACTTAGTAATTTGATCAAATATTCTACATTTGAAAATGTTAATTGTGGAACACTTATGGTTCAAGTAATTATTATTTAAGTATGTAAGCTAATTGAATTTTTATGCTCTTATAATAAAACTTGTATAAAATTACCAAGAATAATTTGTTGGAGACAAACATTTGTCTCAAGTGGGAGAAGTGTAGCATACTGTGACACATTGGGAATCGGTGACAGAACAAAAGAATCAATATATTATTTGATTTTGAACAGTAAAACAGTAATTCTAGTCATTGTTAATTGTTATTACAACATTAGGGCGGTAACTTTATAGGTTTCAATTTCAGCAACATTCTGAAGAAGCTATAAAAGACAATTTCACAAACGAAATAAATCTTCTGGAAGAAGTAATTACAAAAGATGAAGTAAGTTTGGTCAGATCAGCTGTAAATGAATCAACATGCTGTATTACCCCCTCATATAACAATAACAAAGCTAGCCCAACTCTCATCCCTAACAGTTCAGTAAGGGATGAGGTATAGCATCAAAAACATGTACCTAATTCCTAGAATTGTAAATAAGTCAGAACACCAGGCAATCTATTCAGTAATAGAGACACTTGATAGAGAATAAGCATGTCTTTTGCAGGGTACATTGCAAGCTTAGGGTGTCAGTTAATTGTGTTTTCATGACTTTACACTTAGTGAACTCTGATCATAAACAGACCATTTTAACACTTTCTCAGCTCACAACCTAATTATGTTCTATCTGCCTCACGCTTCATTAAGACGGTTTAATTGATTCTCTGGACTGGAATTTAGGCAACTGAACCAGGATATCCCTATATTAAGTCCAATCAATTTTCATCTGATTTCATCTATCAACAACAGAGTAATATGAAATTATACTGATGCATCACTGCCATCTATTGTTAAATTATTGTAACACCTGCAACAGTTACAAACTAACCTTCCACCAAACAACTAATAATATCTATTAAATTTACAAGAAACAGTTGAAAAATACATATTTTCTTATCAATTATTTATATTTTCTATGGCATGTCGAACTTGAAATGATTTTTCAAATTTAACACATCCGATTATGAAATTCAGAAAGAGGTACTATCAAGATGTACAACTTTGTTAACCTTTTCCTCTTTGTTTTTCTTCGTATTTATTCCCATGATCTCGGCATTACCTACAGATACAGGGATAAGACACAAGGTCATTTAATGATACTTTCTACACCTTAAGTAAACACATGCTGAATATTTTTTCTGAAACTGAATACGAGATTTCATCTCCGCAAACAGCAATATTTTGATGTAGTTACAATCAGCGCTGAAATCACACCCGAGTTTGCCAAACACACCTTAGATATGGCTGATTTATGTAAGATGTAAAAACAAAGTATAATTTTGCTAACCAAAACAGGTCTCTCCTATTGGTATGAAATGTTAGTTGCATTATGTTCTACTGAATTTTGTTGTTTTTCTGAATTACATATTATAGGTGGGGGGATGGGTTACTAGGGGAGATGCATGTACGAGTCTACCCATGATATACATATACAAGTGTTGGGAGAATATTGATGAAGTAATGGGATGGGGACATACTGCAAATAGATGGCAACACTGGGCTAGAATACTCCTTCATTCAATAACATCTGGTAAAATTGAAAATTGTTTAAGATTGTCATATATATCTTTATTGGTTTGCTAACTACAAAATGCTCTGATGCAATTTGATTATCCATTTGATTTCTTTTTTGCTCATATTCCATTTCAATCATTCATAAAATTATTAATCATAAAATATCTTTGATTTGGTGTTTCACCTACCTGTATATTCTCCATAGATGCTTGATTCCCAGAAAAGCACAGCAGAGGCATGGCAGCTTCTCAAATGTTCATCACAAGAATATAATGAATTGTAAAATGTTTATAATAAATCCAATGTGCTGTATTATAAGCCTTATATGAAGTTCAGTTTTCTGACATAAAGGTTATATACCCATGATATACCAACACATGTTCAGAGTTTGCTGGTTATTCAGATCTCCACAAATGAATTTTATCAAGTTACTGAATCCTTGAGATTGTGGTATCAAAATGCTTCACATTGACTTTGTTGTTTTTCTCGATTAAATGTTCCTGTTTTGTGGTAATCGATTTTGCCTTCAGACAAACACAGTTTGCAACCTCATCCGACAATGTTTTTGTATTTAACACTACAATTAAATAAATGATATCATATCATTTGAATGTCATTTTGAATCATTGCTATGTCAGAGTAAACTTCATAAACATAGATTTTTAATAAAAGAATTCAAAGATGCTTGAATTGATGATACTCTCCTCACGTCTCATGTCACCCTGATGTCAGTGGAGTCACTCCGATGCAATTTTTATCCCAGTAGATATTAAAATTCACGTCCTGTTTCAAAAAGAAGATTAGTTTATGTAAACTTTTTTCACTCAATAAACCTAGTCCAACAATCTGGGCCACATTTAAAGATATTTTGTGTTTATTCAATGTTTTCGACTCTTTTATTTGGCATGAATAGAAGATAGAAGTTTAATAATGTACCAAGACCTTCTCTGTTCTCTTACGAGTACTTCAACTTTTTGTTTACCAAGGTAATAAATTCTCACAAAGTTTTTATAAACTGAGAGCGGTGCTTTGTTGCCAAAATGACTCAGGCTCTTACAGAGTTTCAAATAGAACAATTTGTCGAATTTATCCTATAATGATCAATACATTTTGCTAATGTTTTTTTAAAAAGAACTCTGTCAATTTAACAGCAATATCCGCTTCCGCAAACAAAGTATCAATTTCCTGTTAATATTGTTACATTTCTATGAAAGGTGTGAGTTCAATTCCAATGTCAACCTTTTCCTCTCTTAGTTATGATGCTATTCCATGCATAAACCACAGATACTAGTTCTGCAAAAAATTCTGCAAGAAAAAAAGCAAATTCTGCAAGGAGAAAATTGAAATTCTGCACAAATTTTCAAAGAAAGTCCAAATTCTGCAATCTTTTAAAACGATGAAAATTGACGTAGCAAGGGAATGGAAGTCAGCTACTTTCTAGGTAAGAACTGTGCGTCATTAGCGAACTCGCTTTAGCGAATTTAAACGTGATAGAATGTTGAATTTCACGGTGAAATCGTACTTGTACTCAATAATGACTGATTGTTGGACATAAACAGACACTATTCAAATACCCCGCAAAGGTAGGAGATCATAAAATATGTAATTTCTGGAAATTCTGGTAATTCCGCGGGATTTTCATGAAAATCAGGGATTCTGCAAAAAATTGAAGTTTTGTCAAATTCCGTCCACGCCGCGGAATTACGGAATACTAGTATCTATGATATCTATGATAAACATATATATAGAATGATGTCTAACAATATCAGCACTGTTTTGTGTATCAGCTTGACATCATCAGCAATATATAATGAATCCTCCAGTTTTTAGTTCCTTTTCTCAAATGTATTTTTATGTTCCAATTTTATATTAAAATTGATGTAATTCCTAGTATGAAGTGTTAACATATATGATCATGCCAAAAATGGGCTTTTTTCACCAGTAGTAGTTTTCATTATCCTTTTTGGTGTTCCATTTGTGGTTGTCATATAATAGTGTTCAAGTCAATATATATTCCAGTTGTAATGTACTCTTGTAGCCTACCAGCCTCAAACTCCACTCTAATTTCATAACATTCCTCAACTTACAACATCAAAGAGTCCGCACAGGTGTAAACAATACACAATTACAGGTAAATCTCTCAGGTAAACCAACCTTAGTTTGCCTTATCTCCCTCACATAAACAAGTCAATATGGAGATAAATCATGTATTTTGTTTTTGATATGATATCCACTTTACTTAAGCCATAACTGGCATTGAAGTTGACAGTTATAACTTATCCTAACTTATAAATCATAGGTCCTTGTTTTATAGTAGGATCTATTGTAAAAATAAGCACATGTACAGACTCTACTTCAAAACTGGAGTCTATGATGTAAATCATGTAGCCTTACTGCTCCAACTGAATTATATTCTGACCAGTTTTTTGTTCATTTGCTCCTTGTCATGAGAGAAGTCTTTTGAGTAGTATAAGATGTAGTTTAATTTTACATCTATACCATTGTTTTGCAATTGATTCATCAAAGAAGATGTAAAACAGTAGATCACAAGACTTGTAATTCTAAATCCAAAATTAAAACAGTAAATCATGAGATTTGTACTTTTAAATAAAAGATTTCACAGAGATTCAGTTTACAACAATGACGTCTGCTTGCATCTCAATTTCAACATTTCGAATCATTAAATTAACATACAGATAAAAAAAATTCTCTACATCACACCGCCAATGTCAAAGACTAGAGTTCAAAAAACAAAATGAATCACAAAAAATCGGTAATTCACCCGCCCTTGGTTTTAAATTACAATTTAATAAGGCACCATTTGTTCGAAGGGGTCAAAGCTTAAAACAATGAGGCCATCTACATGATGAAGGTCATAAAAAGCGTGATTCGAATAAACTTTAATTAAGTCTTTTTGAAATTAGTCCGCATGGATGCTTCATTAACTGTCTGACTAATTATTTATCTTCAATGAAGTGGTTTTAAAATAACTTTATTAATATTTTGAAAGCAATATACCTATTCAAAACTGCAATTGCATTTGACAAATAGTTTGTCATTTAAATAAAAAAAGCAAATTTCAAAAACAAACCATCAGAACTTCTTTTTTAGAAATCCTTGTATCTCAAAACAAAACGCAGTCTTACACTTTCCATCAATTGATTGAGTTTAATTAGCAACTTCTACACTTCAATATTGCTCAGAGAACCAATGTTTTAAACTAAACTGCATTTATAAGACTTCCGAATACTAGATTGCTAATTCTTGAGTGTTTTCCTGATGATTTGTATTCCCCTGGCAGATTTGTGATGTAATAATTCCTAAATAATCGACTGCTTATTGCAATTCCGATATTATTTTATTCATGTTTTATATTACATTCCCTTTGATTAATCACCAATGAATTCTAGAATGAAAGCTTCGTGTTACTTTGCTTCATACTTTTAGAGTCCTTGAGAAACTTGTTATGGTAATGATGACCAAAGTTGCCGACTCTGCGGTGTTATTTACCAAAATTGCAAGGCTGCGGTTTTACCTGGACGTTATCTCTACTATGATAAATCATATCATTTCCGATCATTTCCAAACAGGTGAACTTATCAGTGAGTAATATTTCCCCAATTTATCACAATTAAATGAACCTACGCAGCAATGCAACTACTTATAAAATGGGAACGAAGCACATTTTACTGAAGGCCTAGAGAATCAAGCCTTTGAATCAGGAAATTAGTAGTCAATAAGTGGATCAGGCACAGTGTATGCCCTAAGGATCTGAGAGCTGCTGGTCAAAATGGCATCATTGACCAGTTGCAATGTTCCTATACCTTGTGAAAAAATCAACTGGTCATTATTAAAAGTAACCTGGTAATGACCAGCTGACCGGCCCTTAGGGCGTACCCTGATCAGGCAGTCAAAAAGTTCTCACATTTAGTTTTGGAAAAACAAGAAAATCTTCATAGGATTCCTTCTTATAAAGCTCTTTCACGTTTGAAAGAATAGAAAATATATAAAGAAAAAATATAGAGAAATTAATATTTTGAGGAATTGTCAAGTTTTGCCACTTGTGCCATTCTAAAATCTTCTTTTTTTTGTAATACAGTCATGTAAATGACAATTTCTGAGATTCATATTACAAATTCCTCATGTTGCATCCAATTTCTTGAATGCCATAAAGTAGCAATCATATAGTTTTACTGTAATTTTGTTAGCTAATCCTAGTTTAAAGTGATCATGAGACATATGTTTCTCATCAATGAGTCAAATAAAAAAAGTCATAAACCATAAACTTCAAGCTCCAATGGAGATTGTATGAGATAACTTGGATATCCCATGATTCTCCTATCATTTGATATCTTGGAAGTAAAATAAGGCTAAAGGTAATAATTAGATACTACTATGTTTATACTATGATTTTGGAAAAGTAATGAGGTAAGGTTATACATTTTTAGAAATTACATATTTTGGTCAAAATTGATAATATACATGTACTTGAATCACTTTATCACTAGAAAGTACAATTATTGCTGAGACATTCAGTTCATATATGAATGGATTTAATTGATCTCATCTTGTGGAGTTTAAAGTCAGCAGAAATAGTGTAAAACATCTTATTAACCTTTACCATGCTGCCTTATTTCAGCAAATATATCCCACGCAACTGGCTTATTTTTCAAAGAGTGCAAAAAATGATATGCCTGGACTAAATAATTAATATCTCAATAACTACTGAATGAATCTGGGTAAAATTTTCACAAAGGGAAGATACAGTGGCCTGGCTCATGAAAAAAATGTTCTCATGAATTTTTTTCGTACATTTACACGACTGGGCATGAATATACCATGAATACTCCTCCGGAATCCGCCGCTCCGCCCCTTTGTCTGGTCAGAATCCAAATCTCAATTTGCAGCGATCGAATGTTCAATTTTTCAATCCAGAAAATATTCTAGTCTCTATTTTCGATGACCATTATCGGCTTCCAAGAGCCTAAAGAGCTCGAAATCGCTATCCATTTCCTCCACATTTTCGTTGTGATCGTATTTGTCCGCCATTTTGTACGATTTGTTCACTAAAAACGACTAAAACACTGTTTAAATTGTTGAATTGAGAATTATTTTTCGAAATATCGCCATTTCTAGGTCAACAGGAAGTCATCTTAGGCACTGAATAAATCGGGCAATCTAATTGGACAATACGAATGGCGCAAAAAGTAAAGTTTTTAAAAGTTTGAAATCGGGCGTACGGGTCCGCCGGCAGTTGTGAGAGACATTTTAGTCTCGGCGGACTCGTCCGCCGGCAGCACGCTAAAGGTTAATTTACCTTAGCCTTTGGTTGATTTTGAAGTTTTGTGCTTGCAATGAATGTAAATAGATGAGTCAGGCTTCTTCATGAAAACTGTTTGAAAACTTCTGATAAAGAAAAAAGCAAGAAAACAGCCAGGTGGCACTTCATAATGACTGAATGACCCTTCCAAGGCTCCTTACCTTATACTAAAAAGAACAAAGTGCAGACTTTGCCAATAGAGAACTGACTTCTGGAAACATGGCATCTCAACCTGACAAGAATTTCATCAAAGGTTTTGCAGGGTTGTAAAAGATGCCATGATAAACAGAAACCTTTTCTTATTGGGTTCATTTTCACCTCATGTCTGTTTATCTCCTCCATGCTTTTAGTATGGCTGACCAATATATAACTTATGGAAAGTATGTCATTTTTCATGATTTTTGACCTCATCAAACTGGAAGGATTACTTCATATATTATCTTTTTATATTTGTCAAAAGCTGGATCTGTCAAAAGGCATTCTAAAGACTTGTCATCTTATCTAGATAAAAACTTATTGGAAATGATGTCCCCTAATATATGCATCAAAATGAGAACTGAAATCTGTTTTTTCTTTCATTTCAAAAAGTTTTTCCAAGCTGCTGAATAAATAGAGAAACATGATAAAATGCATGTACTTTTTTCAGAATGTTATATTCTGCAATTTCTTTCTATCAAATGCATTTCCTAAGGAAAAAACAATGATTTCCAGGACATTTTAAATGTATCTAAATGTACACAGTCTAATGCACATCCTTAAGAAAACCATGATTAAGTATATTACTTAACCATATCAATGTAACTAAAATTGTAGCTTTGCATTAGATTGTATATACTGGTTAACCACCAACTCCTACTAAATAAACGAGCAAACAAACATTTCTGATGTAAACTTAGGTAACGTGAACATATCAACATTTTCCAATCAGCTTCAGCATGATTCAGCCCTTTATAATGTTCCCAGAGACAGTAAACAGGATGGATATGAAAAATCATGCAAAATAGGCCGAACTTTTACATAATCAATTTCCAGATAAAATATAAGCTGCCATAAGCCATAAAAACATATACATTTTTACACTGATAAAACTTCCCACCCTATGAACAATAATGTGCTATTTGCAATAGTTATATGATTTTGTTTTGATTATGTACTAGGCTATGATACCATGTTGGGTGTTTATAATTACAGTTTTTTCCATCTTCAAATTCTAACAAGAAACATGGAAAATTATATTAACTGTAAAACTGTAAAAAATTAAAGCTGATTATTTTTAAGTCTAAGATAAGATCTATTTTCACTAGCAACCATGTAAATTGTCCTATATAATAACATCCTGTATCTCTTGAGCTGGGCTTTATGTCTGGTCACAAAGGCAAATAGTGCTGTCCCCAGCTCCGATTTCGGTGATCGGCTAGTAAAAAAGGTTTGAGGGTATCATTTTGTTCCAGACACTCTCTAGAGTAAATTATCCTAACTTGAGTAAAAATGTGTGGTAAGTAAATTCGCTATGGGCAGTTAAAGAGGCGCCATCTATTTATTTTAAAACAGGGGGTAGGGGTATAAAATAATTTTTAACACATCTTAATAGTAAAATGACATTGAAATACTAATAAAATCTTATCAAAAACATTATTTACAATCAGTATGAATTTTTTTGTGTGAATTAGGGTGAAAATAAGGGCATATTTTGAAATTCATTACAGGGGCGCCACCTATTTTCATACTTCTACCACGTGTAATAACTTATTTTAGATTCGTTAAGGTACGAAATGTACTGAAAAAATTCATTCTGAAGGACCTATATATGTTCATACCACATACTTAAAATTGGATCAATAGCTTTTGTACCTGGGGAGAAAAAAATTCTTGAAATTTAAAATTGTGGCATCACGCAGGATAGGGGTGACCATATCTCACATGATTAACTTCCAAAATATGGAGCATATGTAATTCAAATGTACTCAAAATGGTGCATGTACTCTTGCTTTGTCATAATATTACTAATAAGAAGTAGAAAAATGATTGTACAATTTTAAAAAATATTAATTCTCATTTTGGCTTCTGACGTCCCAGGGGTGACCATATCTCACCTTAATAACTTCCAAAATATGGAGCATATGTATCTCAATTGTGCTCAAAATGGTGTATGTACTCTTGCTATGTCATAATATTACTAATAAGAAGTAGAAAAATGATTGTACATTTTAAAAAATATTAATTCTCATTTTGGCTTCTGACGTTCCAGGGGTGACCATATCTCACCTTAATAACTTCCAAAATATTGAGCATTTGTATCTCAAATATACTCAAAATGGTGTATGTACTCTTGCTTTGTCATAATATTACTAATAAGAAGTAGAAAAATGATTGTACAATTTAAAAAATATTAATTCTCATTTTGGCTTCTGACGTTCCAGGGGTGACCATATCTCACCTTAATAACTTCCAAAATATGGAGCATATGTATCTCAAATGTGCTCAAAATGGTGTATATAGTCTTGCCTTGTCATAATATTACTTAAAAGATGTAGAGAAATGATTGTACATTTTAAAAATATTAATCTTCATTTTAGCTTCCGACGTTCCAGGGATGACCACTGACCATATCTCACCTTAATAACTTCCAAAATATGTAACATATGTATCTCAAATGTACTCAAAATGGTGTATAGTCGTGTCTTGTCGTCATAATATTACTAATAAGATGTAGGAAAATGATTGCACATTTTTAAAAAATATTAATTCTCAATTTGGCTTCTGACGTCCCAGGTCTGACCATATCTCACCTTAATAACTTCCAAAATATGGAGCATATGTATCTCAAATGTACTCAAAATGGTGTATGTACTCTTGCTTTGTCATAATATTATACTAATAAGAAGATTATACATTCAAAAAATTTTAATTTTAGCTTCTGACATCCCTCAATAACTTCTAAAATTATGTAACATATACAACTCAAATATACCAAAAATGGGGCATATGGTCTTGCTTTGTCATAATATTATTCATGAGATGTAGAAAAAATTATTAGACCTTTTTTGAATTGAAATTTTCATTTTAGCATCCGAATCTGACATCCCAGGGGCAACTATATCTCACCTTGATATAACTCTCACGATATGCAACATATGCATCTCAAATGCGTGCCCAAAATGGTATAAATATAGTCTTGTTTTGTCATATTTATTGAGATTCATGAAATCAGAAGTTCAGAATTTATGGATTGGACTGTCTCCCCTGCAGGCTTCAGCTACATATAGTCCAGAGACATTAAGATCTACTTTCAAATATTTGCATCTTCTCCCCAAACACTCCTTATATTACAGGAACAATGGACGATAAGTCTTTTGCATGCCTTGGATGCAACATCTTTTGTATACTGGTAGCCTATCAGTAGTGTGAGTAGCCTAGCCTCATTTACCAAAATTGGCCCCTTAACCCCAAATCTGACCCGAAATTTTGAAAATATCCTGAAAAATTAGGCCTAAAAGGCGCATTTATGCCCAAACATACACCAAACTGTCCCACTGCTAAATTACAAGGGCGATAAGTCGCTTCTAATCCTGATTGACATTCTCTAGTTTGCATGGTTTGTCATGTTGTGCTATATTGTTATTGCCCAATCTCAACAGTTGTATTCACTGTATGGCCTACCGTGCCAAGAATAATGCAATTGTTCCAAAAGCTAAGCTCTTCTTTGGGACCCTAGAAGTGTGGGACATCACAATCATAGATTAATATTTCATTACAATCATGTTGTATGACAAACATGCAAACTAGTGAATGTTAATGTGGCTAGAAAGATTTATCATTACAAAGAGCTCCCTTCCCGTATTTTACATACTCAAAATCCCTTAATTAATTTTCTTTTAAAATGCCCACTGCTACAGAATGAAAGAAACAACCTCATTGCAGGCCTTCGTACTTACAATTTAAGTGACTTGTTCAATAACTACAACTTGAATGACAAATTACAATTTTTACTGTTTGGAAGCACTAACCTGGATGCTACTATGAATGAAGCTTTAATTCATATTGTTAGCTATTATATACATACAAGCCTTGTTTTATTATCTATCTAGTAGTAATTTGACAAGTCCTTTTTTCTGCAATGACCGAATTATTTTTCAAGTTCCGTTAACATCCTGGCCCATGGGATAACCTTCAGGTATTTTGAAATAACCTTAACAAATTTATCTTATTTCATTATCTAATATCTACATGTATATATAATATATATATTAAATTGCCGCTAATGTTGCAAAACCTTGGCAATTAGAATTTGTAATTGAATGTAAATGTTTATATTAGAAATAAATTGATAACATGAACATGAAAAAAAAAAAAAAAAAAAAAATCCCTTAATTCAGTGTATAATCCAAGGTGCATATATTGCAGGCCACAGGATAACATATTAACACCTTACATTAGCAGTTGCCATTACTTCATGAATGGAGTAAAGTACTCCCACTATTGACAGGCTAAAAGGATTCCTGTATGGATTACAAAAGATGTTGGATCCAAGGTATGCAAGGGAATAATCTCATCCATTGTACTTGTAAAGGGTGTTTGGGGAGCAGATGCAAATATTTGAAAGCAGATATTATTTGCCCTGAATTATATGTAGCTGTAGAGGAGACAGTCAAAATCCATTGATTCTGAACTGTTGATTTTATGATTCTCAATAAATATGACAAAACAAGACTATATTTATACCATTTTGAGCACACATTTGAGATGCATATGTTGCATATCGTGAGAGTTATCAAGGTGAGATAGCCCCTGGGACACCAGAGGCTAAAATTAAAATTTATAAAAAAATGCTACATTTTTCTACATTTCATTAGTAATATGAAAAAGACAGGATGAGGATTATATGTTACATACAGTATCTTAGAAGTTATTATTATTATTATATGGTGCGATATGATTACCCAGGAACGTAAGAAGCTAAAATTAAAATTTTTGAAATGTATAATCATTTTCTACTTCTTATTAGTAATATTATGATAAAAAAGCAAGAGTACATACACCTTTTTGAGTACATTTGAGATACATATGCTCCATATTTTGGAAGTTATTAAGGTGAGATATGGTCACCCCTGGGACGTCAGAAGCCAAAATGAGAATCAATATTATTCTAAATATACAATTATTTTTTTTTACTTCTTATTAGTAATATTATGACAAAGCAAGAGTACATTCACCATTTTTAGTACATTTGAGATACATATGCTCCATATTTTGGAAGTTATTAAGATGAGATAGGGTCTCCCCTGGGACGTCAGAAGCCAAAATGAGAATCAATATTTTCTAAAATGTACAATCATTTTTCTACTTCTTATTAGTAATATTATGACAAATCAAGAGTACATACACCATTTTGAGTACATTTGAGATACATAAGCTCCATATTTTGAAAGTTATTAAGGTGAGATATGGTCACCCCTGGGACGTCAGAAGCCAAAATGAGAATCAATATTTTTTAAAATGTACAATCATTTTTCTACTTCTTATTAGTAATATAATGACAAAGCAAGAGTACATACACCATTTTGAGTACATTTGAGATACATATGCTCCATATTTTGGAAGTTATTAAGGTGAGATATGGTCACCCCTGGGACGTCAGAAGCCAAAATGAGAATTAATATTTTTTAAATTGTACAATCATTTTTCTACTTCTTATTAGTAATATTATGACAAAGCAAGAGTACATGCACCATTTTGAGTACATTTGAGATACATATGCTCCATATTTTGGAAGTTAATCATGTGAGATATGGTCACCCCTATCCTGCATGATGCCGAAATTTTAAATTTCAATAATTTTTTTCTCCGCCAGTACATAAGCAATTGATCCAATTTTAAGTATGTGGTATGAACATATATAGGTCCTTCAGAATGAATTTTTTCAGTACATTTCGTACCTTAACGAATCTAAAATAAGTTATTACACGTGGTAGAAGTATGAAAATAGGTGGCGCCCCTGTAGTGAATTTCAAAATATGCCCTTATTTTCACCCTAATTCACACAAAAAAATTCATACTGATTGTAAATAATGTTTTTGATAAGATTTTATTAGTATTTCAATGTCATTTTACTATTAAGATGTGTTAAAAATTATTTTATACCCCTACCCCCTGTTTTAAAATGAATAGATGGCGCCTCTTTAACTGCCCATAGCGAATTTACTTACCACACATTTTTACTCAAGTTAGGATAATTTACTCTAGAGAGTGTCTGGAACAAAATGATACCCTCAAACCTTTTTTACTAGCCGATCACCGAAATCGGAGCTGGGGACAGCACTAAAAGCCATTGAACCTAGACGAACCTTTAAAATACAGATTAGTACAGTCACATGGAGTACCTCAACTTGAGGGAATCCTCCATCTATTTACATGGGCCAACTCTTTCTTTCTTGTGGCTGTATGACAGACTAAGATGAAAACTAAAAGATGCTTACCTTGACGTATGTGTTGCTATAGAAATCATCCTCCTCTTCATCCTTGGACTGATCTTTGAAACACAACAGTGGCATCTTATCTATTGATTATTACTGTACCAATATTGCGGGCATTCAAATATAATCCTTTTGTCATTTAATCCTTCACTTAAATGGGGCACCAAGTTTCAAGCAATTTGCAACTTCACGTTATATCTTCAGATTTTCAGTGTTTTCTTCATCAATATCTACTTGTGGACAGTCCCATTCTATATCAATCTCAAATTATAACTCATAATCCTCTATTGCTTATTTTATTCATCGGGAAGCTTACAGGATATAACTATCTGTCATAAGCTCAAATCGTCTTGCACAATCCAAAGAAAGTCTGTATATAAGTTTGCCACAAACTAATCAGTAGCAATTATATGTACTATACACGTCTTGTTATACAAAGTTGTTTTGTTTCACATATCCTATTACACCAATGATGCATTCATTGTTACATGAAAGAATGCTTCATTTGAGACCAATGAGATCATCCTGACTCCTCTTATGCGCAGTTCTACAGGTGGTTTTAATATATCACTTTAAGAAGTAGAACAAAACAGATAGCATTCCAGATAAATGTTGGAGATCTTCCCAAGTAAGATAAACCCGGATTGTAGTAAACAAATTGCGTTTTTGTGAACCTCTATCTTGAGGCAAAGTATGGATAAGTTATTTTATCAAAGGTACCATGCAGATTGTAAAATGTTGTTCATTTATCTCAGGTAGAAAATCTATTTTTTCCCTTCACTGCTATTGTGTGGTAGCCCTTAGTATGGTAAACAAACTAAGGTAAACTTCACATGAGTCAATTTTTCACTATCTTTTTCTGTTTTACATTTAAAAAAGTGATTTAAAATGAGAGTTAACTAAATGCTGGTATTTAAATTGTAGTTAATCACTGAAACTAGACATCAAAGTTAAATAGATCATGTTTTAACACTTAAGATCCTGGTTATGAAGATTCTGATATTGTCCATCAAGAAAGGACAGAATTGTTAGATTTAAAACCAATTTTCTACTGGACCATGTAATTCCTTAATGTTTTAGTCAATATATTGTCGCCTCTGTAAAATCCATTCTAATGACTTACATTCCTATGAGGTTTCAGCAGATCTTCATGTATTAATACAGAACACATAAATGCAAACTATCAGCCACTTGTCTTTAAATTGATGAAGTTTGAATAAACTTGTTGATTTTCACTTATTGTTTACATCATTATAATAACCTATCGTGATAATCCAATAACTGTACATGTATGTCATTCACAATTGACGATCAATTTACGTCAAAGATCCTCCTGTGAAGTTCTAGTTCCTTGTTAACACTAGAGGACAGTGTGTCCCAGATCAAACAACCTCAACATAAATCCTATCATCTGCAATACATCCTGCTCTGATGCATTATGGGATGTTTGCCTTTCACTTTGGTTACGTAATACAAAGTGGAAATGTTTATAGGTCAATTGTTATCAAGCTATGATTATTATTGATACTTTGTGCATAATTCCAATAATACAGTATATCATAGTCTATGTGATATCAGTCTAGTGTTATTTATGATCCAAATGCCTCTTCAAAGTTAAACTTACTAAACTTACAATTCGTGAATTCACACAATCCAAATAAAACCTGCGCAGATCACATCCTATAATATAACGATGTGCATGTGAATTACATTTTCTAATTTCAATTTCCTTGGTGTTCGCAATCCATATGTAATTTTCCTAGTATAGACTAATAATACGATTTACTTTCATTTTCAGTTCCAGTGATATTAATATTTATGTAAATATACTATAAAATGCTTTAAGTAGAATTTAATAAAAAACATTGAATTCTTTGTGATGATTTCACTTTTTTGTGTTGCGGTTTCAAAAATGTCATTTTTTAGTCGAGAATGTCTTATCAGATTCACCTTCCCCCTTCACTATAAGTAATAAAATCTAGAATATGTTTAACTTCAAAGTCAAACCAATGAAAGCAGTTTTTATGGACATTAGAGGCTATATTATTCCATTTCCTTGCTTTTATCAAACTTCAAAAACTCATTTTCTCACGTTTAAGCTGCTTGCTGATACGCTGAAAATACGCCTACTACCTACTGGTTCAAGCATATAACGTAAATCCTGATTTTTCTTCCCCTGTAGCATGAAATATTTCAATTTTTACAACTTTCTGTCAAAATATTTGAAAATCAATCTTCCTAACGGCACTTTCTAAACTAGGAATTATTTGATAGATTGGCTCAAAGTAAACATACTGACACAAGCATAAAATCTACAAATCTGAATGGTGCATATATTTATCAATGATTTCAAAAGTGTCACCTGTTAATGGAGGTCTATTATTAATATAAATCTTAATTTTGTATATATAGAATGAAATAGAATATTCCCCTGTTTGGTGATTTAGTAATGAATGCCATAGATATTATAATTAATGATACTTGACCATTGAGGAAATGCAGCGCCAAGGGCCATGAATTACACTGAACTTGCATTCATTTTAAGCCTTTCAACAACCGGAGACACGTTCGTGAGATTTCATCTCAATATCAGTGTCAAAAAAACAGATATTTTTCCAATTTGTTTCAAAACCAGATGTTTTAACACACACATTTTATTAATTATCATCAATTTTGTACTTATTGAAAAAACTCTATGACCTTTATTTGATCTGTGGTTCCCATAATACAGCTGGATGTAGCAGACGGATGTGTCCCATAATGCCCCTGGCTAAAGCAGACGGACATGGGTGTGTCTACCATGGGTGGCCAGGATGTTCAATGATCATTATATGACAACAGAGTTAGAGGGCAAACAATTCTAAAGCTCCTATTACATCCCTCCTATTCAGTGTACAGCATCCAGTCTTAAATCATTATGTAATATAACAATGATGTGGGCTCATAGAATATTTAATAAACATCTTCAATGGAAATATGATTCATAGATTTAAATCCTTATCCTGTCCTATAAACTATTCAAGGTGCACTTGTTATTTATGTTATTTATCCACTGTGCCCCCACCCATCCCCTGCTAAAGGAGCTGGTAAGGAATAGAACTTCACTTGTCAAACTTCACTTTTGGAACTCTCTACCAATTGTGCCACACAGAGTGTGGGATGTTGACACTCGACATGTCACAGCTTCAACAATAAATGCTGTAAAAGAAACCTGAAAAGAAGTATGCTATAATGTTTGGTACTCACGTCAAGTAAAAGTTTAACGACTTCTATTTTTCCATACATTGCAGCTTCGTGAAGGCACGTTCCTTGAAGCGTTTGTCGATTGATATCTACACCATTATTACATAAAAGCCTGCAACAAAAATACAAATACAATTGAACTGGCTGAATCTTCATATTTCAAGGTGTTCAACTTACAGTTTAGAGAAGTGTTTACATCTGACTGTAGCAAATGGAAGAGTCCCATAATACACTTGGCTAGAGCAGACAGACATGGGTGTGTTTTACTATATATAGTTTTGATTTTTTCTGACAATTTTCAAAATTACAAAATCAAAGTGGCAAACTCCTTAGTTGTTTTACAGTTGGGTAAAAGATAAGGGATTTACAGATTAAATGTTTATGCAAAAACGGCCCAAATTACCTGATTATATCAGAGTGACCATTTTTAGCAGCTAAATGAAGGCACGTCGTTCTGTCATTATCTGACATGTCGTCTTGACTTTCAACCAATAGGTGGCTGCACAGGTTACTCTGCATGAGCAATTCCGCAACCTGAAAATATACAGTGACATCTATATGAGATTTTTGAATACATTTGGAAGATAAAGCTACAGCTTAGCTGGGCAGTGGTGAAAATAAGGACTATGTTAGTGATGATTAGTAAGAATTGGCACGAAAGTGCACGGTATATTTAAAATGTTTCAAATTATGTCTCCAGAGTCTATTAGTCATTTTTTGATAAGTTGCCTTCAACGAGTACACTTTCATAGATTTATAATTGCTTTCACTTCACATTAAGATTTGAATTCCAATTCTTTGAAGTATGACAAGTTACATCTCGTAGTTTAATGCCATGGTATTGCAGATATTTTTCTTATTCAAAATTCTGGGCAAGTTTGACTTTACAATAAAATTAATTAGACAAAAAGCATCAAAAAGGTTTACTGGTAAGGCTTTGAAGTGGAAGAGTAATTCTGATTCTAAGCAGCTATCTTTTTTTTTTTAATTGTCACATCTAGATGTTATGGTGACCCAAAAGAGTTTTAGTATTGATTTTTGATTTTTCGCAAAAATGTAGCAAAATCGCAGCAGTGTTAAGATTTTATGCTACTTTTCGCAGTAAATAGAAAAATCTAAAACTTTTCTAAATCAATGTATATTCTAAAATAAAAGGTTTTAAAGAAAAGAAAAAAAAATTGAGTGTTAGGAATACTACAAAGAAACTGTATTCCAAATAAAGTGTATTAAAAATTTCATGGAAAATAAGTAGGAATTGGTGATAATAAGTAATTTCGAAGTTTGCGGCAAAATATCCAGTGGAGTACTAGGTTTGACATCGACCATCAAACACGAACCACAAAAAAATGGAGACTATAGCAATACCTACTTGTGGTGGCAACATAATATTTAAAACAAAAGAAAACTCACACCAAGTGTATATAACCAGAACAACGGCAATGCCAAAGCGTAGCGAATCCCATCGAACAGCCATGGATGGCATTTTTACAAACAAAGTATATAGCAAAATGGCAGCCATTTTACAAAATGGTCGCCTTCTACCAAAAGTGTCATTAGACCATGTGCTATGCTTATAGTATTCACATACCAAAATGAACAAAATCCCTCCTTTACTTTTCAAGTAATAGTAAAATACGTTAAAATGGCGGCCATTTTTCAAAATGGCCACCTACAAAAAGTGCCATTAGACAGTGTGCCGTGCTTATAGTATTTACATACCAAATATAAACAAAATCGCTCCACTACTTTTTGAGTTATAATAAATATGTTAAAATGGTGGCCATTTTGAAAAATGATCGCCTTCTACCAAAAGTGTCATTAGACAGTGTGCCATGCTTACAGTATTCACATACCAAATATGAACAAAATCGCTCCACTACTTTTCGAGTTATAGTAAAATATGTTAAAATGGCGGCCATTTTTCAATTTTTTTCAAAATGGCCGCCTTCTACCAAAAGTGTCATAGGACAGTGTGCCATGCTTATAGTATTCACATACCAAATATGAACAAAATCGCTCCACTACTTTTCGAGTTATAGTAAAATATGTTAAAATGGCGGCCATTTTTCAATTTTTTTCAAAATGGCCGCCTTCTACCAAAAGTGTCATAGGACAGTGTGTCAGGCTTATAGTATTCACATACCAAATATGAACAAAATCGCTCCACTACTTTTCGAGTTATAGTAAAATACGTTAAAATGGTGGCCATTTTTCAAAATGGCCGCCTTCTACCAAAAGTGTCATTAGACCATGTGCCATGCTTATAGTATTCACATACCAAATATGAACAAAATAGCTCCACTACTTTTCGAGTTACAGCAAAAATCGTAAAATAACGAGAAAAGGCCGCCATTTTTCAAGATGGCTGCCATGTGCTTCTTTAATATCTACATTTCTAACTTTATTAATGTCCTATATAATTTTTTTACATCTAAAACATATTGCTATTACAGTTTTACATATTGCACCTAAATTACTGTAAATTCAGCACTAAAATGGCCGCCATTTTGAAATGAGTGGCCATTTTGAAAATCGGCTTTCGAGCAGAACTTCTACCCCCATAGGGTATATGTGTACAAAATATGAACAAAATCGGGCCAACGGTATTTGAGTTATTGCCCGGACGGACGGACGGACGTACGGACGGACGGACGTACGGACGGACGGACAGATGTACGGACGGACGGACGGACGGAGGCGTTCCCTATATCCCTCCGAACTTCGTTCGATGGGATAATAAATAGTATACAGAGTATACCAGAGGCATACACCCTTAAATTGGCGACAGACCACAACAAAGTAAATGGCACAACTTAATGATTTCATGAATTTATTAATGATAATGGAGTTTAACATTTTTTTTTTTTTTTTTTTTTTTTTATTAAAAAAACATATTGACTTCTGTAATATATTCTTACAAAGTATATTTTAAACATTCACTCCATTTCACAGACATCCTTCTTCATTCATTCCATATCTTATTATCATTTTCTTTACAGTATTTTAAATACATTTCGAATTTTCTGTACACTGGTAGTTCTCGTAGCAATTTTTGATTATACAAGAAGTATTTTGCAATAATTATAATCATATTTTCGTATTTGCTCCATTTTTTAGAGCCAAAGAGCACATTGTTTAAATCAAAATATTTGAGTTTTTTCAAAATGTGTTGCTTAACACTGTTCCAAAACTGATTTGTATATTCACAAAGATAAAATAAGTGATCAATCGTTTCAAATGCAGTATGACAGAATTCGCACATCGGCGATTGTATTACATTATATTTAAATAGATCATTGTTTGTATATAAAATGCAATTTATAAGTTTAAATTGAAAAGCCCTGTGTTTAGAATACGTTAAAATGTAATGATAATACATATAATAAAAATTCCAGTCTTCTTCGTTTAATTTATATTTTATACTAAGCTTTCCTTTTGCTGTTGGTTGTTCAGCAATGTGTGACAATAAAATAGAATACAATAACTTTGATGTACATTTGTTAAACTGAAATATTTTTTTTCCATGTACAATATCAAAATTACAGTGTTTTACATCTAAATTGACATTATTTTCAAATACATTATTTCTTATAAGCCAAGTTCTTGGGATGGCTTTTAAAATTCCAAACCATTTCAGCATGTATACATCAGATAGACCTGTTTGTACCTTAATCTGGTGCCATGTTTTAATTGATCCATCTATAAATAAATCTTTAATTTTTATTATGCCTCTATTGAAAAATTCTTTCCAGAAGAGTGATTTATTTTGTATCGTGATTTTTTTGTTATTCCATATTATTTCCTCTGGTATATCGGTTTGTGAACGGGGCAATTAAAACCATCAGACAGCTGACAAATGTGGTACTTTCACGTATGTAATGTATGGCAGTGACATCTATCAAATAAAGATGAGAAAAATATCCATGACTATATTTTCATTTTGGACCATGATTCATAAATATCCAGAAAAAAAGTGAAATACATTTATGATTTCAATCATAAAACAATTCTCATTGTGTAGGTACACATTAAAAGAACATACAGAATGGTAAAGATATTGACAACTTTTTGAAAACAATGAAGCAACAGTCTTTAGGAAACATTAATTCACCTGGCTAGGAGGTGAAAGATGGAATGTTGAGGCTGGAGTTAATTAGCTTAATGACTTGCAATTAGCTTCTATCTGCCTCAATATGTCATGATGTCTCCCCACATCAGACCTAGGAATTCTACAGAAGATGCTCCCCAGTCTCCCAGAGGAATATTACAGTCAAACTGAACACTCATCAACATCTGTCAAACCATAAGTCAAACATAATTATGTATTCAAAACTCATAAAATAAAGTATAAAATCCTGTATTTTCACTCCAATGGAGGTTTTGTTTTAAGAAAAGCATTCATGCATAGATTCTCCATACCTCTGAAAAAGGTGGGAAATTAGGTAATTTACCCATGTTTATGAAACAGAAGCGAATCATAAGTTGCTTCAATAAGAACATGAATTGCAACTTTTATAGCATCAACCATTACGAGGGCTTTGTATGCACCATATATGGTCAAAGTTCCCCTATCATGGTTTTATCTCATTCTCCCCTCCAAGAACTGAAAAGTTACACAAACTCTGGCTATCTCTTGGGATGGTAAATGTCATATTAATGTGAAATGTTGGGTCAAACAGATGCACATAAGTGTGTCTATAATTACAGTTTGTGATTGGAAGTATGTTGATAGCATTTCTGAGTTAATAACATCATATTAAGATGAGCACATGAAGTCAAATATATTAATAATATGTACTCTATTAAATTCTGAAATGTGTCTTGCCTTCGCTGGCACACCATGGCCCATAGAGGGCTACAGTTTTTCAAATCATTGATCTCATACTATTAATAGTAATACCCCCTCTATATTGAGAAGTAAGAGAACACAAGGAGCTAACTTAGACAGGGATAACAGGTACCTTAGTTTGGTCAGAGCTTTGTTGCTAGATACTCAAAATAAAGAAACTGATTTTGGTTCTTTAGCATCCATTTCCTCTATACATTCCAAAACTACTTCCAAAAAGTTCTTCTATGAACTCAAATATTCCAAACTATTCTCACTTCTGTTTTATGACAACTCTACTAAAAACCTATAAATTGAAACTTACAAACTTAGTAAAATGAATAGAAATAATCACTTATCATTATTAGGTGTAGAATTAAATAATCATTTAAGCTCCATTGCAATATAATAAGTTCATAATAGAATTATATATATCATATTTCAGATTAGGTAGATATTTTGAAAGTTTGATCAAATATTTGTTCATAAAGATCAGTTCATAGAAATCTCTGCAATGATAGTTTCAGACAAAGCCCAATCTATAACTATAGCATAATAGATACAGTATCGATACAGACTGTTCAAAGTGCCATTAATAGATCAACTCACAGACAAAGAATTATATATTCTTGAGACATGATCAAGTATAGTGAGATATAGCACAACTGGGATGTAACATCACTCAACACAATGAGAAATCCAGCATTATATCCCCTTATCCAAACAATCGTTATATATATCCCCCACCCCGTTGGCAGTATTTGATAACCTTTAAAAGAAAGAAAGAACCTTTGTTTTATTCTATCTAAATGTCACATTTCAAATACATCTCCAGCTGCAGTTTCTTCAATGAGTTTAAGGATCATCTGATACTAAAAAATGGAAATGCATTTTCTCATGGAAAATGACCAGACTATATATATAACTTTTATTGACATATTATATCATTACATGATTACATTAGTCACAATATGTAGGCAAGCTTTATCAAGGGTTTCATGAGATTTTCCCCAGTTGTTTTACCAATATCGCATGTTGTTTTGAGGCACATCTCAACTGTATCAATGTTTGAATTAAAATTTCAAAGAATTTTACCAAGTTTTTAACATTTTACCTGCTGTCCAAATTTCTTTTTAAACCCTCTTACAGTTTTTATCAGTGATTTATTTCTGAACTGTAAAGTAGCCAAGTAAGAAAAGTAATTGGTCTCCAAGGTGATCTCCTATTGTTTATGTCTCAATTAATCTACAGCCAAGAATGTGATACAAGATCACAGACCTTTCAATTAGTCTTGATTGTTCTATTAATCTAATCGTGACCACTTTATCAACATGTTACTTAAACCCCCCATACAGCAAATCACTACCTGAAATTGAAACTGTTTAAAAACAATTTCAATATTTCCTTTTTGCAGTCAGGTTCATCAATTCACTTAATGCAGCAAACAATTTATTGGCATGACATCTTTTGCAATCAAATCAAAATGAACAAGATATTCCCAAAATACATTTTGCTTTTATCTTACCTTAGAACAATTGCTCCGTTCTGGTTACATTCACCGATTATTCAGTATCAACACTATCAAAGGCTATATTATCTACAAGAATGTTGTTTCGTCAGCTTTTAGTTTGTTTGGTAATTGTACCGATATAATCCAATGTACCAAAAGTCAAGAAACAAACTCTTGATAGATAGTATACATAAAAATGTATCCAAACTTGTTTGTGAAGCTGTTTAGGAAGCACTGCTTGTTTCACAGTGGTACACACTGGGATGTTGATAATAACCCAGGCTGAAAAATGTCCGTCTGTTCATCTTCATTCTTTAACATTTCTCTCAAAAAATTGAATAAACTTTCAAGTTTTCTTGCATTTCTAAACAATTTAGTATATGCATTTCATGCCTGTTTATTCTATTCCTTGCAGATTTCACTCTTTTCAGTCTTATTTTTGATTTTAAATTTTGATCTCCATGACATTTTTGGAAAGACGGAGTTTATATAATAGAACATCTCAGGTTTCTGCATTCTTCTGGAAGACCCCAGATGTAATACAACCCTCTAAAATACACATGTACACAAACTTGTATTGGTCACATATGTAGAAAAACACATCTTTTACTCCTTTAGAAAATTATTTTCTCAGAGTTTTGACTGATTGAGTAAAAACTATCAGTTGATCATGCTGTTTTCATATTGTACATTTGTACTTCTTATTTCACGGAAGCTTATTGTTAAAGCAATCACCAAAAACAACTGTTATACACTAGAATATCTTAAGTGCAGACTATGAAATGACTAACCTCATTTTCCAATATTAACAACTGTTGAAATAATAAAACCCAAGATCTAAGTAAAAATTGATTAAAAATTAAATTAGAAAAGTTGATGAAGACAGATGACCTTCAATTGCACATCTTTCTTCCTAATTAGCCATGCATAAAACTCTACTTTGATCCTAAACACAGAAGAAACATTATAATACCTGCCTAGTTTGCTTTTTGAAATTAACAGATTTCAAGGTTCTTCTTACATCAGGTCATTCTACTCTCTCTCTACACTCTTCCATACTAATTCCCTACTTGTTCCATACTAATTCCCTACTTGTTCAATACTAATTCCCTACTTGTTCCATACTAATTCCCTACTTTCCATCTTAATTTCCCATTTATTTCTCATCTGACGTATCCTTGTCTGTCTTTTACCAGGAAAAAACACTTTGACATTTCTTTAAGATCTTTGAGCATGAGAAAATAGCAAATGGAAATTGTTGAAGCATATTCTAGAATTGATTTAGCTTTGATATGATTTCAAACCTAGTTGAGTAATCATTTCCAGCATTGATTTCAAGTCTAATATAAAATAAATGATTTATTTATCATATGAAAGAGACAACATTGCATACCTTCAAAGGTCTCAACAGAAATAAGTGATTTGTCAAGTTGCATAAAGTTCATCAGTTTTAATATTTTTATAATCATATTTTTACTTGACAATTTCTCAGTTTTGCCAGGATCCTTTGAAGACTTTTTGTAGAAAAGATGTGACTTACCAAAACTGGTTATCAGTTAAAGTCCCCGTCTAAAGTTTGAAAATATTTTTTTATCATTCATTTACTATTTGTCAGGATTTAAAAAGTGATATTAGAGATTTTTTAACAAAAAAAGTTGTGAGCGTTTCATTTCTCAAATATTCAAATTTCCCGCCATTTTTCAAAAAAAGTTGCAATTTCTTAAACATCAAATATTTCCTAATGCATTTCAAAAAAGATTATCTTTTTAACACCAATGCAAAGGTTGAACAAAGGACACACTATTTCAATAATAAAATGCCATATTTAATGGGCCACTTCAATGTTTCAACATATCAAAAATATTTTGAAACATTAGTGATGTCACTAAGGTACCAAAAAATTTTTGAAAAAAATTGAAATTTTTTTTTCGATGTCAATCTTTTCTAAATATGTTAGACTTTCATAAAAAAACAATGTTGATTGTCTAATCAGGTTAAAAGGAAGAATAAATTATGTTTTAGATATCATTGTACCATTGGTTTCTATGAGAACTAAAATTTTGAAATGCATTTTTCTCAGAACCATTTTCATGCACTGATAAGTTCATTTCTCGCTTATTTATGAACCGATTTTCTTAATTTTTTCGGCAAAAAACATGGGAGGATGAATGCTATGCATTGGTATGAATTGTGGCTAATTAGAAGATATAAGTGACCTCCAAAAGTTGGTTTTAAATAAATTCACAAATTTTTGAACAAAAAGTCTATCAAAAACCACTTTTTGAAATTAAAAAAAAAAGTTTCACATATCACACTTTGATGACATTGGGTAAGACTACAATATAAGCCAAAGTGGTTTAAACTTTATATGGGGCCTTTAAGAAATTCTAGCTATCGTTTTTATATTTGTTTATATCCAAAATACTGTATTCATTTATATGTATGTGTGTGAACTGCACACCATCTAACAAATATGGTATAACACGAGCATGCTTTCAACTCAGTCCCATATGTAGTCTGTAGTGGAATTGTTTCATATTCACTACTCTCAGACTAAGTACAGAGTGTACAATACATTTCTGAACCTTTCTATTCAACTTATAATTTTCAGAAATAAAATTTAAAATTCAATATAAAAATCTAGAAATAAGTAACTCAACTTTTATTTAAATTTCAAACAAAATTAATTTTCTTGAATTATTTTGAGTTCCCCTGTAGATTCAGTGTGACTGACACAGGCCCGTCAGATGGGGGGGTGCGATGGGTGCGACCGCACCCCCCTTTTTCACCCCCCAAAATATTTTTTTTTTTTGAAAAATATTTTTTTGTAATTTTTCTTCATTGACTCATACACTTTGAAAGTACCCAGAAAGCACCAAATAGCATCTTTAAATTGTAAAATTTTCTAGGGGTATTCGCCTCCCCTCACACCCCCCCCCACAAAACAATGGAAAAGTTTTTTCTCAGACACTTTTAAAGTGCCCAGATATCATCAAATAGCTCCTTGATATAGTTAGTGTTTCTGGGGGACTTACTCCCCCTCTCTTACTCCCCCTCTTGCATCTTGCACTTGCACAACCCCCCTCCTCTGGCGCCCCCCCCCCCTTGACCCCCCCCCCAAATAAAAATTGTGATTTTCTCAAATTCTTTAATTGACTCATACACTTTGAAAGTGCCCAGAAAGCACCAAATAGCGTCGTAAAATTGTAAAATTTTCTAGGGGGAGTGGGCCACCCCTCACACCCCAAACAAAACAATGGAAAAGTTCTGAATTTGTTTTATGTATTGTCTCAGACACTTTTAAATTGCCCAGACATCATCAAATAGCTCCTTGATAAAGTTAATGATTCTGGAAGACAACACTTACTCGCCCTCTGGCATCCCCACTCCACCTCCCCCTCTGGCAGCCCCCCTCCGTTAACCCCCCCCCACCCCGAAAAAATTGAGATTTTTCAAATTTTTTATTGACTCATACCTTTTGAATTAGTGCCCAGAAAGCACCAAATAGCATCTTTAAATTGTAAAATTTTCTTGGGAAATAGGCACTTTTAGGCACAGACACTTTTAAAGTGCCCAAACTTCATCGAATAGCACCTTGATATTGTAAATTTTGATATGGGGGACAAACGCTTGCTCCCCCTCTGGCACCCCAGCCCCACCTCCCCCTTTGACACCCCCAAAATTTGAAAAAAATTGTGATTGTTTTTCAATGTTTTTTATTGACTAATACACTTTAAAAGTGCCCAGAAGCACCAAATATCATCTTTAAATTGTAAAATTTTCTAGGAGAGTTAGCCACCCCTCACATCCCCCACAAAACAAAAGAAAATATTCTGAATTCCATGTATTGTCTCAGACATTTTTAAGTGCCCAGACATCATCAAATAGCACCTTGATATGGTCAATGTTTCTGGGGGACAACCCCTTGCTCCCCTACTGGCACCCCACCCCACTTCACCCTCTCATCCTCTTTGACACCCCCTAAAGAATTTGAAAATTTGACTCATAACGCACAGGCGTACCAGATGGTTGCAAATTCGCTCCAAATACAACCAAATTTCAAAATTTTCCATTTTACACTTTGAAAGTGCCCAGAAAGCACCAAATAGCATCTCAAAACTGTAAAATTTTCTAGGGGGAGTGGACTACTCCTCACATCCCCCACAAAACAATTGGAACGTTTGGAAGTTGCATGCATTTGTTAATTCCAAACCAATATGGGGAGTAACTGACCCCCCCCCCTCTGTCTTATGCGATTTGATTTACAGGGCAAAAAAATGCCAATTTTATATTCTCTTTAGTAAGCTAAAAACCGCACCCCCCTTGGAGAAAAGTGTCTTACGGGCCTGCTGACATAATATAAAATCACACATACAGGGTGATCCTGTATCAGAATGTACTAAGAATTGTTATCCACAAGGCAAATAATGTGATGGATTTACTACTGTAAGTGGAGATAAGAAACTGAGTTTGTAAATAAACAACTAAATTATTGCGTGTCATTAACTATCATTGCAGTAGCCACCACAGCTGAATGCCATTATATATGGGTCCACCCGTGTAGCTCAGCGGTAGCGCAGGTACCTCTTACGCAATAGGTCCCGGATTCGATCCCTGGTTCAGGCAAGACTAAATTTGCTTGTTTGCGTGAAGTACTTCAGGGTGTTTGACTGAGTGGTCCGCAACTCGTACAAAAGGCTGTGGCGTGTACTTGTATGTCTATGCATAAGTGCACATAAAAGAACACAGGGCTCCTTCAAGGAGGGGTTTCTGGTTTCTGGTTTTCTTTCAGGTTAATTACGTAAATTACGGACTTATATATACGGGATATACCCAAGACTTTAATTGCTCACCTTCATTGGTGGTAAACAAAATACAACAACAACAACTTACCAAGACAAGTATCCATTTGAGATTAGAATTTTTAACAAGATATCCTTCACAGATAAAACATCATTTTCATTATGCAAATCACAAATATCTTCTAAATCTGAATGTTGTTTTAAATCTTGTACATAGATATATATCTAAGTATACCAAACATAGATATGACATTATATGACATTGATACAAAAGTGATTTGCAATCTTGTACAGGTATTCATTTATGTTTCTAAAAAAAATTCTAGTAAACTATCCACTGAAACACAGTTATTGTTTGTTGCTATTCCACTACTTACTAGAAACTCTGATAGAGGTATTCATTTTTTGTAAATTAGGGCAACAGTTTCAAAGCATACTACCAGAAAACCCCCCTTTTCCATTCCAGGCCATGTTTGGTTTTCCATTTTCCGTTTTCCATTTCAGATGAGCTGCAGGTGAACATATCTTCATGGTCAGCATTCACAGTACTCTAAATGTGGACTTCATTACAACACATGTTCACAGTTGGACCCTATGGTTCCAGCATGTCATCACTGAGGGAACAAGTAGTAGGTCTGTGATCTTAGACTCATGTTCCATTACAGCTCTAGAGGAGCATCAAGTTATTATATAACACCTTTCCTCTAATCAATACTTTCCTATTTTTTTAATTTCGTTTTATGTTTAGTTATATAATGCCAGAGTGAGAACAAGGACCAAGTCTGAGATCTTAAGAATCATGTCTACCTCATAAAAAGTCAATATCCTTTCCCCAATCAATAATTTTGTAACTTGTTTAATTATTTGCCTATGTTCAGTTATATAATGTTATTGGAGTAAGAACAAGGACCAGCTCTGAGATCATAGAGTCATGGTCCAGTTCAGCTCTACTTTGGGAATGAGTCATTATGTAACACCCTTCCGATTATCATTGCCAAATGGAAACAATCCCAACTTGTTCTTTCTTTGATATAAACCTAACCTAAAAAATACATCATACAGTGATTAAGAACACCATGATACAGTAAATGTGTACCTACCCTATTTCTGCCAAACTCACAGGCCAGGTCTAGGGGAGTCTTATGGATGTTGTTGCGAATGGTTGGATCTCCCTGATGTTGAAGAAGGCCACTTGCCTGCAATACAACCCAAACACATGTGAACTATACTGTATAAAATGAATTGAATACCGATATGGTCAGATTCTTATGAATGAGTAATGGTAGATATTTCAAGCACAAGAAGCAAATGCAGGAATTACCAACATAGAATATCAGTATAAAAGTAGGAATATTTCCAAATAAGTAATTTGCTTTATCAATAACTCGAACACTTGTAGAGATCTAAAGACAATTAGAATTTTTCAGCCAGAAATCCTAGTCCAATTTACAAGAATTATGCTTTTATCATTTTATCATGTTGCATGAAATAAACCTTTGGACAGCTACATTTCCACATCTTTGAGTTTATGTCTAATAGGATCTGAAAGTGTTTAGACGTATGAGATCGATTAAACTTTGAAACTGTTTTTCCCGATGTTTCCCATCTTGATATGTTTTTGTAAGCAGGGAGTTAATCCTGGATATCTTTAAACAATACCTTCTTGATTTTCACACTCAGATCATATAACCATGAGATCATATAGTTCTAGATGACGGAAGGAAAATGAACAGTAATTATAAAACCATATTTATCCCTCTTATGAAATAACCTGTATTTATCCTATGCCAAGTAGAGTTTTAGGGAGATAAGTTGGTCAGATATATCCCGTATCCTGATTTTGAGGTTTCCATATCCAGAACCTCCATATCTCCCGCCATATCTCCCGCTTCGGTGCATATCTTCCCGCTTCCGGTGCATATCTTCCCGCTTCCGGTAATGCAATAAAATGACTTGATTTGTTTATTTTTACACCTTGTACTGTTGAAATGGCCATATGCCCCTGAAAACTCTACTTGGTATAGGATAAAGCAGTTATGTACGGTCGGTTTGAATATTGGGTTCATCCCTCGTGAGGTATGCACATCTACCTTCGGTCCCTACGGTCCCTCAGGTAGATATGCATATCTCCCTCTGGATAAACCCCATATCCAAAACCTCCCAGTACATAACCCTTATTTATCCCAGGATTATTGAGTCTAACCAAAGCACTAATTCCAAGGTTCTATACTGTTATAACTCTGAAAAATTAATTTTGGAATCTGGGCCTCCATATTATCTGTCACATCTGCTACAATGAAGTTGTGCACAATGCCCTCTATTTTAAGCCAACTGAAATATTTTCATCAAAGACATAATACAGTAGTTTGGCATTAACTCCTTGTGACCCCCATTCCCTAACATATACCTGTGACACACACTCGGAATGTTGTTGGGAGAAGGCAAAGGTTTAATGCAGGAGTAATATTACAGAGAGACCTACCACATCAAGGTGGCCATGTTGACAGGCAAGATGCAGTGGGGATTCCCCATCATTTGCCTGTTCATTGGAGCAGGATTTGTTGTCCAGTAATATCTTCACTGGTTCCATCTTGCCCTGCCATGCAGCATAGTGGAGTGGCCGCATGCCTGAAAAATAAACAGGAATATTGTTAATGTTCTATTGTTATATGATTTATTTTATTTCTTGTTTTGTTTTATTAATCTTTGAGTATATTTTTATGTATTCTATGAAAAATATCATGGCAATTATCATTGCATATGGAAAATCTACAGAGTAGAAAAGAGTGAAATCAGCAAGGGAAATAGTCGCAGACATGAAATTTACAATGCAGAAAAAGAAAATGATCAAGGACCGTGGTATACTGTAGGTGAATGCAGTGAATGAATATTCTTCAAGCTGATAGATAGATGGCAGATAAGTGTTTCATTTAGTGTTGACATATTGTATATAGATAACTTAACTCATATATAATACAAATATTATGTCTGTTAATACATATACAAGGGAGGTTAAGCTGTATTTTTGAGAGAAATTGTATGTGATTGTGTAGAATTATGATCCTCCAGGATAAACAAGTAGCTAACCCTCATTACTATCTGAATATATCAGTCTATACCACATAATTGTTGCGACATACTTTTTAAACCAACTAACTTTCATTGAACAGAAAATTACTAGCACTCATGTATTCACAAACTGGTCAAAACAGTTATATTTATTTGATAAATTATAGGAAATGGGAGTGTTATATGGGGCAAGTTTAAATCAGGGATCGTCATCAATACATCCAGTTGATAACATCACAAGATAACAATATATAAACAGTAGCATTGTTACATATAGCTAGTATATACATGTACATGTTAGGTTAAGTTGATAACAGTCCAGTGTGAAACCTCAGTAATATAAGTATCCATCTCTGGTAAATGAATGATCATTCAGTATAATTTAAGCATTTAATTGTAACTTTGGGTTAGACTTCTACAATATACAATGTATACAACAGCTTTATAACAGGTTATCTTTATTATGTCATTTCTGGCTACTAGCAACATGATTGAATTAATGTATAACTTGCACTTGAAGTCTATATATTGAGCTCTCTGATCTACTAGAATGTCATCATCACCTAGTTATTGAAAGGGGCCATTTCCAAACTTCAAATATATTTGGGGAGGGGGTGGGTATGAAGGCTCATGTCACTTTCATAATCTAATGATGTTCCAGGTTTTTCCTCAAGCGGCTCAAAATCTCATTTTACAATATTGAATCATGAAGTGGGTGCAATTAGGTTTTCAAGTGGGGCAAATGGGTTTTCAGAAGGGTGCAAATGGGTTTTCAGAAGGGTGCAAATAGGTTTTCAGGTAGGTGCAAATGGGTTTTCAGGTGGGTGCAAATACTTTTCAGGTATCATCAAAATCATTGCTGGGGAGATCACTATAACCAGTGTACAGAGTACAATCCGAAGAACTACATTCTCCATAACTTTTAATGCTTGGACATTCTCCTTGAGTACAAACATATTTAAAACATATGCTTGCTTCTTGTGTTATGGGACACTCTTGTTTTTTTCTTTTTTTTTGTCAAAATCAAAGTGTCTTATTTTCAATTGAGTTTCTGATGAGAACTTACTTTTTAACCTTTAGCAGACCACCGGCGACCGCATCCGCCCATTCAAAACTACCGCCAGAATCCACCGGCGGATCCGGACGACACAAATCTAACTTTTGAAAACTTTACTTTTTCCCGCCGTTCTTATGATCCAATTAGATTGCCCGATTTATTTAGTCCTTAGAAGGTGACTTCCTGTTGACCTAGAAATGGCGATGTTTCGAAAAATATTTCTCAATTCAACAATTAAACAGTGTTTAAGTCGTTTTTAGTGAACAAATCGTACAAAATGACGGCAAAATACGATCACAACGAAAATGTGGAGGAAATGGATTGCGATTTCGAGCTCTTTAGGCTCTTGGAAGCCGATAATGGTCATCGAAAATAGAAACTAGAATATTTTCTGAACTGAAAAGATGAACATTCGATCGCTGCAAATTCAGTTTTGGATTCTGACCAGACGTTGAATCTCCCGAGGGGCGAAACGGCGGATTCCGGAGGAGTATTCATGGTATATTTATGCCCAGTCGTGTTTATGTACGAAAAAAATTAATGAGAACATTTTTCTCATGAGCCACGCTAGTGTATCTTCCCTTTGTGAAAATTTTATCCAGATTCATTCAGTAGTTATCGAGATATTAATTATTTAGTCCAGGCATATCATTTTTGAAAAATAAGTCAGATGCATGGGATATATTTGCTGAAATAAGTCAGAGTGCAGAAGGTACAAAGCTTGCAGTTTTATAATAACAAACTTGGTAATATCGTATTTTTAAATTTATGTCTCAAGTTGATATTGTCACAAGAATGAAACAAATGTCACAATGAATTACATCAGAGGGAAAGAGCAGGTGGTCCTGAATATTGAATGGAGTTTTTTATCAGACATATAAAAACAGTTAAACTGCTATAAATTCCACACAAGTTTCATGCAACATTAGTCACTATCAACAATGAAAAAGGAACCCATTTAGAAAAAATGTTTGAAACAAAAAAGTTAGATACCCATTATAAACATTGTATAATATAGTTAGTTGCCAATGCTTATAATCCCGAAGAATACAAGAATGCTGTCAATGCTGTTCTGATAAAGCAGAGTCCATTTTTCTATTGCTTGCTGTATCTCTGATGGAGAGAGGAGGTCATTGTTTACCACGATGAACATAACATAGGCAGGTATACCACAATGTAGAAGGACCAACATATCCAGATTTAAATGATTTGTACCATAGATCATAGTCTAGCTAAAAGACTCTGTGACCCCCCCCCCTCAACTTGTAGTGGGGGTTTCAAGAGCTTGTAGCTAGAAAAATAGATCATTTATTCATTTCAAAAGTCCGATTTTGATTCTCTAAAAGAAAGTTTCATCTACAACTTATATACTAGGCTCTCTGACAGTAAGGGGGAAATGTGAATGTGCTAATAGATTGAATGACTGACTGATGGAATTGAAAGCAATAGAATCTAAACATGAACTGATGTAAGCAAAAAACAGAAAATACAATAGGAAAATCTTTAGAGAAAAGGACAGCCAAATACAAATCAATTTCAGCTCCCCTTAGTCAAATCTGATATCATTAGTATTATAACCAAAATTAACATAGACAGAGGTCACAATGTTCTACTGTACCAGCAGATTAGGTGGCCCAATGGACTGATTAATACTATTATTCATGATAGCATATCATAATCTAAATTTAATAACAAGCTATCATTTAATAATAACTAGCTATCAAGGTTTAAAGTGTCTGACAGCTTTAATTATTTGGATACAAAGGAATTCAACGTAATGCAAGGTTTTTTCTCATTTTGTCATATTCCTCCATTTTAAGCCATTCTTTATTTCGTTAGGCAGAAAGATTAAGTAGAAAGACTACCCAGATGGTTATGTTTGCCATGCTCACTGCCCTGAATTGTCAATATGACATCTAAAATCATGGCTATGTTGACAAGGACAAAGCACTCTCAAAATCAATCACAAAGAACAATGAGTCAGAAGGAAGAAGGTGAAACATTAGCAAAAACTTCAATTCATAATGAGTTTAATTTAAAATCAAGCTGCAACTTTTCTTTAAAACAACCTGTCAAGATTCTTATTAGGGATTGTGTCAAATCTTTAAAGATGAATAAAAAAAACTCCATGTGTTTTTGTTTTACTTTATAAATGTCAGAGTGCTCACTAAAGCTTCTGGTGCAGTGTGATTCCAAAGAAAAAAATGATGAGGGTTCAAGGTAAGGTTACAAATCCTGTAGAAACCTGTCTCTTTACAGATATTCTAAAATGATGGTATATTCCTTAGTTTGACTAAAGTACATTCTCACCTTTGTTGTCTTTGACATCAACCTGTGCTCCAGACTCCAAGAGGGCATACATGATTTCTGTGTTTCCAACCAGAGCTGCCTGGTGCAGGGCAGACATTCTGAAACCACCAATTAAATAATACATGTTAATACTGATGGATTGGTATATGTATGGCTTGCTCTATTGACTTGTAAACAAGGATGTACTCCAGGAGGGTGCAGATGATTTCTACCAACCAACATTCTTAAATCATAAATATTATACTATGACAAATACCAAGTTGTAATAAAAATGATATCATTCAAAATCATGTGGTATTATACTGTATATGTGCATGTATATATTTGGAGGTAATATTGGATATATGAGCTGATATGGTTTATAGGAGTTCAATTTGTTTGTGGTAATCAAATGTTGCCCCTTGTGGCTTCTGATTTATAAAAAACTGGGAATGGAAGGGGGAGAGGACATGAACTCTGTTTGATGAGGAAGTCTACTTGACATGAACATTCTGAACTTCCTACTACATCTAGTAATTCAAGATTGAAATGGAAAGAACAATGATGAATGAAATTGAACTTGAGCACATGAAACAATTGTTCAAGTGCCTTGGAGTAGTAGGTCAAGTGCTAGATTTGCATCTGGGATTCATAATAATGCTGACATAATGTCACCAAGTAGATATATAGAGTAACACTATTACTTAAGGAAGTCTTATCAAGGCTTAGATTGGCATATTGACAAAACAATAATCGTTTCACTTAGTGTTATGTTTCAGACATTTAACTTACTTTCCTTATATACAATGAATTTTTTACAAAGAATATGCTTATTTTGCATGATTATTGCTTCAAGTAGGTGCAAATGTGTTACCAGGGTTTCACAGATGTTGCCTTTTGTGCATTTATTTGACACTGATGATCTAATAGTCTTTGATTCAACTTTTTTTAAAAGTTGCTTGTTTAGTAACAAAACCAAATCTGATGGAATCAATTACAAATGTATACACATACTAGTCTCCTAGCAGGAAACTTCAATTCACACCTTCTTGTTTAGAGTGCTAAGTGGTGTAAGGCTACAAGAATGAAACTGAAAAATATGCTCTCACCAATCACTGTTATTTTTCCTAATATGATGCAAAATTCTTGTCTGATGAAGAAATCACCAAAACTGATTAATAATATACCTAATTTTTTTCTAATTTCTAGTGAATTTCAACTGAATGATCAGTCAGGTTACATCATGGGTACCCTTTTCAAGAGCGGTTTTGGTTTGTTAAAAGAGAGCTTCATCAGGGCCTCATGTACTAGGCTTGGAAACTCAGGGTAGATCACGGACAGTCGGATACAATGTATAACATAACATGAAGAAAATAAAATGAACACCCCATTTAAATATATCTTTGAACATTCATGAACCATGTTAACCTATTGATGTAAGTAAGTGAAAACAGCAGCTTTTTGCACTTATGCATCTCCACTTCAATTGATGTTAGCCTATACCTGAAGACTGCTTTACTACTTTTAGATGTTATTTTTAAAGTACTTACAATCAAATAAATTACAGGAGTTTGATTTACATTGAGCTTACTGTGCATGATATCATAAGCAATTTGCAAATCCCTTCTAAAATATAACATACTTTCAGATTTTTATTTTGATGAAAACGCTCAAAGGAAACAATGAAATCAGAAATAATCATTATATGAGAATCAAAAACCAGATATCAAATACAAGGTTTAAAGATGTTAATTTAAGAGCAAAAAAGGCTCCAAAACTTAATGAAATATGTAGTTTGGATGTTCATTTATGTCTGTGGATTATATTTTATACCACAAACACTTTATAAATACCTGAAAGTTGCAATAAAAGTGCCCAAAAATTGTTGTTTCGAAATTCCCCATTTTTCCTGTATCACGCTAGTCACGTGACCATTACGCGTAGCAGGCAATGTACAGATATTAAGGTACATATAAGGCTAATATGTTCAATATGGCAAACATCAGCGATTCTGATTCCCGGGTTCTGGGAAATGGCTATATAAATCGGCGAGAGGGTGTAATTTGAATGAAGACAATTTAAGGAGGGGAAATGTGTGCAAGTATGGCAGTAAGAGAGCAGATATGGGGACTTTAGACAAGAACTATGACGGAGAATCAACTAAAAATGTGAGTTCTGGAATGAAGACCCGTTGCCATTGACTGAAGATTCCAACGATCCTATTATCATACTCAGTTTGAATCTAGACGCGGAAAACAAATTTAGAAAATATGGATCTTGTTTTTGAGTGGCTTAACAAGCATTTAGATACAAGACTTGGCGCTATCTCTTGTCAAATACATGCACTGGACTTGCAGTAAATTGGCCATTGCAAATTGCAAAATCAGATCGTCAAATTAATCGCTTCGTTTTTAAACCTACGCTTCATATCTTCTTCCAAAACTTTAGGATTCGATAGAGATAAGTTATAACTTGTACAGGAAAAATGGCAGATCCTACCTTAATTTAGAATCGCTGATTTCTCTGGACAAATTCCGAGAAGAAATTTTCAACATCGCGATCACCTCAGATAACATGTCGCGTGCGTGTCACTCTGAACTCACGTGATAAAATACGGCATCTTGATTGGTTACTACTCGTGTTGTCATGACGCAAAAAGAAGTAGTAAACACTGAATATGTTAATGAACTGCCATATATGGAACAATTGTCTTTCTAATTGGTTAACTCTACACGCGTCCTAAATGAATATAGTAGTCGTAGTAAATGATTCATTGATAACTCTGAAAGTGGGCGTGACCAGCTTCATTTTGACACCAAATTCAAGATGTTTCAAATCAAAATGGCCTCGCAAGACGAGGTTGAAATATCAGCAATTTGATACTGATATGGTCTATGATAGATCAAAATTGCCTGCCCCGCGTCACATGTCACGTGAGCCTATATTTGTTGAAAAATGAAAGAGATAGTGACACTTTTTAATCTTAAGTTTATACCAATATTTATTTCTTCATTATACATACATTTGTTTTATACTACATTGATTTATTTTTGCAAAACCTTTGCTATTAGATCTTTAATTCTTTAATATTTAAAGACATACTTCAGAAATTTTCAGAATGATGTCATAAAAAGCCATTCACAAATAGATTGTTAGAACACATTAACCTACAGTAAGGTTGAATAAAAAACAAACTTTCTATGTTGCTAACAAAATGCCATTAACACTTTTTTATTGATTTCTTAACAAATCAGTGTGTTCTTGCCTGGGGCACTTGTTCTTCTCTAGTTATTTATTGTTGCTAATGATGTATTTATATAAAACAGTAATGTTCATTAAAATATAATAATAGTACCTTTTTATACATATATGTCACTTAATATTTTGACCAAACAAATCTGAATGGACCTGTCAAATTGAACAATTAGGCTCACATATTTGTTAAGGTACACAGAATAACAGATTTAATCAGATCAGACAAAAAAGTTAAAACTGAAATATCCAAACATAAAAAATTGATCACAGTAATTTTTAAACCTAAAGCTAGTTTCAATAAATCAACTGACCAGGTTCAGGTCATTTTTTAGTATTTTATCTTTACTTAGCATCTTTACATTTACAAATTACTTTACTCAAGAGTTCTCACAAACTGTTTATATCTCAGCATGACAAATCATGTATTTAAGACTATTTGCACTATCTCAAAGTATATCTTCACCTTACATATGCCTACAGTCCTTTTCATATTTTGGCTTTTTGTTCAAATTTTCCAAACATTAACCGCATGGGTGGGTAGCAATGTTCATTTGGATCTATCAATAGTGTAATTGCTACATGTCCAATAGGGTAATTGCTACTAATGAATATGTTTACATCCAAATATTTACCATAAAGGAACTCCGCATAGCAACATCAAAATAGGGCTAAACATTTTTGAGCACTATACTTTATGGTTTAGATTCATCAAAAATAATTCCAGTCATCTAAATATAATTTCAAGCTTGTTCTTATCGTATAGGTCAGACATTTCCATTTATTTTTGCTCCTATGTGATCTTTATTGAAAGGAATAAGAATTTGGATGAGAGTATGATATACTTGAGAAGAGCACTATATACTTTTTTTCTCCGTCCCAAATTTGTCTCATTGACTAACATCAAAAACCTTGAAATGTGAATACCTGCTTATCTGAACACTTATGGTTGGTTTCAAAGATATTCAGATGAGACAGATTTTACTGTAGTCTAATATATGTATAGCAAGACAAAATTTCACCACCCGCATTTGTTACAGACACCAACCGTCAAACATTGTAACAGATGCCAAACACCAACCACCAAACACCAGCCATAAAAAAGTTGTCTGGTGGTAACTTAAAAAATTGACATGAGACAATCATTTAATTATTGGCTATGTTTTCTTGTGGTAGTTTGCTAGACTTTAACATGCATGTTACTACATTTTTACTTGTACTACAATAGAACTTTTTAATTTGCATTAATATATTTCCAGTTTACTTTAATCTGCATTAAAATAATTCAAAGTATAAGCCCCAAGTTATGCTGTAAGAAAACTTATCTTGATTTGTTTTCAGTAATCTTAATTCAATGTTTTCAAATATTTTCATTAACTTTATTGAATTATAGTATTAACTAATAGATTATATTAGAAGTCAATATGATTTGAGAACTTGATCTAAATCTTCAGAAAAGTCTCTGACTTAATACCTTTAATCAAACTATGAGTCATTAAAACTTTCAAAAAGTCAATAAGTCCATAAAGTATAGGGCTTAAAATGTTTATTTTGTTCATAAAATATTTCCTTTTATATTTCCTATGACAGTGTTGCCTTAACACATTCAAGTATAAAATATATGTTACTAGTATATATAACACATTAATGTCAAGTAATATTCACACCCACATTATACATTATTATAATCAGTCCATAAAATTATCAAAAAAATATTCATAGAAGACATTTGATTTCCTAGTATTGTACCAATAAATATAATGTATATTTTGACCATGAATGCATACGCATTTGTAATGTTTAAGATGAATATACACAGATTAGTCTTGCTTAAAGCCTATATGACCCCCATCCCTCAACATCCCATCACTCCAAGGCATGAGATAGATAACAGATATGGGTTCCAGAGATTTCATGCAAGCATTAGTTCATGTTATGAGGCATTTCAGGAGACTTTCCATTATACTGACCAATTTTCTTATTAGCCCCAAAAAATGGCTCAAATTGAATAGACCCTCCATTTATTTACATGTATAAATTGGGACTACGCATCAGACTGTGGCTACCATGAATAGCAGCTAGAGGGAATGTACAAATTGGGACTGTGCACCAGACTGTGGCCACCATGAATAGCAGCTAGAGGGAATGTACAAATTGGGACTGTGCACCAGACTGTGGCCACAATGAATAGCAGCTAGAGGGAATGTACAAATTGGGACTGTGCACCAGACTGTGGTCACCATGAATAGCAGCTAGAGGGAATGTACAAATTGGGACTGCACACCAGACTGTGGTCACCATGAATAGCAGCTAGAGGGAATGTACAAATTGGGACTGTGCACCACACTGTGGCCACCATGAATAGCAGCTAGATGGAATGTATAAATTGGGACTGCGCACCAGACTGTGGCCACCATGAATAGCAGCTAGAGGGAATGTACAAATTGGGACTGTGCACCACACTGTGGCCACCATGAATAGTAGCTAGAGGGAATGTATAAATTGGGACTGTGCACCAGACTGTGGCCACCATGAAAAGCAGCTAGATGGAATGTATAAATTGGGACTGCGCACCAGACTGTGGCCACCATGAATAGCAGCTAGAGGGGAGTTATTCTTGTCCTAATAACATATAAAAGCTGCCTCAGACCACAAAACAACTTTCTGGAATCTGTTTACACCACAAAGTAATTAGGAAAGCAAACAAAGCTGCCCCTGTCATATCATACTGCCAGTCTTTTTAACCTTTTTAAGTAGACTTAGAGTAGAGTGGTAGGGTTATCCATCAATATACTGGCAAGCATACAAGAAAACATAACTTTATGAATTTACAGAGGTGCTATTTCTTGCAGCTATGCATTAAACTGAATGTTACTTAAAGCTAAGTTTACACCAACGGCGCTTTAAAGTGGCATGCAAAGCTGCTTTGCACGGACGCCGCTTTGCATGGTGCTTTAAAGCGCCATCAAAGCGCCGTTGGTGTGAACTTAGCTTTAAAGACAACCAATCTTCAGCAACCAAACCAACAATATACTAAGTATAAACATATAATATTTCCACCTACATATAGAATGAAACTTGCAACTCATGTGATATACACCTAACAACTGTAAAACATAATCTTTAGTAGGAAAGGTGTTGATTTTGTAAAACATAATCTTTAGTAGGAAATGTGTTGATTTTGTAAAACATAATCTTTAGTAGGAAAGGTGTTGATTTTGTAAAACATAATCTTTAGTAGGAAAGGTGTTGATTTTGTAAATCATAATCTTTAGTAGGAAAGGTGTTGATTTTGTAAAACATAATCTTTAGTAGGAAATGTGTTGATTTTGTAAAACATAATCTTTAGTAGGAAATGTGTTGATTTTGTAAAACATAATCTTTAGTAGGAAAGGTGTTGATTTTGTAAAACATAATCTTTAGTAGGAAAGGTGTTGATTTTGTAAAACATAATCTTTAGTAGGAAAGGTGTTGATTTTGTAAAACATAATCTTTAGTAGGAAAGGTGTTGATTTTGTAAATCATAATCTTTAGTAGGAAAGGTGTTGATTTTGTAAAACATAATCTTTAGTAGGAAAGGTGTTGATTTTGTAAATCATAATCTTTAGTAGGAAAGGTGTTGATTTTGTAAAACATAATCTTTAGTAGGAAATGTGTTGATTTTGTAAAACATAATCTTTAGTAGGAAATGTGTTGATTTTGTAAAACATAATCTTTAGTAGGAAAGGTGTTGATTTTGTAAAACATAATCTTTAGTAGGAAAGGTGTTGATTTTGTAAAACATAATCTTTAGTAGGAAAGGTGTTGATTTTGTAAAACATAATCTTTAGTAGGAAAGGTGTTGATTTTGTAAATCATAATCTTTAGTAGGAAAGGTGTTGATTTTGTAAAACATAATCTTTAGTAGGAAAGGTGTTGATTTTGTAAAACATAATCTTTAGTAGGAAAGGTGTTGATTTTGTAAAACATAATCTTTAGTAGGAAAGGTGTTGATTTTGTAAATCATAATCTTTAGTAGGAAAGGTGTTGATTTTGTAAAACATAATCTTTAGTAGGAAAGGTGTTGATTTTGTAAAACATAATCTTTGGTAGGAAAGGTGTTGATTTTGTAAAACATAATCTTTAGTAGGAAAGGTGTTGATTTTGTAAAACATAATCTTTAGTAGGAAAGGTGTTGATTTTGTAAAACATAATCTTTGGTAGGAAAGGTGTTGATTTCTCACAGATTTAATTGTGGTTACATGACATGACAATAACCTGGGGCGTCAGAACAAAATTCCTTCCTTAAACCCAATCTGATTGTCATCATATCTGAATTTTACAAGACAAGACACTAGAAAGTCCCATTATACAATATCATAGTGCCTCCAACCAGTATACAACAAAAAATCAAATCTAAAGCAATGCATTCCATATCAGTTCAAAGGCTCGCCTAACACAGTAGTACCAGCAAAGGAAAACATAATAGGGCAATTACTGGATGATCCATCAAACTATAAGGCATAATCAAAGGAATATAGATCCTTATAAATTCAGGGTAAGCCTTCTTAAAGCGCTCAGATTTCTTTTAATCCATCTAGCCAGATATTCTGATCCCATCACCCAGGGTTCAAATGGTTTCTTGATTAATAAGACTGAAAAACCCTAGGAATATCACAAGTGTCAAATGTAGGTCAGTCTAGCTGACACCAAATCTCTGGCCATCTCCCACTCCCCAAATATATTTTACTCAGGTAGTGTTAGAGAAAACATGCAAAATATCACTACCTGTCATTTGTTACAGATGACTCTGAACATCAAATGCCAAACTCTGACCACTGAACACCATCAACAGAAAAAGTGGGAGACTCTAACAATCATTCACTGGTGGAAAGATTGGAATGAGGATGTAAGAATATACCAAAATCCTCATATTCAATATGGAAATATGGGGAAACATTCTGATAATAACGCTTAATGCTCAGGGAAAATATCCCTGTTGGTCTAATTGCTGTCTTTTAAATCTGAATATAAAGTAAGCTATAGAATAAATACCTCATCAAAGAAGCAGATTGTAGCAACTATTAAACACATGTCATTGCACATGAAGTGTCATTATATCCATGACACCAGATGATCAATAATCTATCTTGTTTTCACTCAATTTTAATAGGGATAATTGTGGTCATTTATCTAATCATCTATTAAGTTATCCAGCTGGTCACTTGTGCTTGGAATCCCTTGAGAAATTCACTAAATCAACTCTCAATTAATTAAATCTGCCTGGGATTAACCATCAGTTGAAAATGAGTCCAGAATTCTTGATTTCTTAACTGCTCATGATGATGAATCTGAGATAGTAAAAGATGTACATCAGTCCCATAATGCATTGCTCCTACAAGCATTTCGATAATGGTCTATGTTAAGTAGAATGATGAGATGAATATTTCCCCTCCTTTGACAAAGATTAGATTATAGTCCATTTTTTGATGACACATCTCTGGTCAATAAGAAATAGATTAGAGAGATAAGTCTAATTATATTGATTACCAAAATTCTAATTTGATTCTGATTGTCTTGGATTATTTCCTTCAGGCGTATACTGGAATATAAATGAAGAAAATAAATATGAATATTCTTAAGCTTTGGGGCACGCTCATACCATAGCTGTAGAAGTAAATGAATTTGTATAGAACTAATGATTCCTAATAATCACTATAACATCAACATCAGCGATGTAAACAATGCTGTATTTAGTTTTTATAACCTGTCAGATGATCAAATATTTCGGTCAAAGGTTCAAATCATTTTTTACAAGTGTTATATAATTCTGTCATGTCAATATATTGCATAATTCATGTTGGCAACAATTCTAATTGAGATATCACAATCACATATATATATATATATCTTTTATTGACTCTTTAGATGTCATGACCTGACATATTAGTCATTACAAAATGAAATTTCACAAAACTACACTACACTACACTAGTATATACAATTTATACAAAACACTTGTTATTTACATATGTTATAATATACTTTCAGGCAAGTTTAAGTTTTTGAATGATTTTGTAATAAAACTTCCAACTTGCTTTTGCACATATTTATCTTTTGAAGATATTAACATAATGAATGTATTTTCAGGATCATGTTGATCAACATTAATTTTGCTAGTGATGTTGTCAAACAATATTTTTCTATTTTCTCTATGTAAATGGCATTTAATCATGAAATGAACCTCATTTTCTATTTTCCCACAAAAGTTACATAATCATACATGTATACTGTAATACTGTTATGTTAAACCAAAGTATATATAATCGTGAAAACTGTCATTTGTCTGTCAAATAAGGAAGTTCAATGTTTATATCAATTTAAAATCAAAAATTGGCTTTTGTTACTTTCATTTTACCGAGGAGAATGATTTTGATTGATGTACAACTAAAACAAAAGTACACATGTACCATAAGGTATGCAGGAAGTACTACGTATGATTCTTGGAACATATCCTTTTTTCTATCCTCGTTTCAAGTTCATTTTTCATTCAGTTCACCCCAGACACAATATGAGATCAGTATGTACTGTAGTCATAATAATAAGGTTAAAATGTCCTAGGGGACGGGTCAAAACATTGCGTTTATCAAAACTATAATTAATGATGTTGAAAAACCGGATATGGCTAAAAGGCCATTGCATTTTGTGACACCATTGGTTTTGATTTATTCCTGGTGTTAAAAAAATCAACATACTATAATGAGGTTTTGCTTCATACTATAATAAGGTTTTGTTTCGAGAGTACCCTGCGTGCAGAGTCTAGTTAAACTACACTCTGCCTAGCAGAGACCATATTACAGTTTAGTAGCCCCACCCCACGACGGGTACTGGCGACAGTTTGGGTAAATCACTTTTGACCTATTGACCTACGCGCTGACCTTCCACCAATCAGCGAGCTTGAAGAAACATACGCCAAATGCGTTCTAATTAAATATGCGCATGTCATTGGTCAATTCCGGGCTTAACGATGACGTCAGAAGGAATGACCATATAAAGAACGTCGGTCAAATTTGGCCGACGAACACTGATTGGCGCGGTGAGTTCACAGGTTTATTTTAGTTTGAAAGAGTGAAGACGAAGCTCTCTTTTAAGAAGTGAAGTCAAACGAATGCAAAGGGTATTTCGAGAGGGAAGGAGGTAGTTCAAGTTGGAAGGAGGTGGTTCAAGTAAATTTTTGATTTCAACCCCTTAATAGAGTATACTTAAAGTAGAGTAAGTATGTGACAACTCACACATAGGGACTATTGACAACAACTATGTTTATAATACTAAGTATCAATTGTCAAAACAATATTTTGTTAGTGGCACCGTATCCAGTGAAAATCATGACCTCCCTCAGTTCAACCATTCTCAAAACCTCCCTCTGCATGGGGCCTTTAACTGAGGTGTGACATTTTGAAGTCATTGTAGAGAACACATGGTCAGGTGCTATTTGCATAATGGCCAGATCAAAGCTTGTTGTGTTTAGACAGTGTGATTTATATTTCAACACAGTTGACAACAAGAACGTGATGGAGTGACTGAAGTCTTCCTAACACTGCATCTGGACTTATCTAGGGTATATCCTAAAATATTGTTATAATCAGGGGTTTCTAATGTTAAAAGCTCTTGATTCATCAATGTTTTTCAAGAGACCTGACAATATAACTACACTGTATATTTACAATATTGGGACTTCATTTTCAGTTTCAATTGAAATAAAAATCTGAGTATATATTGTTCTGGAACTTCTTGACAAGGCAGTTGCTCCTACCTCCTACCAAGCCATGCCTCTGACACTTCTTAACATGGTTTGTCCACAATATACAAGCCCAAGTCATTCCTCAATGAACATAACAATCTCATGATGTGACCTTTTTCTATAAGATGAAGATTTTACATGCATGTTCACATGAAACACATCAATATGATGATACTCTGGGAAAGACATTGGATATGACAAGGCATTAACATGACAAAATGTCACCACCTAAAACAATTTGGTCAATTTAAAGCAAGTTGGAAAATACCTTTTGACCTTAAGAAGGTTTGATTTGAACTTCTTAGAACATGTAGATGATTTTTCAAAAAATTCGTCAATTTGAAGCAAGTTGAAAAAATACCTCTTTGACTTTTTTTGACATTGAGAAGGTCATTGAAGGTCAAATGTCAAATGTAAAGTCAGATTTGAACTTCTGAGAACATGTAGATGATTTTGAAAAAAATTAAGTAAATTTGAAGCAAGTTGAAAAAGAACTTTTTGACCTTGAAAAGGTCATTGAAGGTCAAATGTCAAATCTAAAGTCAGATTTGAACTTCTGAGAACATATAGATGATTTTGAAAAAAAAATTAGTCAATTTGAAGCAAGTTGAAAAAAGACCTTTTTGACCTTGAGAAGGTCATTGAAGGTCAAATCTAAAGTCAGATTTGAACTTCTGAGAACTTGTAAAAGTCAAATTTGAACTTCTGAAAAGATGTAGATGATTTTGAAAAAAAAAATTGGTCAATTTGAAGCAAGTTGAAAACAGACCTTTTTGACCTTGAGAAGGTCATTAAAGGTCAAATGTCAAATCTAAAGTCATATTTGAATTTCTGAGAACATGTAGATGATTTTGAAAAAAAACATAAGTCAATTTGAAGCAAGTTGAAAAAAGACCTTTTTGACCTTTTTCGACCTTGAGAAGGTCATTGAAGGTCAAATGTCAAATCTAAAGTCATATTTGAATTTCTGAGAACATGTAGATGATTTTGAAAAAAAAATTTAGTTAATTTGAAGCAAGATGAAAAAAGACCTTTTTGACCTTTTTTGACATTGAGAAGGTCATTGAAGGTCAAATGTCAAATCTAAAGTCAGATTTGAATTTCTGAGAACATGTAGATGATTTTGAAAAAAAAATTTAGTCAATTTGAAGCAAGTTGAAAAAAGACCTTTTTGACCTTTTTTGACTTTGAGAAGGTCATTGAATGTCAAATGTCAAATCTTAAGTCAAATCTAAAGTCAGATTTGAATTTCTGAGAACACGTAGATGATTTTTAAAAAAAATTTTAGTCAATTTGAAGCAAGTTGAAAACAGACCTTTTTGACCTTTTGACCTTTTTTGACCTTGAGAAGGTCATTGAAGGTCAAATGTCAAATCTAAAGTCAGATTAGAAGGTCAAATGTCAAATCTAAAGTCAAATCTAAAGTCAGATTTGAATTTCTGAGAACATGTAGATGATTTTGAAAAAAAATTTAGTCAATGTGAAGCAAGTTGAAAAAAGACCCTTTTGACCTTGAGAAGGTCATTGAAGGTCAAATGTCAAATCTAAAGTCAGATTTGAACTTCTGAGAACATGTAGATGATTTAGAAAAAAATTGAAGTCAGTCTAAACAGTATTTGTTAAGTTATAGGAAGTTGTAAGAAATTGTCACAGACGCCAAGCGCCGGACGCCAACCGCAGTCGCAAAAAAACGGAGACCATAACAATATGTCACCACTTTTGGTGGTGACATAAAAAAACGGAGACCATAAGAATATGTCACCACTTTTGGTGGTGACATAAAAAACGGAGACCATAACAATATGTCACCACTTTTGGTGGTGACATAATAAACACAACATGAGATTCCATAGTCAAAACATCCTAATATATCATCAAAATGGTAAACTCCAAATTTTACAACACTTCTTTATCCTGAGAGTTCCAATCCTGGTATAAGTTTATTACATATATCTTGCTAGAATTATTATACCATACAAAAACATGAAATGTCATCAATCAAATAATCAACACTGAAGCAAGTGGCCTCTGCACCCGTTTGAGATTTGCAAATAAGGTTTCACCCTCCTGAAAATATATTGACCCCCACTTGCCCCCCTCTAGTGCACTTACCCATCTTCATCTTGATAATTGATGTTCAACTTTTTGTTAGAACCAATAAGTTCTGAAAATACAAAAGAAAAAATCTATGAGTACATTATTTAGTAAAACCTACTTAAATTAACATATCGCTTGTTACATATCTGCTTTTGGCAACCATAAGTAGCAAAGTAGCAAATTGTCACGTTCAGGTAGCAGATGAAACTTACTAACACCAAAATATATATGCAATTTAAAATACATTGATGTTAAATTGATGAATTTTCTGAGGCTGTGCGCAAGCCTGGTCTATCAAACTGCAATCTCAAAGAACGTGAATGATGTATTTTTAGTTGGTTCTCATAACACTACACAGAACAGCTTCTTGTTCCAATATTCAAATATTTACACTGGAAGAAAATAGATTCCCAGACATCGCATTCCATTCATAAAAATGGATACCTTTTACTGAACTGTAAATCAAATGCAGTTTCATAGAAAACAAATATTGATCCAATTAAAATGGAAATATATTTCCTAATTCAGATGTATATACAATAAAGTATGTTATTTTAACATGAAACACCAATGGTAGCTCTTATGTTTCACTAATGAATTAATTCACACCAATAAATCATATGATTTGGCAACACGGTTGCAGTTAATAAAGTCATATCATTACCATGCCAAAAGTGAATTATTACAGAGTTACAATATGGAAATGGAAACTACAACTGTGTTTTTAATATAGAAATTCATGGCAGAATTTCCCAAATCTTCACGTTTAATACTTTCCTCCCAGCATATATCATGGGAAAGCACAAAGGGCAACATTGTAAATGACATAACAACACAAATGCCTTGAAAAAATTTTATGTTCATATAACTAAAAGTCAATATAATATGATTTGAGCCAAATATTCGACAGGTTTTTTGAAAGTACAATATTCTGTAGAAAAGATCGCAACCTCTTGACATTTACATTTGGAGTTACTCATAACACTACGTAATACAAATGTGTTATACTATAAATTGTAGTACACACTTGTATGTTATGTATGGCAATGAGTTGTAATAGATTGCAATACAAATGTGTTATACTATAAATTGTAGTACACACTTGTATGTTATGTATGGCAATGTGTTGTAATAGATTGCAATACAAATGTGTTATACTATAAATTGTAGTACGCACTTGTATGTTATGTATGGCAATGAGTTGTAATAGATTATTAACCCCATTCTAATTACATTATTGCTTTGTGATAATGATAATATCAGGTCAGAATTTGCTTATGAAAATGGTTAGCACCCTTCCCTCCGAGATCTAACATACTGCGCCTTCTTGCTTAACATACTTGTGACAATACCCATTAGCTTTATATACCTCACCCCTCTAGATATAAGTAGCTAAGGGGGTGGGGGGAGCTGGGGCTCTGCAACTTGATTCAACATTCTTTAGTATAGGAAGCAAAGTCGTTGTAAAGTACAAACTCCAGGAACATCTTACAATAGTTTTATCATCTATAATCTGACACATATATTTCCTCCAGGATACAGGGAATGTTTCTAGAATTTACAAAATGTCAACTTAGTTTCCGATAGTTTCTCAGAAAACTAAGATCAAATTGACATTATGGATGAGTAGGTTGTCAGATGCTGACAGGTAAATTAGTATTGAGAGTACAGGAAGATTTAAAACTGTTGAAAAAGTGCAAATGCAAATAGTTTTTAAGAAGTTTAATAAAATGTTGAGAATTAATGAATTAAATTCCTCCTTTCAAACGCACATTGGCAGATACAGTAAAATCTATGGATCTCATCATCTCCCTATAATTTTGGTTAAAATTTGTTTGCAATAGCTTTTTCTGCAAAAAAGATCCTGTAGTGATCTATTACTGTCTCCTGCTTACTCATAGATATACCTGGTCTTATCACTAAACCTCTATGTATAGATAACTTACACCATGGTTCCTTCCAAAAATAGAGGCACTATCAGGGTCGAGATTTTCTACATGATAAGCATGTGTACATAACAATAAAAATGTTAGAAAATATCAAACTGTGCATCCAGTTTATAGATCTACGATAATAGTCCCTTTCGGGAAGTCCCTGCTTTTTTGATTACAGTATAAAAGTGAAACTCAAATCACTGCAACAAAACATGTAATAAAAAGAATCAAAAATAGGTGGATTTTGAATCAGTATTATTGACGTTTCAAACACTTTCCAATGAAGCACTGGTTAATTTTGAGCCATATCTTGTGGCTGTGTGTCAGACTGTGTATCAGTACAGTATTTTCAAAAGTTGTATTAAATATCAGCCAACATAATACATGTTTCTCAATATATCACCTTCCCTAGAAACAGGAGCTACATCCCTGATGGTGCAGTTGTAACCATGGCAACTGAAGATGATGATACTAGTGTTGCTTTAGCAACTATGAAGAAGCCAAGGGGATCCTTAAACATGCAATATATATCTGTTTGCAATAATATTTTCATAATCTTGAATAGTTTGCAAGTTAAGTGTATATTTGTATAAATAACCTCTTGAACTGCAACTTTATAAATTTCCAAATCAATGCACAAAAATAAACTAGATACGACATATTTCACGAGAAAATAGAATTGTTCGATCCTTATAAACTTAAAATTCAAAACAATAAATGTAAAACTCCTGAGAAATTTAAACCTGAGAAATAAAATGCGCATTCAGAACAAATCACGCACTTATTCAAATATGTAGTTAACACAAGATCTGTATATATCCCACAAGATGGATGAATGTTTAAGTTCTCCTTTATCACAGATTTCTATGTTTCTTTATAGTGGGGACAAATTGATATGGGCACCATGACCTGGTAAAGAGGCAGGAATAAATGCCTGTGCCTTTCTCTACCTATCACCTTTAATGACATGACATGTGAAATATTAGCAAAGAATTAGGGTACTTAATCATGATCAGAGTTCAGATTAAAAGAAATGGCATTTTGGAAGAACTTAATTTAACTATTGGATTACTAAAAAATTTCTATTAGTCTTGCATGAATACCCGAAGGAGGGCAACATTGAAAAACTTTGAAATATTAGTTCTAAATATAAAGATAAAAGATCAAACTTATTACAGAGTTTCTAACTACATGTAGGTACTTTCTAATTTTCAAAATTCTTGCTAAAACTGGTTAAAATATCCTTATAGATGTTTAAATGGTTATTAGTAGGTAGGTGTAGCTCCTACATGTACTCACTTAATTGCTGTGGAGACCACTGTATACTTTATATTGTTTTAGATGTTTAGATTCTCCTCAAACTACAACCTTAACTTAATTCAAGATAAGAAAAATAAAAGACTTACCATTCAAATTCATAGTGGATTTAATAAGGCAATGTATCTTTCATCATATTCCTTTGTTTGATCAATGTAATAATAATGTCCAAAGCATTAAAACAATAGGTATTACTCATTATTTTCACATGTGTTTCCATCTAACATCGCAAAATCATTCTTGCACGTTTAATTCAAACTTACAATTTAATACAACATGACTTTGTCAAAACCTTGACTGCATTCAATAAATCATATTTCCATACCATTCTAACAAAAACCACATTTTGTATATTTGTAAAAGACTCTATTAATATCGTTTTATAGCTGTAAGCAAGAATATATGAATCAATAAGGTAAAACTGATTAAAACGCTCAACATTATCAACAAATTTCCAACCACCAATCCAGCGTTGATTTCCAGCAAACATAACAATTATTTTACGTTTCTAGAACAAGAACTATCAAGTAATGAAAAATAATGTCGACAAATAGTCAAAGCAAAAAGAATCAATAACAAATTAGCAGATTTCTAGTTGGGTTTAAGAAGTTGCAAGGGTAGTATAATATTGTCCAATTCATGATACAGAAAATATAAGATATTTTGTAGGAATACTACATCTGTAGTCGTGCCTTCGACAGGTGAATCAAAAACTGAGTTTCATATATAGGAATAACGATTGCATCAAATATTTGTGAGGTTTAGAGTTAATCAAAAATAGCAACATTTTTGAATCAAATTGAAACAAAACTTGTCTTCTGTTACCTTTATAGGTCGACCAATTAATAAAGCTTGGAAGTAAAACATACGTTTATATTCAAAGAAATTATAAGTAGAGCAAGTAAGCAGTCCCAAGCACAGTCAGAAAATATCCTAACCTCACTTATATGGGCAAATCACCCAACTGACTTTGCATGTGATTGTATACTTGACAGTAAGCTTACAAGATAGAGCACAGCCCCAAAAAACACTCAACCCTCAATTCATTTTCCTTGACCAAACACCAACAAACCATATATTCCTGGGGCTGGGTACTAGACTTTAAGCTAATATGGGTAGCTGCTCATCTTGCTATCTCACATTTATTTTGATTGGCAGTAAATTGTCATCTACTAACTGTTAATATCCACCAACCATAGTTTATATGAGATAAGGAGATTACTCCAGTGCAGTTGCAAACTTTCCAAACAGTTTATAACTTCTATCCAGCAAAGTCATGGACCCATGGTATATTGATCTATTTTTCGGATTATTCATAATTTTTCTTCCCATAAAAGTGCAAATGTTCTGTCATTTAGATTTCTGAGGATTTGAAACAAGAATAAAAAACCTTGAGAGATTATTTCTCTCAAACCTAATATCTGAACAAGATGATGATATCTCGCAAGTATGAAGAGTAATGATAAATGTCTTTATGCCATGAAAAATAATATTTGGATGATTGAACAATAAGCATCTTTACACAGGGCCTTTAAGTTCATACAGATATATTTAGATGATATTTTTACATTCAATTTAATAAATATCTAGACTAATAATTATGCAAACAAACGTACATTTTGTAGGGGTGACCTTGATCACAAGTAAGATCTCATCAATATTTCTATCAAATAATAAAAAATAATTCATCATTTTCTATCATGGACTCATTTTCTAAAATTATCTAATTATTACTGCCTGATGGTGTTTCCTAAAATATATAAGCATGTAACATGATTCACCAACACTGCTTGTATCAATATGTTGCTGAGTTATAGCTATCTGTATGGGGGATATACATGCCCACCTTATCCTCAACCAAATACCATTTAGATTAGCTTATCTCTATGAAAGAAAGCATTATCTTTTCTAACAACTTCTACCAGTTATTTATTGTTAATGTTTATTTAGCCATCATATTTGATGAATACATACATTTAATTGACAATCAATTGCTCCTCATGGTGAATTATGACAATTGGAAATTTTGACCAGTTTTGATAATTTCTTGTTGTAAGGTTTATGGTAACCAGAATATATCAATAGAGTCAATATTCTGATTTAGCAAATCCCTATTTATTAACATCTTGGATTATCCAGGTATGACGTTTTCATAGTGTGATTGAAGATCAAACTCAGGTAAACCAGTATATCCTTTATTAAAGCTTGCATGATGAGGGTGAAGATAGCACGATAGATACAGTAAAAATTATGCAAAGTGTTGGCAAAATCCGTGGAAAGGATAATGCACTTGAAAAGATAAAAACTGAATATGAACAACTAGATAATGTTGGGGGGATAAAAGTCAATAGTCTTTACATTTTGGACATCTAAATACTGACCTGGTCTATCTTAACTGTGCTCATTACACCGTTTCAGGACACATTCTCTCATTTTCATGTTATTTGGCACAAAACATAATAACTTGACACTCAATCAATGACATATATGATTATGTGTTTTTACTATGGCTAAATTCCAAAATTATACATAACAGAGTACAGTACAGTTATAATGACGGTAATGCATGATATGCTGCTTTATATATTGCTGGACAACAAGTTAGCCCTTCATTGATACATAGAAAGACCAAGACCACCAGAGTCAACATTTTAATACCAATTCTTAGGATGAAATCAGGATCTAATCAGCCCCTTAAAGTATTTTTGTGATTGCATTAGACATCACATTAACAAATATACAATATGTACCTGTTTGCAAATCAATGATTTAACTTCAAGTGCCCAACTACATGCATGCTGGGATTGAGGACTGTCCTTCACTCATATATAAAACTTCAAGTGCCCAACTACATGCATGCTGGGATTGAGGACTGTCCTTCACTCATATATAAAACTTCAAGTGCCCAGCCCCATGCATGCTGGGATTGATGACCATCTTTCACTTACCATGTAATACGTCCCTTGTACACATGCTGCTAATCATTTAATCCAAAAACATTCAAGTGAAAGATCATATCCACTTCTTATATCAGATCACCTTAAATATACTGAAGATATCAAAAATATACTGGGCCTTACTGGCCTTAATGATAACAGAAACTTTTCAAGACTACAACTGTTAGAGATGCGAAGTGAGTAACAAATAAGAATACATCCTATATTACCCCCAACTGTTATCTATCATAACACATAACTTCTGTTCATAAATCCAGTTCCTCGCATAACAGACAGTTAATATTCTCTCATTATTATTTACATCATATTTTGTTGAAAAAACAAGTTTGTTCCAATATCTAAACTAAGTAGAAATATCTGTTAAATCTCTGTTGGGATTTCATCATGATTTGATACAGATCTCAAACTATGAAAGGTTCAATCTCTGGTATATGGGGTAATCCCTGTAGGGATGACCCTGGTAGAACCAGTTTGTGTAGAGTTTCTTCAAGAAAGGTAAGTAAGTTTATGATGATACAAGGTTGCAGAATGTGAGAGATCCTAACAGAAAATACCTGGTGGTCCCAGATGATGGAAGAATTATAGCAAGTAGGACAGACAGAAGACCCCAGATGGATTGAGATAGAGTAGTACTCCAAGAGTGTCACAGATAATTTGGAAAGAACTAAATGATACTACTGAACGGTTTCCAAATATTACATTCAATATCCTAGAAAAACTTCCAAAGAAAAGTTTCACCTGCAAGGGAATATCACTCCGTTAACATTATTACCCTTCATGATGTTTTCCTATTAAAAAAATGATGTGCTTTTCCTTTTATTTCCATTAATTAGTTACAAGAAGGATCAATTCACTGTACTCAAATTTGCCACAAGTCTAACGTACAACCTACTTCTGTATTTCAAATTCAACTGAAGTGAGCTCAAGAGAAAGCATCATTGAACAAAATTAATTTTTCAGAAATATTATAATTTTATATTTAAAACTGCTCATTTTTAAATTGAAATTCTGTTTGATCACAAAAAATATATGCATTATAAAAATTCAATTGAGGAATGCTATTTTGAAGTAGTACTAGGCATGCACTGTTAAAGAAATGTACTAATTAACCTTTCCTTCAAAACTCAAAGCCTCCAGTCAAAAACAATAATAAAAGGGTCATTTTGGAGCCATTAATGAAGCCTCTAATTAGCTCATTACTTTTCATCATGTATCAAGAAAGCATAAATTTAAGGTATCATTACCATGAAAAAAAAAATATATATATAACAGAAATGTCTGGACCATTTAATATACATGATATATAAATAAATATTTGCATTTTGGGAGATCGCAGCTACCTATCAATTCCTTTCTAAAAGAGTATGAGATTGTAAAACCTGTAATGATTTGGATGCTTTTCAGTTGGTTTTAAATATGAAAACTTCAGACCTCAAAAACCCAAGATGAGTTCGGAACTTCAGAGAGATGGGCAGTGGGGCAATCTTGATTGTTATTGTTCACTGGTTCATCATTTGAAATGCTTTAACATGACTCACATGTCATACCTGTTTTGGAGCAATTTCAGAATTCATTAATTGGTCAATAAAAAGCAATTCATGTAAATAGTTGCCAATTCCATGTTCCACTTATTCAGCAGTTCAGGTAGCATGTAATGCATATAAATCATATAAAACGCAAGCATGCCAAGTTAAGTAGAATAAGTAGAATGAAAATCAAAAGTATTTTAATGTTGCTTATGCTGACACTTTCAATTTCTCTCATCCTCACGACATTCATTAAACTGAACATGAGGGGACAGTGCTTTCCTATATTTCTAAGTACTCTTATATGATGTCAAAATGTCAGCTTTTCGTGCTGAGGTTCTGAGTCCTCATCAGATTTCTTTAGAAAGAAATACTTAAACAAGTTAAGATAGAATTGTACAAACTTTTCACATTAACATAACCAAAGAACAGAGCGTGCTTGAATCTACTCTGATATTTATTGCATTTCTGTCTATATAGACCTTGTTGGAGGTATAAATAGTCATAGAATGGGAAGGGATGCCCTCTTCAAGTATCTGAATGTGCCTCTAAATTCTAGCCTCCCAGGGTCGGGAGAGGCCGATATATTAAGTTGGTCTTTCAGCAGCTACTAACAAAATAGATATTATAATTAATACAGGTTTAATCTACGATAAAAACTAAATAAAAAATCTACTGACAACTCCTAGTTGAGAAAACAACTCTTTCGGAAGATAAAATTCTATCTCTGTCTTCATGTCTCAAGATATCACATTTAAAACTGACAAATGGAATAACAGGTCATTTGATCATAAAACAATTCATTATCAAACCATGATACATGATTCCATACCAAAACCTACAGATATCCTCAAAATGTGTAGAGTCCAACCACATTAATGAATCAAATACTGTACACAATTGTAAACTAAAATATATTCAATTAAACTATAATGCTCCCAGGATACTTTGACCCATGATCTTCTAATTTCACAGTTCATAGAAGAGGCCAATACTTCACTGATACCATGCAACATTCCTCTTTAAAGAAAAATGACAATTTTCTCATTTTATCAAAAGCTCATGTTTTCTAAAACCTGCATTCGAACAGAGGCGACAGACTTTTCTACTTACGACTTGCATAAACTCAAATATTAAAAAATTGTATTGTTGTTTTTGACAGTTGACTCAAATAAAATAGTTCTTGTATGTCTTCAAATGTTTTCATATAGCCACATACTACTATGAGCTTCTTAAAAATACACCTTTAACATGCCAATCAAAAAAAACACAGCTACTTTTACAGTCAATGGCTTTTCTAACATGTCTAAAGAATGTAGTAGAATGTCATCATGATTTCTGATATTCACTCAAAAATCCTCAAATCTTTGAACAAACACGCCAACACCTACAAAATAATGGCACACTAAGTTCAATATTTTGATTTTGTCCCAAAACACGATTAATCACATTTCACATTGATCTCCACCAATCTCCCCCCAGAGATGTATAACTGAGTGGTGAATTTAAAAAAAATTAAGTTTGATGTTTACTAGGTTAACAAAATGAAATAGACTTCATCCACTTTACTCCAAAACATAATGAATAACATTTATGGCCATACATAGATATGACCTTTATCCACTAGGAAGATGTATTGACAACAATTAATCACATTCTGAGTTTATATAATAGTGAACTACAAAGTTGATTAACAATCAATTGCAAGAAATCCACTTTGCCAAATTCGCTGATTTTCATTAGAAATGTGTTAATACATTGAGGGAGGTTAACATAATATATTTCTAAGAGATTAGGATTGACAAGCTTCTAATAACTAACTTTAATGCCATTAACAATATCCCATTATAAAGAGTTTGTTGCTCCTATTATAAAGTAAACCTATGTATGAACATTGAACATTCCTCTAAAAATAGTTGGTTGGTTCTTTTATAAAGTAAACCCTGTATGTATGAACATTGAACATTCCTCTAAAAATAGTTGATTGGTTCTCTTATAAAGTAAACCCTGTATGTATGAACATTGAACATTCCTCTAAAAATAGTTGGTTGGTTCTTTTATAACCCTACTATCACACCAAACTAGTTCTCACTGCGTTCTCGAAAACGGGCTTCAACTGTATATGAACGGACTGGACCTACTAAGAACCGTTTGGGATCTATTTACAAACTTCATCGAACGTACTCGAACGGGTAGGTCCTCTAGAACTTAGACAATGCTCAAAATGTTCTCGTGGTTGTCACGTTCTACAATTAGAACGAGTGACAACGTACTAACGACGAGCTGGACGTACTACGAACGGAACCGTTGTACTTCAATCCTACTAGGGACGTTTTAACGAGGTAGAACAAATTGTAAACGGGTTTAAACTACGAGTTAGCAAAAATATAGCTATCACACCAAACAAGTTGCCACTGCATTCTTCAAAACTGGTTTTAAACTGTGTGCGAACGGAATGGACGTAGCTGCAACTTTATAAGGTCTATTTACGAACTTTATGAACTTTCTCAGACGGGAATGTGATTTTAGAATTTTGAATCGATTCAAAATTCGATGACGACCATACCGTTCTGTCATCAGGTCATGTTGACCTTTTAGACTAAGGGACGCGTTCTACGACGTTGCACTCCGACGTGGTGCGACCTGAACGAACTGCGAACGAGATGGACGTATTGAAGACTGTTTAAGAATGAAGAAGCTAATTATTTCAGACATATTTCCCGTCCACAGCCAGATTGAGCCCATTTGACGACGTTTTCGTAGGACTGGCAAGAATGGGCAAGAACTAGTTTGGTGTGATAGGGGGGTAAAGTAAACCCTATATGTATGAACATTGAACATTCCTCTAAAAATAGTTTGTTGGTTCTTTTATAAAGTAAACCCTATATGTATGAACATTGAACATTCCTCTAAAAATAGTTGGTTGGTTCTTTTATGAAGTAAACCCTATATGTATGAACATTGAACATTCCTCTAAAAATAGTTTGTTGGTTCTTTTATAAAGTAAACCCTATATGTATGAACATTGAACATTCCTCTAAAAATAGTTGGTTGGTTCTTTTATGAAGTAAACCCTATATGTATGAACATTGAACATTCCTCTAAAAATAGTTGGTTGGTTCTATTATAAAGTAATACCTGTGTGTATGAACATTGAACATTCCTCTAAAAATAGTTGGTTGGTTCTATTATAAAGTAATACCTGTGTGTATGAACATTGAACATTCCTCTAAAAATAGTTGGTTGGTTTTATTATAAAGTAAACCCTATATGTATGAACATTGAACATTCCTCTAAAAATGGTTGGTTCTATTATAAAGTAATACCTGTATATATGAACATTTAAACTTAATTTGAGAGGATTAAAGGACAAACCAAAAGTACCAGTGACTGGTCAAATGAGACACCAATATATCTCAAATTCTCAATGTGAACACTCTTTTGGTTCCATTTTATATGTGAACACTTTTGAGCATGCCTAATAGCAATATGAAAGACAAGTTTAAAAGAAAGTCAAATGTAAATCATCATTAAAGGTAAGGTGATTATTTCTGTCATTTATCATCATTATAAATCTTATCATCATTTGTCAACAAATACAAATATCAACAAATACAAAGTCAAGATGCTGCCCTAGATGATAAATCTCTTTAAATGTAAGTAGAATGCACTATATTCCTAATTCCCAAAAAATCTTTATAATACACGTGACTTAAGAAAATATATGGATGACAAATTAAATAATATATTTTTCTTAAACCTTTAGCCACCATTCTGGTTCTCAGAGCATCTCTGTTTTTGCCAGAAAGGAACTTGTAGAAGGCAGTGATATCTTACAACGTTAGGCCATATATTGATATTTTCTTGCTGAGAAGTACTCTCTGATGATATATCATAGTAGCAAGAGTATTAGATATACAGTCTTAATCATGTTGTGTAAACTTTATATAACAGTTACAAGGGAAATCTATCAATATAACGTTTGCCATTTGTTAGACAAATAGTGATCAATCACATGCAGGGATATATCAATACATCCATATCTTAATCTACTTGTACAATTAATATTTAATAATAAATTCTTGTTATTTATGTAACAATAAATGATGAAAATGATGATGCCAAATCTAGTTTCTTAGATTGACAGTATATATTACCCTGAGAACATTAACAAGATAACAACCCTCTTATTCAGCTTAATCAATTGACAGTTTAGAGTTCAACCAATCAGAGGGCATATTACAGCCAACTTTGCCCAAAGAATCTTTCCAAACAAAAGCTTGAATCAGTTCAGTAATTCTCAATGTATCTTTCACAGAAAAGACTTCAACTACTGTAGTTCAATAATGATAGTACATACTTTGGAATAAAGAAGAGCTTTGCTAAGAATAATCCTTTTTGTTAAAAAACATATTACATGGGATACTTTGGGATAGAGATAGATGAGCATTGAGCATTATGGCTATTTCATAACATAAACATTGGACAGTAAACAGAACTAGAGAATTATTAATCAACTGATATGTTACATATATCAACATGGTGAAATTAGTAGCAGCTGCTTATGCTGTCAAAACCTGTGAATCTGACGTCATGCGTAAATAAATCATAATTTGAAATGCAATGAGGGGAAAGGTGAAATAGTCATTTCTTTTTATTATATGCAGAATATCACATAGTAATGATAAGAACTTTGAACCAGGTCATAGTGCTTGAAATCATTACAATAAAACCTGTAAAAATTAAAAGCATCATCATTGTCTATTGCAAAGCAGAATCTGCATGTTTGCCTTTTATCATCTACAAGTTTAATCACTAAATAATATGAATCCAAATTTGAATAATATTTGCTCAAAATTTATGAATTCAATTCATGTTAACCTGACATTGTCAAAAGCATCAAATTAAATGTTTTTTCAAAGAATTCAAGTGTTATGCTGACATGATTAAAATTTCAATAAATGATATCTATTGATTTTCTAAAGCTTTCAGTCTGAGTGAACTAAAATATTTTTATTGAATGTGGTGATTATCTGATACCTTTTAAATTTGACGGTTATTGCTTGTTTTTGGCAATGTCAACTTAACATGGTATTGCTTACAAAGAGGAGCTGTCATCCCACCCCTTATACGGTTATTTCAACCAACTGGTGGGACATGCCTATTGATGTTTGATCTTTTGTGCAAATGCTGCCCTGAGGGACAAAGCCCATTACTGTGCATTAGATAAAGTTCTTTTTTAAAGAGCCAAATCAAACTAACAGAAAGGCTAATATGAGGAGTAATAGGAGTAAGTGCTACAGGTATAGACTCTTAATAAGTTCCTTCTGTGAAACTATAGTTGCCAACATTTCTTGTTTTACAGTATTCCAGAACCAGACAATGTGCAGATATTTCACCCGTATGTAGAATAAGGAAGCCAGTCTTCTTCAATAATAATTATCACATATCAATTATGGGAATTATCAGACATATTGTTCTTACTGATGTAATAGAGCTTATCAAATAAGTTAACCAATGACAGAAATGTCATGGTTTATAAGTAACATGGAAATATCAATTAATGAGTGATATTTGACAACAAAAAATAGCAAAGTAACATGCAATACACATTAAATACATAGAAATCACAGAAAACGATATATTTCAATAGAATCATAAATAGAATGAATGTGCCCAAAGAGAAAGGGGGTATGGACACGTCAGAAACGGTTATTCCATCAATATATCAACATGGTGTAAAGGTGATGTAAAAACATCTCACTTCCCTATCAACTCTTAAGAGACTGAATCCAATAATATAGGAATTGTGCAGGTACAGCTAAACATACATAAGACAAATAAATGTGGGACAACAAACTTGATTTGGTAACACGAGGCTTTGAATATTAAATGACATAAAATAAACTAATACAGAACTTCTGTTTAGTATTTTACACAGCAAGAAGGATGACAAGAGGACCTGGAACAGAGAGGAGTATAATCCTTGGTCAAAGGGTATTTCAAATTATTCCATAGCTAGGACAGTGATCACCATCTTGAAAGATGGAAAGTGTCTATCTTGACTGTTTGCCTGATACTGACCTGAAACAAAGAGACCAAAAATTCTATTACAGACTAAACTCTCTCTTTAAGACATACAAAGTTAACCCCTTCACAAATGATAGTCTGATAATGCTTAATATACAGGTATTGTACGCTACAGAGACAGGTTTCATTATATCTCACTTAAGTGTATGTGTAATATGTCAGTTATAATAGCCAATGTGGGTGTTTCTTTAGATAGTGATGCAACAACATCATACTATTCTTAAATACTTGGTATTAAACATTATCAAACCACACGGCTAACTGAGAAAGTGCCTCTTTATGAAAGTGATGTAATGATAATAATTTCTGACCTATACTCGATGATCAAAATGAAAATGAGTGCAAGAATCTATCTGAGACATTATGATATACTAATGATATAAATATATACAATAAGACAAGACATTAGACAAATGAGAAATAAACTGAACTCATCTGCCCTGCCGCAAAGGCCCCTCCATCCATCTACAGTAAAACCTGTGCATATTGAACATTTTTTGCCAAGAAAAAACGTTCAGTGTTGGTTGGTAGGTGTTCACTTTACATGTAGAGAGGGTAATTTATTCAGAAGTCAAGAGAGTATATGTGGAGGAAGGGTGTTCATTAGACATGTATTTACTAAAGAGAGGTGTTCACTAAGACAGATTTTACTGTTCATCTAGAAATTAAGAGACATGACAAGAATGTAATACAGAACCAAGATAGTTTGATCAAATGAGATAGCAACATTAACAAAACTCTACAAGGTTCCTTCATCCTTACAGGTCATACTGTTAAACCAGTGTATTCCTTCAGTCATATGTAATACATTGATGGATCAAGATGGGTACAGGTAAGCAATTCTGGAAATAATACCTTATCTGATCATCTCTGCCCCAATATGAGTAGACATTACTTTAATGACATCACAGTTTTAGGTCAAATAATTACTCCCTGGGTCATACATCAAACCCCTCCCATACACAAAGTCTTAAATGCACATGTGTTAATGGTGAATTCCAACAACCTCTTCAGAAAGGTGGCAACCCCACTACTACAACTTAAGATAGCTTATCATATCATTCAAACCACAAGACCTGAAACTCAAGTAACTCTAACTGAATTTGCAGAGGTAAAATAAATACAGGGTTGGTCTGCATTGACTAATACGAAATACTATTTTTAAAGAAAATATCATAACCCCATTGGGTCTGCGGAAGGGGCACAATCAAGTAAAACAGATATAAGTATGTGCTTAATTCATTAAGTTCTCTTTGGTCATTGAATTTTGAGATTTTCTTTATAATCTTCTAGATTTGATGCTGATGTTTTCTGATTCAGTCTAAAATGAGGGTAAAATTAAAGTTTGACTCGCATGATACATGATATACAGGGCATTCAATAAGTATTGCTAATTTTGCTATAACTTTTGTTTTGTTTGCTTTTTCTTGATGAAACTTTCATAACCTAAGGTACATGTATCTGACTTTATTCTATGGAAGTTTCAAGACAATCGAATCAGTATTAACAAAGTTATGGTTACTAAGGTAACCAGTATCATGGATATGGGGGGCAAATTTCTGACGTCACTTTGGACGACATTTTGAGTGTTGAAAGCAGTATCATTTAATGCTGTTTAACTCTTGGGATATGCAGTGCAGTTACAAATAATCCATTTCAGAGTCACTTCATGGTCCATATTAACTTCATCACCCTTAGTGATGCACAGTTGCTGTCTGGCGACCCGCTCGTGGTCCACATTTTTGAAGTCTGACCCTTAAAGTGTGTGGCTAGGGAGGTGTTCACTGCAGACATCAGCTGATTGAGATTCTGGTGCGATATTCCTCTCAGATCCTTTTTCACTGGAGCGAATACAACAAAATCAAGTGGGGCCTTATCTGGGAAATATGCTGCATGGGGCAATGCTTCCATGCCTAGCTCTGTTATTGTATTTAGGAGAATAGAGGATCTGTGAGCAGGGGCGTTATCCTGGTGGAACGTATAGGTCGATGTTGCTCTTTGAGGACGTTGAAGTGTGTGCCTCGGGATGTGCAGTGTTCACTGCAGACATCCGCTGATTGAGATTTTAGTGCGATATTCCTCTCAGATCTCTTTTCACCGCTGTTAGATAATACATATAATTCAAACTGACAACATCAAGATTTGACCATATCAACAGTTTTAATTCATCAAAGTGTTTATTCAATGTATAACAAAAATTCATCATGTAAACCCTTAAGGTTGCCCCGCGTATCCGTGACAATGGTTACCATAGTAACCATAACTTTGTCAATACTAAGTAAGTTGTTCAGAAATTTGGATAGAATAAGGTCAGATATGTGTTGCATATGTTGTAAACGTTTCATGAAGAAAAATGCAAGATAACAAAAGTTATAACAAAATTAGCAATACTTATTGAACGCCCTGTACTTGTTAAACAGAAATCAGTTTACCACAAAACCACATGTTGAAGAACCACATACATGATATTGTCAGAGACTTCAGTCCTGACATGTTCTTGATATACTACTACACAAACTTTTACAAATTTTGAAGTGTGTACACACATTCTTTTGCTAGATCCCGAGGAATGAAAATACCACACCCTTTTGTATTGGAAGTACACGCAGATCTCTAATCATATCTGTCAAAAACGCATCAGTCAAAAATGCAGGTCAATATGTCCTTTCATGTCTTAACCAATGTGACTTTGAATACTCGCTCTGATCTGATCTTTCTCTTTTGTAATGCAGTGGTCTTCTCAGCACTGGACCAACTAAGTGCTGCACCCCACTGAAAATTCAATAATTATATGCCACCCTGCTGGAAATCTGTATGTACCCTGGGGTTCGTTTTTCGTACAATCGTAACTTACGATTCCGAGAAATCAATGTGTCTCTGTTTTAAGGAACAATGACTTGCGACCAAATCGTAAGTTACGACGGTTTCAAAAACGGACCCCTGGATAATATATTCACACATTTTGTCAAAAATTGGAAAAAATAATAAAAAGGGTGTGCCAAGTTATGATCATTACCAAGATACAATAGCAGTCTCCCAGTTTTTTTTAATATGTAACTGACATTATTATGACAACCAAAGCACTTATCTCATTATTCTGATGATAAACAGACATAATAAAAACTCACAAAGAATTCTTATGTCATAACAATAAGTTAACATTTGAGCTGAATTGTCAAAGATATCCGTGTAATTGTGATTTATAGTTGTGTCGTTTCAGAAAGTACAATTCATTATTGAAACAAGCTACTTGACAATATATCCTCATTGAGTCGAAAAATTTCAAATTATGTTTTGTTTTTGCTAAATCGAAAACAAACGTGATGAAAACCGATTTGAACAGAAATAACTGTGAAAATATTTACTATACACTTGTATATACTACTTGATTTTTGTGCCCTGGATGTTAAAATGACACGAGGGGCTATCTTATCAACTCAAAGGGGAGTATCATAAAATGTTGATGATTTGAAAAATATATATAAGATCATATGATAGGGATATTTGTATGTTTTGATAACTAAAAATGGCTGTCATAATTGTGAATTCATATATGTGTACTTAATTATGACTAATTAATATAATATAAGGACTGGTATATACGTATTATATTCCCATCCATTTGTATACTTATGTCATGATCCAATAATAAATCATTCAAGATTGCAATATTTTTTGCTCCCAAATGAACAGATTAATAATGATCTATATTTTTAGAATAGAGATCTATAAACTTCAAAATATCACTGATAAAAAAAAATATAGAAACAGTATTTGCTAATTACCTCTTCTTCGCAAAGTTCTTATAATGATTATATCAAATATAATTCTCTCATATTAGAGATACATGTACATGTAGTCATGTACAGTATTATCAAGTGGAACACTTCTGTAAGTAGAATGTTTCCATGTAAAGAACACCTCTCAAAGTCTCATAGCCTGCTGACTTAATGTCAAATGAACCTATGTAAGTAGAACACCTCTCTCAGTTGAACACTTTAAAGGTTCCAAAGGCATTCTATGATTCTACTAATAGTCTAGCTACAAGCCTCTGTGACCCCCCTCCCTCCCCTCTATTTGACTGAACACCTTCTCACACAAGGGTTTGATGCTAGACTTAAATTCTACCAACTACTTATTCAGGTTTTATATACACATATGAGTATGCTTCAGACATATCATAACCTCTAAATCAATGTCTGGTGACACAGGTCAAACACATTGTTTTTAAAGAACACTTTGTAGTTTCAAAATGTCAAAAACACATTTAAAATCATTTATTAATAAATAAATGGTGATAATTCATATAACTTATAAATAGGAAATAATCAGAAATAATTTCAAATGAACTTTTTGCACTTTTCAAGTAATCTCGTTATTTTGTCATGCGAGCAAGTCAAGTCTTATTTTACACTTAAAACATAATAAAATATAAATGAAGGCGCTCTCACTCTGGATCAAAGTATGATAAGACTACTAAATCATGCAAAAATCATTGAATGCCTACAGTGAAAAGGTATACTTCAGAAACAAATTATCTGAAAGTAATTCAAGTCTGGATTCGCTACAGGTAAAGTTGAAATAAAATACAGTATAATAGAGAACCATAGTGAGAAGATTGCGTGAGAATCTACAAATTCCAACGACAAAAGACATATGAATATTTTATTTGATTTTAAGGCAGTCCAAGGTATCTGACTGGTGCATGGACCATATTGTAGGTTTGCATCCAAATAATGTGATCACAATTCAACTTTGCCCATCCCCCAATTCTGTATCTATACTTTTATAAGAATTTGACTTAACATCTCCCAAAAGAGGGATATTTGTATATAGCATTACCCTGTGTGCAGAGTCTAGTTAAACTACACTCAGCCTAGTAGTTGTTGAGACCATATTACAGTTTAGTAGCCCCGCCCCCACAACAGGTACCAGTGACAGTTTGGGTAATAAATCACTTTTGACCTATGCGCTGACCTTTCTCCACCAATCAGCGAGCTTGAAGAAATATACGCCAAATGGGTTCTAATTAAATATGTGCATGTCATTGGTCAATTCCGGGCTCAACGATGATGTCAGAAGGTATGACCATATATAGAACGTTGGTCTTTGGCCGACGAACACTGATTGGCGCGGTGAGTTCACAGGTTTATTTTAGTTTGAAAGAGTGAAGACGAAGCTCTCTTTTAAGAAGTGAAGTCAAACGAATGCAAAGGGTAATATAGCATATGCTGGCCAATGGGTTCAACGCTTCATGGTACCTGTAAAGTATATACAACCTGGTTATATGTGGGGGTGGACTTATAAGCTGATCCTGTCCTGGTCATTATTATATAAGTATAGCATATGCTGGCCAATGGGTTCAACCCTTCATGGTACCTGTAAAGTATATACAACCTGGTTATATGTGGGGGTGGACTTATAAGCTGATCCTGTCCTGGTCATTATTATATAAGTATAGCATATGCTGGCCAATGGGTTCAACCCTTCATGGTACCTGTAAAGTATATACAACCTGGTTATATGTGGGGGTGGACTTATAAGCTGATCCTGTCCTGGTCATTATTATATATTGTATAGCATATGCTGGCCAATGGGTTCAACCCTTCATGGTACCTGTAAAGTATATACAACCTGGTTATATGTGGGGGTGGACTTATAAGCTGATCCTGTCATGGTCATTATTATATATTGTATAGCATGCTAGCCAATGGGTTCAACCCTTCATGGTACCTGTAAAGTATATACAACCTGGTTATATGTGGGGGTGGACTTATAAGCTGATCCTGTCCTGGTCATTATTATATAAGTATAGCATATGCTGGCCAATGGGTTCAACGCTTCATGGTACCTGTAAAGTATATACAACCTGGTTATATGTGGGGGTGGACTTATAAGCTGATCCTGTCATGGTCATTATTATATATTGTATAGCATGCTAGCCAATGGGTTCAACCCTTCATGGTACCTGTAAAGTATATACAACCTGGTTATATGTGGGGGTGGACTTATAAGCTGATCCTGTCCTGGTCATTATTATATATTGTATAGCATATGCTGGCCAATGGGTTCAACCCTTCATGGTACCTGTAAAGTATATACAACCTGGTTATATGTGGGGGTGGACTTATAAGCTGATCCTGTCCTGGTCATTATTATATATTGTATAGCATATGCTAGCCAATGGGTTCAACCCTTCATGGTACCTGTAAAGTATATACAACCTGGTTATATGTGGGGGTGGACTTATAAGCTGATCCTGTCCTGGTCATTATTATATATTGTATAGCATGCTAGCCAATGGGTTCAACCCTTCATGGTACCTGTAAAGTATATACAACCTGGTTATATGTGGGGGTGGACTTATAAGCTGATCCTGTCATGGTCATTATTATATATTGTATAGCATATGCTAGCCAATGGGTTCAACCCTTCATGGTACCTGTAAAGTATATACAACCTGGTTATATGTGGGGGTGGACTTATAAGCTGATCCTGTCCTGGTCATTATTATATATTGTATAGCATATGCTGGCCAATGGGTTCAACGCTTCATGGTACCTGTAAAGTATATACAACCTGGTTATATGTGGGGGTGGACTTATAAGCTGATCCTGTCCTGGTCATTATTATATAAGTATAGCATATGCTGGCCAATGGGTTCAACCCTTCATGGTACCTGTAAAGTATATACAACCTGGTTATATGTGGGGGTGGACTTATAAGCTGATCCTGTCATGGTCATTATTATATATTGTATAGCATGCTAGCCAATGGGTTCAACCCTTCATGGTACCTGTAAAGTATATACAACCTGGTTATATGTGGGGGTGGACTTATAAGCTGATCCTGTCCTGGTCATTATTATATATTGTATAGCATGCTAGCCAATGGGTTCAACCCTTCATGGTACCTGTAAAGTATATACAACCTGGTTATATGTGGGGGTGGACTTATAAGCTGATCCTGTCCTGGTCATTATTATATATTGTATAGCATGCTAGCCAATGGGTTCAACCCTTCATGGTACCTGTAAAGTATATACAACCTGGTTATATGTGGGGGTGGACTTATAAGCTGATCCTGTCCTGGTCATTATTATATAAGTATAGCATATGCTGGCCAATGGGTTCAACCCTTCATGGTACCTGTAAAGTATATACAACCTGGTTATATGTGGGGGTGGACTTATAAGCTGATCCTGTCCTGGTCATTATTATATATTGTATAGCATATGCTGGCCAATGGGTTCAACGCTTCATGGTACCTGTAAAGTATATACAACCTGGTTATATGTGGGGGTGGACTTATAAGCTGATCCTGTCCTGGTCATTATTATATATTGTATAGCATATGCTGGCCAATGGGTTCAACCCTTCATGGTACCTGTAAAGTATATACAACCTGGTTATATGTGGGGGTGGACTTATAAGCTGATCCTGTCCTGGTCATTATTATATAAGTATAGCATATGCTGGCCAATGGGTTCAACCCTTCATGGTACCTGTAAAGTATATACAACCTGGTTATATGTGGGGGTGGACTTATAAGCTGATCCTGTCCTGGTCATTATTATATATTGTATAGCATATGCTGGCCAATGGGTTCAACGCTTCATGGTACCTGTAAAGTATATACAACCTGGTTATATGTGGGGGTGGACTTATAAGCTGATCCTGTCCTGGTCATTATTATATATTGTATAGCATGCTAGCCAATGGGTTCAACCCTTCATGGTACCTGTAAAGTATATACAACCTGGTTATATGTGGGGGTGGACTTATAAGCTGATCCTGTCCTGGTCATTATTATATATTGTATAGCATGCTAGCCAATGGGTTCAACCCTTCATGGTACCTGTAAAGTATATACAACCTGGTTATATGTGGGGGTGGACTTATAAGCTGATCCTGTCCTGGTCATTATTATATAAGTATAGCATATGCTGGCCAATGGGTTCAACCCTTCATGGTACCTGTAAAGTATATACAACCTGGTTATATGTGGGGGTGGACTTATAAGCTGATCCTGTCCTGGTCATTATTATATATTGTATAGCATGCTAGCCAATGGGTTCAACCCTTCATGGTACCTGTAAAGTATATACAACCTGGTTATATGTGGGGGTGGACTTATAAGCTGATCCTGTCCTGGTCATTATTATATATTGTATAGCATGCTAGCCAATGGGTTCAACCCTTCATGGTACCTGTAAAGTATATACAACCTGGTTATATGTGGGGGTGGACTTATAAGCTGATCCTGTCCTGGTCATTATTATATATTGTATAGCATATGCTGGCCAATGGGTTCAACCCTTCATGGTACCTGTAAAGTATATACAACCTGGTTATATGTGGGGGTGGACTTATAAGCTGATCCTGTCATGGTCATTATTATATATTGTATAGCATATGCTGGCCAATGGGTTCAACCCTTCATGGTACCTGTAAAGTATATACAACCTGGTTATATGTGGGGGTGGACTTATAAGCTGATCCTGTCCTGGTCATTATTATATATTGTATAGCATGCTAGCCAATGGGTTCAACCCTTCATGGTACCTGTAAAGTATATACAACCTGGTTATATGTGGGGGTGGACTTATAAGCTGATCCTGTCATGGTCATTATTATATATTGTATAGCATATGCTAGCCAATGGGTTCAACCCTTCATGGTACCTGTAAAGTATATACAACCTGGTTATATGTGGGGGTGGACTTATAAGCTGATCCTGTCCTGGTCATTATTATATATTGTATAGCATGCTAGCCAATGGGTTCAACCCTTCATGGTACCTGTAAAGTATATACAACCTGGTTATATGTGGGGGTGGACTTATAAGCTGATCCTGTCATGGTCATTATTATATATTGTATAGCATGCTAGCCAATGGGTTCAACCCTTCATGGTACCTGTAAAGTATATACAACCTGGTTATATGTGGGGGTGGACTTATAAGCTGATCCTGTCCTGGTCATTATTATATAAGTATAGCATATGCTGGCCAATGGGTTCAACCCTTCATGGTACCTGTAAAGTATATACAACCTGGTTATATGTGGGGGTGGACTTATAAGCTGATCCTGTCCTGGTCATTATTATATATTGTATAGCATGCTAGCCAATGGGTTCAACCCTTCATGGTACCTGTAAAGTATATACAACCTGGTTATATGTGGGGGTGGACTTATAAGCTGATCCTGTCCTGGTCATTATTATATATTGTATAGCATGCTAGCCAATGGGTTCAACCCTTCATGGTACCTGTAAAGTATATACAACCTGGTTATATGTGGGGGTGGACTTATAAGCTGATCCTGTCCTGGTCATTATTATATATTGTATAGCATATGCTGGCCAATGGGTTCAACCCTTCATGGTACCTGTAAAGTATATACAACCTGGTTATATGTGGGGGTGGACTTATAAGCTGATCCTGTCCTGGTCATTATTATATATTGTATAGCATATGCTGGCCAATGGGTTCAACGCTTCATGGTACCTGTAAAGTATATACAACCTGGTTATATGTGGGGGTGGACTTATAAGCTGATCCTGTCATGGTCATTATTATATATTGTATAGCATATGCTGGCCAATGGGTTCAACCCTTCATGGTACCTGTAAAGTATATACAACCTGGTTATATGTGGGGGTGGACTTATAAGCTGATCCTGTCATGGTCATTATTATATATTGTATAGCATGCTAGCCAATGGGTTCAACCCTTCATGGTACCTGTAAAGTATATACAACCTGGTTATATGTGGGGGTGGACTTATAAGCTGATCCTGTCCTGGTCATTATTATATATTGTATAGCATATGCTGGCCAATGGGTTAAACCCTTCATGGTACCTGTAAAGTATATACAACCTGGTTATATGTGGGGGTGGACTTATAAGCTGATCCTGTCCTGGTCATTATTATATAAGTATAGCATATGCTGGCCAATGGGTTCAACGCTTCATGGTACCTGTAAAGTATATACAACCTGGTTATATGTGGGGGTGGACTTATAAGCTGATCCTGTCCTGGTCATTATTATATATTGTATAGCATATGCTGGCCAATGGGTTCAACCCTTCATGGTACCTGTAAAGTATATACAACCTGGTTATATGTGGGGGTGGACTTATAAGCTGATCCTGTCCTGGTCATTATTATATATTGTATAGCATATGCTGGCCAATGGGTTCAACCCTTCATGGTACCTGTAAAGTATATACAACCTGGTTATATGTGGGGGTGGACTTATAAGCTGATCCTGTCATGGTCATTATTATATATTGTATAGCATGCTAGCCAATGGGTTCAACCCTTCATGGTACCTGTAAAGTATATACAACCTGGTTATATGTGGGGGTGGACTTATAAGCTGATCCTGTCCTGGTCATTATTATATATTGTATAGCATATGCTGGCCAATGGGTTCAACCCTTCATGGTACCTGTAAAGTATATACAACCTGGTTATATGTGGGGGTGGACTTATAAGCTGATCCTGTCCTGGTCATTATTATATATTGTATAGCATGCTAGCCAATGGGTTCAACCCTTCATGGTACCTGTAAAGTATATACAACCTGGTTATATGTGGGGGTGGACTTATAAGCTGATCCTGTCATGGTCATTATTATATATTGTATAGCATGCTAGCCAATGGGTTCAACCCTTCATGGTACCTGTAAAGTATATACAACCTGGTTATATGTGGGGGTGGACTTATAAGCTGATCCTGTCCTGGTCATTATTATATATTGTATAGCATGCTAGCCAATGGGTTCAACCCTTCATGGTACCTGTAAAGTATATACAACCTGGTTATATGTGGGGGTGGACTTATAAGCTGATCCTGTCCTGGTCATTATTATATATTGTATAGCATGCTAGCCAATGGGTTCAACCCTTCATGGTACCTGTAAAGTATATACAACCTGGTTATATGTGGGGGTGGACTTATAAGCTGATCCTGTCATGGTCATTATTATATATTGTATAGCATGCTAGCCAATGGGTTCAACCCTTCATGGTACCTGTAAAGTATATACAACCTGGTTATATGTGGGGGTGGACTTATAAGCTGATCCTGTCCTGGTCATTATTATATAAGTATAGCATATGCTGGCCAATGGGTTCAACCCTTCATGGTACCTGTAAAGTATATACAACCTGGTTATATGTGGGGGTGGACTTATAAGCTGATCCTGTCCTGGTCATTATTATATAAGTATAGCATATGCTGGCCAATGGGTTCAACCCTTCATGGTACCTGTAAAGTATATACAACCTGGTTATATGTGGGGGTGGACTTATAAGCTGATCCTGTCCTGGTCATTATTATATAAGTATAGCATATGCTGGCCAATGGGTTAAACCCTTCATGGTAGGGCCGTGCCATTCGACCGGAATCGGTCCGAACCGCGGACTTTTGTTAAAATACCGGAATTCGGAATTTTAATATCATGTTCCGAAGGGTTTCGGAACAATATCGGACCCTTACCTTAGTACTTGCTTTGAATCGTTAATATCCGTGACCATTGTTCCTCCAGTGATGTTTTCCTTCAAACTACATCCAATTTGCATGTGTATTACTCGCATAAACAAAATAAATAGCGGAGAAATCAACAGAAATCAAGTTTTGTTTTACGAACTTTGACCTTCGGATTTCATTGGAAGTAGGAATCGACGCATGCGCATTATGGTCAGAGCAGCCGGAAGTGAAAACAAGTAGAAAAAAGATCGAATTTTCTCTCTTTTTACAGATTTTAGAGTCTATTTCTTTCGTAAAAACATTCAAACTTGCTTGACAGGAAAGGTAAGTGTTAACCTGACAAACTTGGACGACGATATCGTCATGATCGCCGTCGAACTCACTCATACATAATTATTTTCATTTGTGAACCAAAAGGGGTTCCGAAAGTTCCGATTCCGTGAGACCAAGTTCCGGTTCCGATTCCGAACCGTCCGAACCGGTTCCGGCACAGCCCTAAGAGGTACCTGTAAAGTATATACAACCTGGTTATATGTGGGGGTGGACTTATAAGCTGATCCTGTCATGGTCATTATTATATATTGTATAGCATGCTAGCCAATGGGTTCAACCCTTCATGGTACCTGTAAAGTATATACAACCTGGTTATATGTGGGGGTGGACTTATAAGCTGATCCTGTCCTGGTCATTATTATATATTGTATAGCATATGCTGGCCAATGGGTTCAACCCTTCATGGTACCTGTAAAGTATATACAACCTGGTTATATGTGGGGGTGGACTTATAAGCTGATCCTGTCCTGGTCATTATTATATATTGTATAGCATATGCTGGCCAATGGGTTCAACCCTTCATGGTACCTGTAAAGTATATACAACCTGGTTATATGTGGGGGTGGACTTATAAGCTGATCCTGTCATGGTCATTATTATATAAGTATAGCATATGCTGGCCAATGGGTTCAACCCTTCATGGTACCTGTAAAGTATATACAACCTGGTTATATGTGGGGGTGGACTTATAAGCTGATCCTGTCCTGGTCATTATTCTACCCTGATCTGCAATATAAACTCTAGAAATAAATCCCTTAAACAGATCCATAGAGGTTTACTAAAACCTGGCAAATAATCAAGTACTGTTGACAAATACACTATGCAGTTTCTCATAGGTTTTGATAAGTCAAACAATGCTATAGTAAAATAAGAACCTAAAACTATATTTACCTACATATCAAATAGTTTCTACACATCAAATAGTTTAGCTAAAGAGACAGGCTTGTTAAAAGAATGTTTCTTTTGTATATTTAAGGTTCCTGAAATTCCTATAATATCAAAAGAAATACAAGGCATTGTTTGTGAAATAAGATTTTGAAGTTAGAGAAAATATGTTAATGTTTAAGGTGTTCCACTACAGGTCTTCTTAATACAGAGGTGTTCTTAATACAGAGGTGTTCTTAATACAGAGGTGTTCTTAATACAGAAGTGTTCTTAATACAGAGGTGTTCTTAATACAGAGGTGTTCTTAATACAGGTGTTCTTTACAATTTTACTGTTCATCTATAAAGGTTTTACTACACATGTCATATTTAGGTTTTGCTCAAAATACAACATGCACTTGATTTTAACATTTAACAGGATTTAAAACACATTTCAAACCAGGTTTGGGTAATAAATAAATAATGAAAAGGACACAAAAATCACCACATATCTCATAAACATTCTTACATTAACCTTTCATTTATCAAATATTGAGTCTGAATCTATACCAACTTCCCAAAGGTCAGCCACAAATTGGGGTTATTCGGAAGGGTAATATTAGTGATGATGCCTGTACTTTTTTCATAACAGTATTGTTTTGACTTGAGATTTTCAGGTAATGTAAATTAGCTGTACCTGCCTATATCCACAATTTTATTGAATTAAAGCTTGTTTGGCCAGGTACTAATATCATATTATAACATGGGGTCAGATTTTAGGGTAATATACCCTCAGCAAGACCTAGACTTCATTTGCCCTCTTAAATTAGAGATGAAAGTTTGATGTTGTCCATGCCTAATCAGAATGTTACTGTCAGGAAATCACAAAATCAAACTAACTGCATGGACCAAACAATTCATTTCATATCCAAACTCTCATAAAGGCCATTAAAGAAGCATTTGAGATTGTTAAGATTACATCAGAATCAAATGTGAAAAATCACCTGTAATAAGTTAGAGGCAATTCAGGTAGTTGATGTGGATTCAGGGTCAAATAAAGATACCTCAGTTCATAAAGTTTATTTGAACTCAAAGTCCAATTCCACTTTCCTTAGAAGACTTTGCTGGTTAAATACAAAACAAATGTATGCAGTAAAACCTATGTTGGTGAACATGGCACAATAGATGCATAAGTTTTATGATTATACACCTGTAATAGCAAAACTCTTGCAGAATCCATAATAACATTTTGATTGAAACCCGTGCCACATATCTAACACAATCAATCCCTGTTTCCCCATTCTGTAAAATGGGTTTTGGCGTCGGACACAATGAAATTGCATATAGAATTAAATCTGGTGACTTTCTCTCACCAAAAATGATGTTCACTTAAATGTTTTCATTTCATAAATATGTACAAGATCAAATGGCGAATGACATAAAATCTAAATCTCTTCAGTCAACAATTCATGTTGCTTATTTATTAAAGTCCAAACAAAATTCTTGTTAAAATACAAAAAGTATAATAAAAAATTAAAGTACAGTAACACCATTTCACAAATCATTGAACTAAACCTAAAATTGCAAAATGGTTTTATATAATGTGCAGATTATGGTATTTTGAGAAATTTTTGTAGGAAGCCAAAAAGTTTTTTGTTCCAGGGGTTCTATTAGAATTTCTGACGACGGCAAATCGAATAAAAGCAACAAGCAAAATTATAGAAAATTACAACTTTATCAACGGAATAGGAAGAAACTTTTCAAAACAATTGGTCAAATTGGTAAAAATAACCAGAGAAGATCTCCTACTGCTTGGTATAGGTTGGTATAAAAGATCCAGACGTTTTCTTTCAGGGTTTCAAGCTGAGATTCGAAATGGATCAAAATTCTCTGGGATTTAAACTTTAATCAGTTTCAGATTCTCAGCATTTTTAATGAGATTTCACTTTCTAATATTTCTAAACTACAGCTTCAATATTTTTGAGATCAAATAAGTAACAGTCGAAAATATTCATTTTATATGTGACTTGACACAATGAGAGACAGAGCTGTTATAACATTGAAGTCACGATATAATTCAAAAGTACATAAATGAATATATCATTTATTGGATTTATTTAACCTTTACCATGCTGCCTTATTTCAGCAAATATATCCCACGCAACTGGCTTATTTTTCAAAGAGTGCAAAAAATGATATGCCTGGACTAAATAATTAATATCTCAATAACTACTGAATGAATCTGGATAAAATTTTCACAAAGGGAAGATACAGTAACCTGGCTCATGAAAAAAATGTTCTCATGAATTTTTTCGTACATTAACACGACTGGGCATATATACCATGAATACTCCTCCGGAATCCGCCGCTCCGCCTATTCGTCTGGTCAGAATCCAAATCTGAATTTGCAGCGATCGAATGTTCAATTTTTCAATTCAGAAAATATTCTAGTTTCTATTTTCGATGACCGTTATCGGCTTCCAAGAGCCTAAAGAGCTCGAAATCGTAATCTATTTCCTCCACATTTTCGTTGTGATCGTATTTGTCCACCATTTTGTACGATTCGTTCACTAAAAACGACAAAAACACTGTTTAAATTGTTGAATTGAGAATTATTTTTCGAAATATCGCCATTTCTAGGTCAACAGGAAGTCATGTTAGGCACTGAATAAATCGGGCAATCTAATTGGACAATACGAATGGCGCGAAAAAGTAAAGTTTTTAAAAGTTTGAAATCGGGCGTACGGGTCCGCCGGCAGTTGTGAGAGACATTTTAGTATCGGCGGACGAGTCCGCCGGCAGCACGCTAAAGGTTAAAGTATCACATGTACAATCAATCACACATCCCAAACAGCTTATATTGAAGCACACAAATCATCCAACACGCACATTAGAATATAACAGCCTATTCAATATTTTGACCATGTCCCCCCTGATATATACTTCTCAGCAAATGGGATAAAGATTTTGAATGTGTGGCAGCTTAAATAATGTTACCCTCTTATAATGTATTGAATTATAGAAACACAAATACAATTGTTGAAAACCACAAGACCCATTGAGAAAATTTGTCTTCAGATTTTTACATATATAAAAACCACCTATGTTTAAAATGACACCATAAGCATGCTGATATTCTTTATTTCTCTAAAAGCAGTAAATGAGTTCCTCATTTTTGTATTTATGATTTTTTGTATGATTCTTCAGTTGATTTACTTTACTTCCGGAAACTTTCTCCTTTTCATTATTATTTGCATTTCCAAACCCAGAAGATATTTTGTTGCGGGTAACCACAGGAGTGTCTGCGTTCAAATCAATATGTTTGATACCTAAGTTTATTGTCCCGTAGTTTACATTGTTGTTCCATAGTTTACTTTATTGTTCTGTAGTTTACATGTTTGACGATACTAAACAACAACAATTCAAGCCATTTCTCAGGATCCTGTTTTTAAGTATTTTTAAGGGGTTGAATCATATTTTTTCTAATTATAGTTGAAGTTTAATATTATATACAATATAGTTTTATTGAGAATACTTTTCTAATACTGGATATTGAAATTTCTATTTCTTGACTCCTGATATTTGAAGAATTTCGCCATTCAGAAATCAAAGGAAAAGTTTGTTACAAAAGGGAGTTCTCAGTTTATTTAAGATAGTGTTTCAAAGAATGGTATATGCTCTGTCAATGGGAAAGAGCTCAAAATAGGTAAAGAATGCTCTAAGATGTTATGAAATCTTTAAGTGAACGCCTGTACACACCCCCAATAAGCAAATATCCCATCTACATGTATGAGAACACTAATATAGAAAATGCTGGGAGATACATTTCTAAATTAGACTTTCCTCTCTTTACTGAACATCTATTTTCAGTAAATATACATACATACATAAAAAATAAACAAACAAGTTACACTCTTGTAACTGCTATTACATCAAATAATAAATTTTATTTAATTAGAATTTGTCTTACAGACAGATGGAAAGAAGTTGAAACATATAACAGACATTCATAAGACAATAATTTTGATCACTTATTGCTATAATTGGTAATGATAACTAATTGAACAATTGACTAATTGCCAAAAGGCAGAAAAGGAACCTGAGTCTATGAGTACAGAAGTCTGGTTGACTCAAGTGTTTCTAAATAGAAAGCAATACCTCCTCATCCTCATCATTATTATCTTCTGTTATCTCCCTACCTTGTCAAACCATCAAACCAACAGCACATCTGGAAGCTTTACTTTCACAAATACATGCTTAGAGGTTGATAAAAGTTTCACTGACTTGGAAGTATGTTCTATTGCTAATGTCAATGAACACTTGACAAAAGTATGACTTCACATTTCAAAAAGACTTTTAGATTTGTCTACTAGTATTAGACTACCAGTAATGTTCAATCTATGAAGAATTTTAGTAAAAACAAAGTATACTTTCTGGACTGAACAAAAAGAAACATCCTGGCATCTCACACATAGAAATTTCAAAAGGATATAGATCAATGTCAGATAAACCAACTTTTTTCAATTCACTTATCAAATAAGAATTCCAAGCTTACAGCTTAAGATTGAAAAATAGTCTACATGTAAACATCTGAGCAAGAATACCTTTATAACATTAATATACAGATGACAAAGACTATCAATTAATTTTCCATCAGATATTCTTGATTTTCCTTTCCCAATGAAATTGACCTTTCTGACCATATGTCTCAATGAGTAAAACATAACCTAAATTTGTTTGATTTATCTTTAAACGTTCTCATCTCACTATTTCATATGTTTTTATTAGCATTCATCCTAAGCTACCCATCATATATCAACCAAACATAACTATTAACTCAGTGAGAATTTCCTGCCTTGTATATTTAGCCAAAAAAATATTAAACTTCACATCCAGGTAAATGATACATATACGAGTATATACATGTTTGATATGTTCACATTTTATTAAACAGTATATTAATAACAATATACATCATTTGGGTATCGCATCTGAATAATGTTCAAATCCATGAAAACATCCTACATTATTCATCAACCTTTAATTACTTTAATGAGGGAGATCTAAACTGACTGAACAAAAATTTATGTACATGTATATTAAGACATAGTTATCCAATATACATGACAGGCAGAATCAGAACCATGAAATATATACATGTAACGGCAAAACAAACCCTACTTGACTTGACATATGAAATATTCATGTACAGGGTATTATACATGGAATACATAAACTTATGCAGTACTTGGCAAAACTTAAACAGTGAAACAGAATAAATTTGAAATAAAAACATTTTATACTGTTAAAGGTACATAACTGTCAGTATTTGAAGTGCAAGTCACGTATGAACTCAGACCAAATGTAATTCAATGTTTGTTTTATGTAGCTATCTAACATATAATTCATCCAAATACGTATGAAGGTAAAAAGGGGAAAGATGTGTCATTTTTATATTTACTATCACCACTTTAAGTGCTAAATGTATGATCTCATTTCATATCACATTCAAGTATGTTTATATTTTCAATTAAGTTACAAGCCAATTCAATCTATACACCCAGAAACTGACATTGATATGAACATACTTTTTTACAAGTCATCCACAATATAGTAATCTCCACAGTCTATCTAATTTGAAATGCTGAATCAGTGAATCTGAATCTGTGATATCACAACACTGTAACAACACTGTACTTTGTAATAAAGTTAGGGCATAACACGTTCCTGTCAATGTGACAAGCAAATCCATCTTGTGGCATGCATTCCTACATCTTACCTGTTAATCAATTTAGAAACTGAAATGAATGAATCATATTCAGGTTTTCATATAAATTCATTAATAGTTTAAAACCACCAGAAGAACCGGAGGCTAGAGACGGAAAGGGTCCCAATTCGCTTTGCCACAGGATGTTATAAGCATAACATACAAGACATAATAGGCCTTTAGTCAGGGTGGGTTCCCCTGGCCAAAAATTCTTTCAAAATTATGCAGTTTTTCACCTGAGCACTTTTCAAGTGATTTTGGTATTTTTTTGGGCAAAAGTTGTCAGGGAAGGTGAACCCCTTTGAATCTTTGAAAAAGTGAACCCCCTTGGCAAATCCTGGATACGGGCCTGCATAATCAAATCTAAACAGTCAGTGTTGTCTTATTGATGGGAATAAAGACAGAAATAAAATTCTAACTCACTTCCTTTGCCTTGTAGTCCCTTCTCCTTCTTCAGAATTTTTTGCACAGACTGGGAATCCTGATCCTTCACTGCCTGAAGTAATTCAGTGTCCTTCCCCATACTTTTTTCAGAAGTAATCCTAATTGTTTGCTTAGTTGTCAGTATTTACATCTTCAAAAGTTAGTCTGTTCACTTTTGAATTTTGAACCCAAAATTTTAGAAACTTTCCTCGCGCTCAAATATTTTGAACTAGGCTTAGTTTACGGTAAAATTCCCAGTGAAAAAGCCTATAAATCCTTCATACATCTATAGTCAGTATATACACCTACAACTATATACAGATTAATCCACTAATTAAAGGTTAAAACAACAAATACAAGTGAATAAAGTGATGAAAAGTTAGCGTAACATTTTTCGCTGGCTGACTTCCTGCCACTTTGACGCATGCGCATTGACATCAATTACCTGCAATCCAATCAGGTGATGTTTACATTTCTACTTTCACTTTCACCCTGATTTTCACGTGTTGATTTTTATCTTTCTCGTCTTTTTCATTCGTCTTCTTTGAAATCCCTCATTGTCTAAAGATTTGAAACAATTAACATGTACCGTATATTTTCATTCAATTAATAGGATAGAGATTAAAATGATTATAGGGAATAGGGGTGATGTTTTCATGAAATGTAAAAAATATTGTGCTGCCATCTTTACATTATTAAAGATTTAGTTTTATGATGCTCAAATAATCCTACAAAATCATCATCTAATTTTCAGGTAAAATTAGAAACCTAGTAAACACGAAACATCACATCATGATGAACCATGACATCTCAAATCTTCTCAGCCAGGTGAAACAGAAAGATGCTTTGAGGATCAGAATGGAAACATCACATGGTAGGCCGAAGGGCGACTATCTCCCGGGACTATCTCCCTTTCCAGAAATTTTCTTTTAAAGAGAGAATCAGATCTAGCTAGCAGCCCAACAAAAAATTGTTTCAATTTTAGAATATTTCTGGGTTATGTCATTCCTTTTCATGTCTATTTTCTTAAAATCACCAAAGTGCATAATTTGGGGGCATACCCTCAGACCTAACTATCTTGCAGCACTGTGCGCCAGCAACACTTTGCGTAGGTGTGCGTTCCGCGCACACTGTTGTGTGTAGGCGGCACAACCCATCTATGGGTAAAAGTCGAACCCCCCTTGTTAAACCCTTTCAGACAGGCCTGTAAGAGAGGGTCAATTTAAATGGGATCACCTCTACCGACGCGCATTATACCGACGCGCATTGTACCGAAAACTAAATATACCGGTGCGCGTTGTACCGAAATCCGTGCGCGTTGTACCGAAAACGATTGAAGTCAAACCTTCATGTAACTTGTGCTTGTACTTATTTATTATTTAAGTTTAGTTTGGATCAAGATAGATTCATTTCGAGATTTATTATTAAAGTTCTGTGCTTAACACTTAATTTCCCACCCGGGATTTCCCAGTCCATGAACATTTGATTCGATTTTGTTATGAATGAGAAGAACACTAAATAAGCTTTCCAATGGTTTGATGTACATGTGGCTCGCTATTTCAAATCATATGTATTGTCAGTCAGCAAAAAATAGTTTGTCATCAATTAATAAAGTTCAATGCGTAACGGTTGATTCACTTCTGTTAGAAAGGAGACTAAAGAAGACAAGATAAGCTTCCCAATGGTGCGTTGAGCGTTGTATATGTGGCTATGTATTTTCAATCATAAAAATGTACGTAATGTTGTCAGTACGTGAAAATGTTTCATCCTCTATAATGCGATACATTTAATTTCAATTCAATTCACTGTATTTTCTTATTTACATTTTTTATCCCATTTTTCTGCCCTCGAGAAAGGATCCTTGAATTAAAGGCTAGACAATTAATTGGCTTACATTTTCGAGGATTGTTCTAAATCAAACGTACGTCGCCATAAGGCGTACTATTCCTATAAAACTGTTAGTTATTTTCCGAATAAATAGACGAACGAATGGGCGGCTTTTCAATCTCTGGTGACAGGTTGTTCGTCTCAAAATACATGTTCTCTCGTTTGTAAGGATTTTCGTCAATTCTAATAAATGGATATCATACATCATGATAAACAATGGCATCATATTTCTTCTCAGCCCTGAGCTCATGTTTCAGGTGGAACAGAAAGATGCTATGGGTATCAGAATGGATATAATGTATTTAAACTTAAAACTGTCTCATATTTTACTCCAAATAAACTTTAAATATGTGTTCGACGGTTTTGGCGATCGGTATGCCTTTCGCTACAATGCGCGTCGGTGTAATGAGTTTTGGTACAATGCGCGTCGGTATAATGGGTTCGGTATAATGCGCGTCGGTATAATGGGTTTCGGTATAATGTACGGACCCCATTTAAACAGGCAATGCGCCTATTTTTGAAGGAAAAGGGACAAAATATTATTTAGTGAGACATGTTCCTCACACACTCAATCAAATATGATAAAAATTGGGTCAATACTGAATTGAAAAAAATTACTTGCATAGAAAACAGCATTTGAAGTTCAGAGATCAAAAGCAGTGAATTACCACCTTTCACAAAGAGTATGTTTTAAATAACTCTTGGAATTAAAAGAATGTATGGTTGAAAATCCTATCAAAAATGAATGGATAATTAATGCAAACAACTTAAAATGTATAAATTGAAAGATCGAAAATATTTTTTCATGATCTAGTGTCAACTCTGATGTGATCTGTTTGAGCATGGGCTTTCAACTAGATGAAAGCCCATGGTTTGAGCTGTTTCTTGGTGTCAAATGAAAGGTCAGGTACTTATTAATCCATTGGAAATACTATGAAGATCAAATGTAAGACTTCATTTATGCATTTTGATCCTTTAAATGACAATGCAGTTCTGGGAAATAACGTACAATTCTTTTCTCTATTGGGTTTGTTTAAGGTCAGTGTGCATGTTCGGGATTTTGCTGCAACCCTTTTTGGGCCAATATTATCAAAAGTGAACATACCCTGGAAATCATTAAAAAATGAGCCCCCTTGGCAAATCCTTGCTACGGGCCTGGCTCCACCTAACTATCACACCATGAGGGATTTCCCTCCCGATTATTACATCCAGAGTTAACAATGGTTTATCCAAAAGTAGGCTGCACGTTGGCCTCTCCAATGTATTTTCACATAGATAAGTTAAGAACAACGTTTATAGGTTAGCGTCCACGGTCTATTCTTATGCTTTACATGCTTTTCAATGATATACTGGGGCAAAGCGGCCCAAAAAAATTAATTTTAATTTGTTCTGTACGGGGTATTTTCGTAACTGTCAATCATCGCGCACTTTGATGTTCCACTTTATTAATGGTTTGTGGTTTACATTTTTCGAGTGTTTTATACTTTCCTAGGACTATCTTCTGTGATTTTTCAATGGTCAAAAATATTGTCGAGAGTGGGGCAAAACGGCCCATGGGTGGTGGGGCAAAACGGCCCACCCTCTGTTACATGGGTTTTGAAACCAAAATTAATCAATTACAAGACTCGTCCACAAACATCTTATCTCAGACGTTCAAACCTTTGACAGATAAAGTATTCTTAACCCCTACCATAATTCTAGTCATTCGATATGTGTCGGAAGGAAATTAGGCACAAGCCAGATGTTAAAATTGTTACATTTGAAAACCAATTGTTCTTGCACAATACGATTTTTATATGTTATAACATGTGTGGGCCGTTTTGCCCCAAAGACATGTGAATTTTCAAATAGACGTCATTTTAATTTGCCTAATATTTGAAGCTCGAAATTTTTACAAATAAATAATAAATGTGCACACTCTATGTAAAATGTTAAATCAAAACGATATTCTATTGTTGCCGGATTTTTTAGAGATTTTCGTGAGAGGGGTTATTTCCAAAAAGAGGGTGAAAAGTAGAATTACCTCTTACGTAAAGCGAGACGCTGCTTGGTTAAAAATGGACGCTCGAGAAGGTGGCAGATATTTCAAAATTCGATTTTGTGACTTTTGAAGAACCATCTTTTTATAGTTCAAAAGATATTTCGATGGGCCACTTTGCCCCAGAGGGCCGTTTTGCCCCATGTTCCCCTATGTGATTTATATTTTGATATCACAGAATGATATCATTTTTATATCACTTTGATTATTCATGCTTTGTACATAAGACGAATCCATGACCAATGTATTAGAGATTGAAGGGTTTTAAATCTGTGACATAACCACATGGAATGGCATTTTAAAAAGAGAAGACTGGAGATTCAGGAGGGCTCTGCCCGACCCTCCATGCGATTCCCTGTGGATGGACACAACATGAGTCCAATGGATTTTATAGCAACTCCACAGATATGTATTATAAAATATTATAAAATTTAATGCTTTAACTATGTCGGTGACTGATTTGAAATGTGATAGGTTGAAACTTCAGACTTCAAGTCTGTGCCAAATCCAAAATAGACAAAATGTGTCCATTCGACTCGTATGTTTCAGCTGCAGATTACCACTTTATCGTCTCGTACATTCTTTTAGCCATTTATGAGACAGTTTTACAAGCTTAAAAATACTTTTTATGTTCATGATGTTTCTTTTTATGCAAAGATGTAATTCTCCTGAGCGAATGGAGAGTTTTATTTGCATAATCTTTATTTACAACATGAAGAACGTTTAATTATTCTAGCGTACGACCCCTTTCTTGAAATAATGGACCAGTCCATAATTTCTAACGAGTAGCAGAAAAACTTTAGAAGTCTGCTAAAAGTTGTCCAGAACAATTTTTATAAAGTTTCAATAAATTCGTCAATAAAACCGAAACGGAATGTAAAAATTAAACAACAACGGGATACACAATGAGTCAAGAAAGTGAAAAACGGACGATGGCCGAGGAGAACTCACCATATCGGTGTGTTAGATTAGTTTTAGTAATCTTGACAATTTTGACACTTGCTGGATTTGCAACATGGAGTGTGATTTCATATACCCAGAAACTTGTACATTTACAAACGAGGTTAGAACGACTGGAATTAAATTACCAAGAAAGGGAAGTTAACTTAGAAAAATATATAAACACACAGATTGACATAAAACTGAAAGAAGTAAGTATTTCTTGTCAAATCATTGAACCAACACTACAAGCGATTATTGATTGTAATTCAATACTATATTTATGATTAGTATAACTTCAAGCCCTTGTGACTCCCCCACTAATCATCCCAAGTTCCCAACAAGTATGTGAGAAGGTATTTAGAGAAGTAGAGGGATGGGGGTCACAGAGGCTTGTAGCGAGACTTATTTATGATTGATCATTGAAAGTATGCCGTTGATTGAATCATTGCATTGGCATATAGAACATGCTTGATTGAATATTATGGTTCATTAAATCAGCGTCCACATTGATTGTAAAAATATACAACATATCTTCATTAAATCATTATTCAGCATTGATTCAGTTTACAGATTATTGATTGAATTTATGTGGAACTTTTTCTTGATTGAATCTGTGCATAATACATGATTGATTGAATTATTGATTGTACAATATACAGTTGATTGAATCCATATACAGTTATCTGGATGATTGAAAACATTTAGAATACACATGATCTTTATATAAATGATTCAAACATGACCATTCTCTAAATGAGTTTCTCAACCAATCAGAATGCAGCATAGCCATGCTCTAATTCTCCATATATGAATGACTGATCATCTTATATATATATTTGTATAAATTTGTATATTTGGTATTGCGCTGTATTGTGACGTCACATTTGGGAATGGAGAAAATAACATCAATGGTTATATCATGGACCTCAATGAAAATTGGAGATAGATTACAATCTTGACTCTGCTTAGGACTAAATATGACTCCCTTCCTGAATATAGTCCACCTTTAAAAAACTCCCTTCCTGAATGTTAAGAGACATTTAATTAATTTCATTGATTTCATACTTTCTGTTCAATTTAAATGGAGAAACTGGTGGTTCTGTATTATGCATCTTGGAAAGTTCCCAACTTGAGCAAGTATGGTTTTGCATGTATTTTTCTTTGAATTATAATTTCCAAGTTATTATGAAATATATTCCAGTTCATGATCTTAATTTACTTTTAGAAATTAGAGAGTCAAGAAGTAAAGAACAGAATTAAGAGACAAGCTGATTGTAACTGTCCACCAGGTGAGTGCAGTTTAACCTGTATTCCCCCCCCCCATGACAGGGTATCACCCCCTTTGTTATCTCAAAGATGGGGTGCACTTTTATATACCCTGACTGAGCCCAATCTACCTTTTTAAATAGTCTGATTTTGGTTCTTTAACTCTTGACCACCCAGAGTAAGGTGATCAGGTGATGTTTCTCGTCACCTTAGAAATGACCTTGAAATCTAAAGGATGAGAAAATCCGTCCCAGAATTTTTCACTTAAATTGCTTTAATTTGAAAATTTTCATCCAATTCATGCCAAAAATGTTCTAAGATATGTAGAAATTATCTCTGCCAACTAATTTCACTAAATTGAGCATCGCAATTAGTGCAGGCTACCTATGAGCCAAATATCAACTTGACCCCCGCACCCAGTATAACAAGTCGTCATGGGTATCAAATTGTTCGTCTTGCTGAGTACATTACAAGAACCAATTTTGACAGATTGAAATATGGGTCAGATTCGATAAATATGACATAATGTTATGTAATCTATTATTATGACATAGCATTTTTTGTAAAGCATTTTTAAAGGAAATGATAAAAAGAAATCATGAGCTAAGCAAATATTAATTGTCTATATACTTTAAAATAAATTTTGATAATTATCAAAAATAGTTTGGACTTAGAATTATGTAATTATTACATAATTTCCATTGTTTTATGAGTAAAATTACAATTTGAATTGCTTTCGTTTTTAAGATAACAGAATTTTTGTTCTAAATGATATAAACCTCATGTGCTAAACTAATTCAAGCAATAATATCTTATTATGAGTACAAACCTTCATAAAAAGACTTAATCTTATTGTAAACATTATATGTCATGCATATGTAGCAGCAAATAACATTGTGTATTAAGACACAATGATAATATCATTAAACATTTATTCAGATACTAGTATACTTATCCAAATATTCATGCATATAAAAATCAGGTAACTGTTATGATAATTTTAAACATGATAAATATCAAGTTTTTACATATAAGGACTTACATCTTTCAATAGAATCATTATATAATATGAAGATGTGATTATTTCATACATCTTTATTCTAAACATCTGGATATGGTTTTTCCTCCACCATCATTGTGTTTTGGCAATTACCCACCTCACAGGAACAGATAGACATGCACAATAATCCTGAAAAAAGGCATCTACAAGGCAGATGCTCTCAAAATCATCTTAGGAACCAGACTTCCATCAAAAAAGTAGCATTCGGTGCCTTCTGGTTTCCAAAGTTTGGGCTTTGCTATGTGAGCACTATGTCCAGATTTGACATTGGGGATGTACTCCATATACTCTGCACTGTAAGAGCCAGTTGCTGTTATGGTCATGTACAGGGTGGTCAAAAAATGGAAACCCTGCATTTTCCTTATATCTTTGTCATTTTAAAATATTACTCCCTCATATCACGCTGTAGTAAAACCTGCACAATTGTCAATGATCCGAATGCATTCTTCAGCAGATATGGCCTGAATGACACGAATGATCTCACTTTTGAGGTCTGCAATTGTCCTAAGGTCATTCTAATACACTCTATCTTTGCCGTATCCCCCAACAAGTAGGGACATTTTGGACTACATGTGCAGGTTTGCTGAAAGCACAATAGTGGCCACTGGGGTATGTTCTTTAAAGTGCTGTAACATTGTGACTATCAATCTGGTGGTCATGAAATATAGTAGGCTGGTAGAAAATTGAATTATGTACAAATGTGTAAAATATCAGTTCTTAAAATGACAAAGATATGAGGAAAATGGCGTAAGTTTTTTTTACCACCCTGTAAATGGCCTTTTTGGGCCTTCTGATTGTCTCATATGCCTCACAAGTCTCCACATTAGGTCAGATTTGATTGTACTGTGGTAGAAACTGGAGGTTGTCATCATTTCTATATTTTCTTTTGATGAAATGGGATTCGGTGTTGGTGTCACTTTTGGTTTAACTCAACAACCTTTGGTTTTTATAGTTACATATATCTGTGTCTTCCAGAGAAGTCATGTTTGTTTTTCTGTTCGGCACCTTGTTATCATTATTGTTTTCTGATCATTTATACAAGACCATGGCCATAGAATGTGTTGATCCCTTCCCATCAATAGTGTCTTCATTTTTGATCAAAGTTATTGATTGCAGCATCCACTATTAAAACCAATATTTCCAGGTTTCTCAATACCACTGAGATTTTTTGTATTTTTACAAAAAAAGGTGGCCATTTTAAATTGAGGAGTCATATTGATAATTCCTTCTCCAGCAGAGGTCCTACACCCATAAGGCATAAGCCTATAAAATTTGAATCAAATATGTCAATCGGTATTTAAGTAATCCCTAATAAAAAATTCAACCTTGAAATTCTGAATTTAAACCGTTTCTATCAATCATTGAATACTGATTGTTTCAACTACTAAAGATCAAAGGAAAAACCATTGTACAATGATAAGCAATCATTGTCCAACCATTGCGTTCAACCAAGTGAAGTCAACTCTTTTTCAACGACTGCGCAACCGTTTCTTTACAATCATTGTAATCTACAACCATTGTAAACTGCAACCATTTTACATTGAAATGTAAATGGTTGCAATATGTTTTGTTCAATGATTACAGAGTTCAACCCCTGCAACCATCCTGAATTAGTATCGTTCCAAAAAATTTTCATTTTACCTGAATTAAAATTATATTTTAGTAATTATTTGAATTTACCTCTATTCAACAACAGTATATTAGGATATTTTTTCTGAAAACATACATGCATGTTTATTATGGTAAATTACTAAATTTAGTTTACTATGATACGTTTCTTTCTCCAGTACGGATTTAGGAATGCGATACCAGACTAGTTTTCCACTCAATGGCATATGATAATGGTGTATCTTTAATGTAAATTAAGAAAAGAATCGAGCAAAATTCCAATTTGGATTGACCAAGTAAAATCTTTAGACTTAACAAAATCACATGATTCACCTAAACACACTTACGGACGGATGAGTGGCTTTTCTATATTCCTCAAACTCTGTTTGGTGGGATAACAAAGTATTAAATAAACTAGCTACAAATAACCTTTTGTTGAATGCATTCAGCAAGACCATCCTATCTGGATGGCCATAAGTTCTGCATAGTGACTCTGATAAAACGGTTACTGTATGTCAAATAGATGCTGAAAATCTATAAGTCTGTATATATTACATAATATTATATCCTCATATTAATTATGTTTACAAATTGTGAAAATAAAGTTGTGCTATTACATCCTTTTATACATTTTTTTTGTATTTGTTGAAGTTAAACCAGTTTATTGCATTAAAGCATGTCTTGCAACGTCTAATTTCACATTTTTAACATTATTACATAATAATTACATAATTATGATTAATATTGATTATAAATTTCTTTTAAATTTTGTCATCAATTTTTTCTGAAAGCATTACCACCATTATCTGTTGTTATACTTTGATAAGTACCTAACCATAGCTGTTTTAAACCTTGAAAATATAAAACATAGAAAACAATAAATTATGTAACATTATGCTAATTATCTGGAATCCGACCCATATTTGAAAATGTCAAAATTGGTTTCTGAAAACTTCACATCATACCGAACAAAATGGTACCACATACGTCTTGTTATACCGGGTGCGGGGGTATGTCATAGAAAGAGGCCTCACTGGAATGTACCTAGCCTGTACTAAATGTACGTCAAATTCTGCCAAAAATGAAAAATTCCTTGGTTTCAAACCAATTTTAGAACCTGGGATTCAAGAGGTTAAAAGAGAGCTTCGTTTTCAATATATCTCCTGACAAGGTTCTTTCACTCGGGGGGGGGGGGGGCATTCCTTGATATGTAGAAACAAAAAAGAAAGAACATATATTGTTACTCTTTTCATATCACATTTACTTATTCACATTTAGTTATTCGCATGTAGTTTAAGAACATTATTTTCAGTATTTCATTGTTTCAGTTTTACATTAAGTGTCTTATGTAAAAACTGAAACATGATAAATAACAATTGAAATTCCAAGCAGAGAACATGCTGGGTTGAAACCTTGTAAGAATTTTGGTCTCAATCAAATTAGCACCCATTCCCAAGCTTTTGTTATCTGTCCCAAGTGAATGAGAACATAAGCAAAAAGTCCCAAACAATGTTTCCGATCTCGTGTTTTGCTACTCAGTTGGAGCCTTTCTGCTCGTAAATGGAACCAGGTAGCTACATGTCTCTTTCAAAACATTCATCCCTGTGTCTTACTGTGCGAAAGCTTTCATAAAACACAGCTCTATATTCTTATACGCTGTATAAATATTGAGAAAATGTCAGTCTATGCCAGGGATCATGAATGAGATTTAAAAATCACCAAAAAAATTCTCGCAAAGAAACTCAATATTGTGTTTGAAATCTAAATGGATTTAGTGCTAATCCTTTTGTATTTGTTATTTATTTTATGTAGTGCTTTTTCAATTAGTTCCTTATACCCTCTTGATATCACTGAGCCCTTTTAGCACCTGCTAAGCCTCGGACTTGTTGATGTTAGTCTTAACAGGAATATTTCACATTTTCACACCTATTACCTCCAAATCGCATTACAATTCACTTAATAGATTTCATTTTCACTAGATGTCCATTTTCCTGTTTTTAGAAGGCAGTAATGCGGAATCAGTAATAGGAAACTGTTTTTACTCAAAACATTTAGACCTCCGACTATGATTATCGATTTTTAATCAAACATTCCTCCTAAATTCGATCGCACAAGGGATGATATAATCATCTCAGTTATTTGGTTCTTTTAATAATTATTAGTTTTTGGCCTGAAGGATTTGATGAAAAAGGTAGACCTGCATATATTTTTTGTGGATATTTAGTTCGATTGCATGCATCATCATATTCAATAAATATTTGAATGAATTCATGTGAAGAAAATATGACAACTTGCAAACACATTTTTATTTTCAATGGGTCCCTATTTAAACATATCAGATTTACATTCTGAAGGAGTTTATGCAATTTGATAGTCTTTTATTGAATCAAGAACATTTTGTAAGATTTTTTCATTTGAAGTCTACCAAAATTATTATTATAGACAAGCATAGAACATTTTTAAGGAAATTGTATTACATAGGTCATATCTACATTTATATAAGGTCACATTATTTTTCAATATCACCAAATTAAATGTAGTTTCAATTAAAATAGAGCAGTCTGTTTCACAGCCACATAGAAACATTCTAATTGGATATCTGACCTTTATAAATGAATGGGGTTGGCTCAAATTGTGGCATCTCTTGATGGTATGTGTTGTTTATAAATGAATGGGGTTGGCTCAAATTGAGGCATCTCTTGATGGTATGTGTTGTTTATAAATGAATGGGGTTGGCTCAAATTGTGGCATCTCTTGATGGTATGTGTTGTTTATAAATGAATGGGGTTGGCTCAAATTGAGGCATCTCTTGATGGTATGTGTTGTTTATAGATGAATGGGGTTGGCTCAAATTGAGGCATCTCTTGATGGGATGTGTTGTTTATAAATGAATGGGGTTGGCTCAAATTGAGGCATCTCTTGATGGTATGTGTTGTTTATAAATGAATGGTATTGGCTCAAATTGTGGCATCTCTTGATGGTATGAGTTGTTTATAAATGAATGTGGTTGGCTCAAATTGAGGCATCTCTTGATGGTATGTGTTGTTTATAAATGAATGGGGTTGGCTCAAATTGAGGCATCTCTTGATGGTATGTGTTGTTTATAAATGAATGGGGTTGTCTCAAATTGAGGCATCTCTTGATGGTATGTGTTGTTTATAAATGAATGGGGTTGGCTCAAATTGAGGCATCTCTTGATGGTATGTGTTGTTTATAAATGAATGGGGTTGGCTCAAATTGAGGCATCTCTTGATGGTATGTGTTGTTTATAAATGAATGGGGTTGGCTCAAATTGTGGCATCTCTTGATGGTATGTGTTGTTTATAAATGAATGGGGTTGGCTCAAATTGAGGCATCTCTTGATGGTATGTGTTGTTTATAGATGAATGGGGTTGGCTCAAATTGAGGCATCTCTTGATGGGATGTGTTGTTTATAAATGAATGGGGTTGGCTCAAATTGAGGCATCTCTTGATGGTATGTGTTGTTTATAAATGAATGGTATTGGCTCAAATTGTGGCATCTCTTGATGGTATGAGTTGTTTATAAATGAATGTGGTTGGCTCAAATTGAGGCATCTCTTGATGGTATGTGTTGTTTATAAATGAATGGGGTTGGCTCAAATTGAGGCATCTCTTGATGGTATGTGTTGTTTATAAATGAATGGGGTTGTCTCAAATTGAGGCATCTCTTGATGGTATGTGTTGTTTATAAATGAATGGGGTTGGCTCAAATTGAGGCATCTCTTGATGGTATATGTTGTTTATAAATGAATGGGGTTGGCTCAAATTGAGGCATCTTTTGATGGTATGTGTTGTTTATAAATGAATGGGGTTGGCTCAGATTGAGGCATCTCTTGATGGTATGTGTTATTTATAAATGAATGGGATTGGCTCAAATTGAGGCATCTTTTGATGGTATGTGTTAGACTTAATGCAGGGGCATAGTCAGGATTGTTCAGGCAAATGTAAATAAGTGAGCATGTAATACTGCTACATTTGGAATTTATTTTGATAAAATGAAGATGTGCAATATACTGTATATGGCATGTGTCTGGTGTCACTTTGCTCAAAATAATCCATACAGGATAGAATGGTTGGAATTCCAAGTCTATAGGTAGATTAATATCAAGTTTGAACTGTAACTCAAATTTGTAAAACTGATACATTCTGCTGATTTTAAGCTGAACCCCAAATTTTTTAAAGATCCATCATACACCTAAAAACAATTCCATTGAATGTTTGTAAAAAGATATGAAGAGTTAAATACAAGTTGCTTTTCTAGAATCATCATTTATTGAACGAAAAGACGTTGCAGTCTGATTCAAATTGGTAAGCTCGATCCTAACTTTCCAGATTGCACTGAATGACCTTGCTGATCAAAAAATACAATCTTTGAAATAACAGATGCACCAAGAGATACAAGAAACTTCTTTTAGATATTAAACTCTGGAAAAACAATTTAACAAATGTCTGTTTCAAAAGAGGTACATGAAAGGTAGTTTTTTAGAATCACATGCTTCATTTACCATGAAGCTCATCTGTCAAACTTAAATCTCACTTATATGTGTTATCTTTTCAACTTATTTCTGTAAACATAATTTGAACACTTAAGTGAAAGAAGGTGTCATCCTGTGTTTTTTACAAAGTGTGTGGTATTATTATATTTTAGTGATTTTCACCATGTATAAGAATGAGATTGAAGACAAGTCACAATGTTTTCTTTATACTGCATTTAATAGTTGGCACTTTGATTATTCTAGTTATTTCCCTATATTATTGTGAGATATAATGCAACTATTTTGAACTTCTAATGCATTCGCTTAACTATTCAGAGAGCAACTACTCTTTACAGTTTAGTTAAAGAATAATATCACAATGTTCTATTGCAGTGAACTGAAAGGTATTAAAATGTCAAAACCATGAAATTAAAGATGATCCTTTAACCCAGTGACTAAACTATAGAGATGCCAGTTCTAAGATTCCATACTCTTTGCAAGAGAGAAAATTATGTCATCTAGAAATCAGAATATGCATTCAGAAAATCTCATATTTTGTGTCCTATTATTGCTAGTAAACATTCATTATGCAGTCCACATCTCTCACTAAATGCCATGAAACCTACTTTTGGGATAATATCAGAAAATATAAGATCATCTGCAAAGAGGGCAGGTTAGCTCCTACTGAGAGGGGTACAGGTAGATGTTTCTAGCCTAATTTTTTAATGCTGGGTTAGGAATCAATATATAGAGTATAGAAGCAGAGCTGCTCTTTACAAGGGTATAGAGATGTCAGTTCTGAGATTCCAGAGGCTGGTTTGAGGTGTTGTGTATGTTTATGAGAAGATATGTAGCTAGTTGTTGCTCTGTATTATTACTGGTGATTATTTTGGGCAGATAATATACTCCCCTCCAGTTGCCATAATCTGTTAACCCATCTACCTTCATCTGTTATGCTTATCATTCAGTTCAGTGAATCCAAGAGTTGATGAGGTGAGATTGGTTAATAGTAAGATATAGGGTATAATCTTGCATATATTTCTTCCTCCCCTCCCATCTATTTATTAACCTAATATATATATATGTATAATTATAAAACTGTAGATTGATGCAAGATGAGAGGTAGATGAAGATGAATAAGATAAAATGAACATTTTTCTCTAAAATGAAATGACTGGAATTGCCTTAATTTGGTGTTATGCTCCATTTAATTTAGACAGGTCAGTTAACTTATTAGCCAATTCTTGCAGCTGTGCACTAGGCTCATAAGTATTTGTGGTTCAAACTTGGTTTGGGCCAGAAACAATTCTGTTTCTCACCTGGACCAGTCAGTGTTAAAAACCTGAAATAATAATGAAACATTGCTAAAGATGTTGTTTTAAGATTAAATATTCGTATACACTTAAGTGCACCGCTCAAACCAAGCAATTACAATTAATAACTTACCCAGGAATGGGAGTAAATGAAGGCAGAGGATTACTTGAGCTTAGCCTTGTTTTGTTTGACTTTATTTGAGGATAGAAAACATTCAAGTAAGAATAACAAGGTGAGACCTTATCTCTGCCCCTGTTGTTATAAATCTTCTTCACTTATTATTGATGTACATTATCATGGATGCATGAGAGGCAAACTTTGCTTATCTTATCAGGGGATGATTTTAGTGGGATTTGTGGGGGACGTGGTCATTCAACCAGTGAGTTATCTATCTATGCTTGTCTAATAAAATATATTATTTAAAACAATTGTGGTGGTTACACAGAGGCTATACCTAGGGATCGATTCATATTGTGTTTATCTGGAGGGATGCTATGATATCTCTCCTCTGGATAAAGTCAATGTATGATCTAACTGGGGATGACATTTTTATACCGGATATATCCGGCATGTCATTTTGAGTATTAGGTGTTCATCATTTTTTTTCAAAGTGCCTTGATACAAATTGTCATGGCATAAGACAAATCCTAGCCATTATAACAAATTGTCATGGCATAAGACAAATCCTAGCCATTATAACAAATTGTCATGGCATAAGACAAATCCTAGCTATATAACAAATTGTCATGGCATAAGACAAATCCTAGCCATTATAACAAATTGTCATGGCATAAGACAAATCCTAGCCATTATAACAAATTGTCATGGCATAAGACAAATCCTAGCCATTATAACAAATATTTGTCATGGCATAAGACAAATCCTAGCCATTATAACAAATTATCATGGCCTAAGACAAATCCTAGCCATTATAACAAATTGTCATGGCATAAGACAAATCCTAGCCATTATAACAAATATTTGTCATGGCATAAGACAAATCCTAGCCATTATAACAAATTGTCATGGCATAAGACAAATCCTAGCCATTATAACAAATTGTCATGGCATAAGACAAATCCTAGCCATTATAACAAATTGTAATGGCATAAGACAAATCCTAGCCATTATAACAATTTTGTAAATTCCTGTGATGACCCCAAAATCTCCAGTGATAAACTCAAGATTTATTTCAAAGTGTTGTTTCACACTGCCGTTGATAAGACTATGAAAATTGTTTCTCTAACACGTCAAATCAATTTGGAAGGTCTGCAATGAATTGGAAACAGTTTCCTCCTAGTTTTCTGTATCTTGCAGTTGACTTTATCAGTCTTTAATATTTTCAATGAACAAATCTCACAGAACAAATGGAGACTGACCCCTCCTAATATAGGTTTAAATGAATATAAGACTAATGTCACATAACCTTTTCATTTGCTTTTTAGTGTGTTGCCTCTTTTTGAAGTAAACCATTGAATGTGAGATTTTGAATTTTATGCTAACATATCTGTAAGGTATCTAGGACACTTTGTGTATCACTTTCACTCTCTGGTTGCTTGTTGCTCCATAAATGATAGCTTCTAATTTGTCCCAAGTTGCTGGATTACTAACTAGGGTCTGCAAAATGTGGAACTGACACTCTTACTGGAGTATTCTCCAATACCATCTTCCAACTCTGACTGTGTGAAGAAATCATGAATGTGACATTCTAATTTCATTTTCCAAACATATGAAATTACAGTAAAGAAATAAACTGAAATAGCATTTTAATATGTTACTTTTTAAAAGATTATATCAAATAATAATGTTTGGACTATGTTGCACTTTAGATTTCCTTCTAGTTTATGTGACCAACCTTACAACATGTAACTGACACTGTTATAGAATACTTCATCAATTAAGAATTGATGGGGAAACTGGAAAATGATACATTACATGATAACATCATGAAGTCTTACTATGCCATACAGTTCTGATCTACTGCTTTATCAAGCCTTTAATCCAAAGGATTGAAGTCTTCACCATTCTGATACTCTTCATTTCTTTCCTTTTTCTACCAGAAAGGTTTTTCTAGAGAAAGGAACCAATATTAAAGACCATAATTTCTCATGATGAGTCTTCCCCCTGAAGATAGAGGTAGTACTGTAAAACATGCATTTAGTTGTAGTTACTTAAATGTTGATTGATTTTTATAGTTACATAACTCCCAATGATTTTATTTGTGACCTCATTTGTGATTTCATATGTTAAAATTCACAAATAGTGAAATGTAGGTGCCACCAAAAATAGCGTTGTTTTACAGTAGGCATACCCTTAATTCCTCAAAATGAAATTATCAATTCTTCAGTTCATTCTTTATGAAAACACAATAAAACCTATTGTTTTTACCTCATACTTTAATGGTCCTGGCCTTGAAACCCTGAGTATCATCTTAATGATATACATAATTTCTTGAGTTCTAGTTATACATCTAAATCAAATTATTTTAGAGAATTTCAAAAAACATTGCTGTTCTATTTTGTTACCATGATCTTAATAATCTGTAACCGTTAATTTCCTAAATTCTTAAGCATGAAGAACAAAGCATATAGTAGGGTGACAGGATGTGAAAAATACAACAAACTAATGATTTTTGCTTGAAATCTATCACATGTTGAGAAATCAACATTATCTCCAGGAAATGTTCTTTAAGTTCATGTGTACAAAGCTGTACCATCTAATTTGTACCTTTCCAAAACAACAGTTGGCTCAGTCTTTTTGATTTCAAGATAAGTGTCAATCTATTTGAACAAATGTTAAAAGCATTACTTTCTCCTCAACTTAAATTTGCTAGGTTTACCAGGAATTCATGGTTTCCCTTAGAAGTTCATATCATTTTTCAAATATTCCATGTTTAATGTTTTTCTGTTCAGTATCTGGCTTGTGATATTTTATCACGATGGTATTGTTCCATGGAACGAAGGCAACACTTTAAGGTTCTATTACCAAGAATATTATGCAGAAGGTGATTCCACTTAACCTTGTTCTTTTTAATCCCCCCTACCATCAAAGTCAAATTCTTAAAAAATAAAAATAATTTAAAGGTTCATTTAGAGCAATGATAAGCAAATTTCATTTGAAACCAGAACTCATAGATCTTTAATTTGTTGAAAGTAAACCACTGGAAATGTTGATTTGTTATTGATTGTCTCTGACATTGGTGTTGTTTTAAAAAAACTTGTTATTTCTTAAAACATGTATTGATGCAGTGTTTGATGTTGATTTGGTAAACTGACCCAATACTTAGATTGACATATCTCTCCAAGTCAAGAATTTCTGGCAAAAAGTTGAAATTGCACTCTAGCAAATGGATAGTTAGAACCCCAAAAATGCCACCACAGCATTTAATTGTGTGATCCACAGCCTGTATATTATCCCTCATACAAGCTTTATATAAAGAGAGACTCTGATAAATCAGAATGCTAACACAGGTCAGTTTTTCAAACTGAGGCTAAATGTATGTACTTTTCAGTTAATTTTTAAGTATTGACTAGTGAGATATACCATTAAATAATTTGTAACAAGCCTATCTTCATTTTCATCAGTTGAACACCATTTGTCCATTTCATTTTAGCACTTGGTAGGTAGATCATTGAAGTGCAAATTATCAGTTGGTTAGCTGTGGAGTGAAACTGTGATTGAAACTGATAATCATATTACCATCTGTCAGAAATATCTAGATTCTTCTTTCTTTTTATTATATACTTCTTGCTGGTTATCAGCTTAAACAGAAATAAACTAAATCTTAGAAAACTATTTAGCTCTCTCGTTGCATGAAGTATTCAACATCAAATATGCCCATAGGTTGGAAGTTGATTTATTCATAAAATGGGAAGTGGTAAAAGAAACTGTTACCATAAATGATTATTGCATACTTATACATAATTGGGACAATCCCATAATTTCTTGAAATATTTCCATGAATCATAAAGATAATTTGACCATTCTGGGGATTCAACCCTATTGGATTCCTGGCTTAGGGATTGGCCCAACCCTGGATTAAAATTCTCATCTTTGGATGATTATTCCTTGGTTATTTCAAGATATTTCTCTCTAAAATTTAACGACATCCTTAATGTCTGATAATTTGACAATTTAGAATATTAACTTTTTGCCTGTGTAGGACACATCTTGGACATTTCACTCTTTTCCATTGTATTTTGCATTTGAAAACATAACCACTTAGAGATGTTATCCTCATTTTGGCAAACTTTGATGTGGTACAAATACCCAGAGAGTAATTAATAGACAGCCATCATTGAAGACTGATAAAGTCACTTCAAAGTTGGCAGACCAAATGCAGTATTTATACAGCAACTTTGGGCAAGCCCCAGTCAAGTCCCATTTGGCTTATGGAATGTGCACTGTTCATCAATATGGTTCTCCAAGGACCTTTGTTGCTTGTTTTATAGAAATTGTATATTATCCTCATTGAAGAAGATGAGAAATTATGTCAAAAGACTTAAACTCATCTTAATTGTTTAGTGATACATAATGTTAAAAGATCATTTTTGAACCCTTTCTATATAATAAACCAAATGATTGTGTTGTTATTCTGTAAGGGAAAGAGGTGGTTCTAGTCTGATGATTGGTATTCCTTTAGGATTCAATTTGAAGAACCATCCTGCTAACAGACTCATCAAATACTGGGATGATCTTTCCTCTGTTACATAACAGAGGAAACATTGTCATACATCATGGGAATAAGTGAATACTTTACTGTACAGATGGTGATTTTGCTGAGTTGAAACTTAAGTTGACAAGAATGATTTCAACAGAATCATCGAACAAGCCTATACTAACCCAGAAACACTTATTTGTGTTTGTAATTTTACCACATGTTACATCTAGGTGAATGTGAGTTAATGTGAAATATCTTAGGTAAATGTATTCGTACTTCTTATGAAGAAAACCTGTATGTTTTCTCATTTTATTTTATTGTAATTGTACAATCACAAGGAATAACTGAAAATCAGTGTTTGTTTGTGGTTGGTCCTTTGACCATCAATCTCCTTATTAGAAAATGCATAGACTTCAAACAATTTAATGTTTTTCCTGTTTTATGGCTGAAGAGAATATCTTGTAGACCATGATGAATGATGTTGATTTGGAAGGTAGGTTATCTAATGTTGGGTATTAATCATTGCTGATTATCCTATCACAAGTGCTTCTTTCTTCTCCAAGTTCAGGTTTTCTAGCCACATGAACACTTGTTCTTTTGTAAGTTCTCTGCAATTTATCATCTATTTGATTGTGGTCACCTATCTTTATTGCTATGGAACAATGAGGTTGTTCTCTGGTTGATCAGATTCATTTTTTGTTGATTTGACAACAGTAGACTTACCTATCAGCCTCCTTTCCGTTTTGGCTATAAGAATGCCCAGGTAAGAATGATGTAATTCTAAAGTATATGATATTTGGTGTATTATCTATGACATCACAATATAGTCTAATTGTGTCCCATGTGTCAATTATCACACCTGTCAATCAACAACACACCTGTCAATGAGTCTAACAGGGACTTGAGGAAACTTCTATTATACAATAGACCAAGATTAATTCATTTGATTTTAGGCAGCAGAACTCTAACATTATATACTTACAAAGTTTATTTATGTTGAATTACAGACCTAGGAGACACTCAAGTTACACCATCAAAAATCATTGCCACATGCCATTGAATTCTTTTATAACAATAGACTCATAAGACCTTATATTCTTGGTATTATTTTTGTTTCCTTTATACCAGGTATCTTGTTGTGCAGTATAGAACATCCTGAAGAAGAAAAATGTTCAATGGAATTTGCTCAGAATCTGAGTTGAGTATATCAATTTACAAGGTATACATTTTAACTTTTTACCTGGAGGTTTCACCTTATAAAATACTCATCGGTGGTCAAATCTTTATAAAAACACTAAGGACTTATGAGGAATTTTCATGAAACAGAAAAGCAAGGGACAGAATTCATATTTATTAGTAATTGAATTTTTCCCATGAACTTTGTGTTTTTAAGTTTAAATTAGAAATATTCTTTTGGTAGTGCAGTCTAAGTGGTATCTCTTTCAACACAACATAGTCATCAATTAGGCAGATCAAAACATTGCCTGTATCGATTAGTTGTGTAACTATCAAAGCAAAAACTACATTGAAAGTATGAACTCCCAATGCACTTGAAACGTTCAATCTTATGGTGTTTTCCATCTTCTGTTATATTACAGGAGTTGTCGGGTTTAAATGATGATGGTAAAAAGATGATTTTTATTCCCTCATTTTAAAATTGATTGCATCATATTTTAGAATATCTATACGCAGCCATATATGGGTGTATGCACTCTCCATGTTATAAACTCAACGAAAAACAAGATAATATCTACCATCTTCTTGATGATGTAAGGAAAACCATAAAATACATCTTGGAAAAGTCAAATGTAATAGAATCCCAGACCACTTAGCTCTGTACAGGAAACCACTTTACTCTAAGTAAAACAGGTGTTCTGATGTGCTCTTCATACAACTTCTATCATTAAATAGATCTAAATCTGATTTTAAGATGTTTTATGTGATATTTTAGATCTTAGGTTAAATGAGAAGCATGATTTTTATGAAGAACAATGTTTTAGAACATCATTGGCCCAGATATATTTTGATGGTGTTTGGTAAAGACCATCCTCCATTCGCAGGGCTCCAAGAACCAGAATATCTTCTTTCTCTAGACTCCATCAATCTTTAATGTTATACATTTAGTAAATTGCCATCTTGGGGTGGTCAATAACCAGCTAATAACCAGTCTTGTAAATGGTGTAAACTATTTGGAAGGCAAAGAGAGCGAAACCTCCATCCATCAAGGTATGGAGGAATATTTGATTGATATGGCAGTCGAGGGAGAAATTGTTTTACATTAGCAAAAGACCTAAAAGTATTTGTAACAGTAAGTTCAAATAAAATTACCCTTTGCATTCGTTTGACTTCACTTCTTAAAAGAGAGCTTCGTCTTCACTCTTTCAAACTAAAATAAACCTGTGAACTCACCGCGCCAATCAGTGTTCGTCGGCCAAATTTGACCGACGTTCTATATATGGTCATTCCTTCTGACGTCATCGTTGAGCCCGGAATCGACCAATGACATGCGCATATTTAATTAGAACGCATTTGGCGTATGTTTCTTCAAGCTCGCTGATTGGTGGAAGAAAGGTCAGCGTGTAGGTCAAAAGTGATTTATTACCTAAACTGTCACCGGTACCCGTCGTGGGGGCGGGGCTACTAAACTGTAATATGGTCTCTACTAGGCAGAGTGTAGTTTAACTAGACTCTGCACGCAGGGTAAAATAAAATCATAATCATGGTAACAGGTCACATGATATGGTAGTTTAACATGTACCATGGTCTCTTTCTCCATCCTTCATTGTTTGCTCTTGGGCTTTCCCATCTTCACCCTTGTAAAGACCCAAGGTGAACCACAGTACCTTTTTGCAACTGAAGAACTTTGTGGGAGATACTAATACACTCTATATAGGATAATCTCCAGGACCCCCTTGTGTGATGTATGAGAACATCATGATTTCAACTCATCAACATAAACCTCCCTGTCAGTTGTCTATACTGTAAATATTGTGATATATTTATCGTCAGGAGTAATAAGGGCAGGACATATATCTACCATAATGGATACTCCCTCACTCCAAATAACCTCTTCAAAATATATCCATTGGAAAACCATCACTATGGAGGAATATCTGTGAACTTAGTGACCATGCTCAAATGTTCATGTCTTTTATGATATAAATATGTAAGACAGTTTTGATTTTTGGTTAATTTTTGATGGATTCATTTTTGATTCCCAAGACTAATTAGGTTGAGTTTGTCTGGTGTATGTCAAAGAGGTAGTTAGGAAAATGTGTTCTCTGGAAGAGTTTATTCACAAGTTAATTGAAATGCACTTTGTTAAATAAACTGTTAATGTCTGTAAACAGATAATATATGTAGGTCACTATGATCTGTCTCTTCCATGAGATAGATACCAAGGAAATGTTGTAAGATTGAAAGAAGAACAAAATGAATTGAATCGCAGGATATCAAAATTATACATAGAATTACGATCAGCAATTCAAATTCTCCCCAAGTCTGATGTAAATATTTTAGAAAGGATAACCATGGTTACCTGTTAGATTCAAGGCAAGTAACCTTGGTTACCTATTAGATTTAAGGCAAATAACCTTAGATACCTGTTCGATTCAAGGCAAGTGCCAATTTCATTTACACGGAGCTCTCATTATGATTGTTGTTGATCGGAATGCAAGAGATGTCTAATAGACTTTTTAATAGTTTGATTGAACTTCATAAAAAGAGCTTTACATTTTAATGCACAAGGCTCTCAAATTGAAGATACCTTTTTGCTGCACAAAATTGAAATAGGGAGTAAAGCATTGGGAGGCCAGACCCGGCTGTACAGGTAGAAATTGAGTTTTTTAGTAAGATGCCATGTAGATGAAGCCCTCTCTTGAAGAACCAAAATCAAACTAGAGACAGAGGTATCATCTACCCTGCGTGCAGAGTCTAGTTAACTACACTCTGCCTAGTAGAGACCATATTACAGTTTAGTAGCCCCTCCCCCGAGACGGGTACCGGTGACAGTTTGTGTTATAAATCACTTCTGACCTACGCGCTGACCTTTCTTCCACCAATCAGCGAGCTTGAAGAAACATACGCCAAATGCGTTTTAATTAATATGCGCATGTCATTGGTCAATTCCGGGCTCAATGATGATGTCAGAAGGAATGACCATATATAGAACATCGGTCAAATTTGGCCGACGAACACTGATTGGCGCGGTGAGTTCACAGGTTTATTTTAGTTTGAAAGAGTGAAGACGAAGCTCTCTTTTAAGAAGTGAAGTCAAACGAATATAAAGGGTAGGTATCATCCTAACTTAAGGTAACTTCAACTTAAAATTAAATGAATTATGTGGACTCAAATAATGATAAGTACAACATCAGATAAGTTATTTAGATGAAGAGACAAAAATGTTTTCTTTTGAGCAAAATGGGACAAAAAGGGGATAGTATGTTACAGCTGGAATATGCATTTGAGTTACTTGCAAATGGGCATTGTATCCTTAGATATGTATTCCAGGTCTTGTAAGGGAAGGCCTTGCATACCATGTTTGACCACCAAAGTGTAGAATTATCTCTTGTGGTGAGATAGACTGAGTTAGACAGTGCTTTCAATTAGGGAACACATGGGCCAGGTTACAATACAAACTTTACCTATGAAGTTAGCGTAAGTTCAGAGTGAGGCTCACCTTGTCGCATCCTCACGCAGACCTATGTCTAATTAGAACCATCTCAACCATATTGAAAAGATTTTACAGTGGCATGCTAGGTCTGAATTTTTAGTAGCCATCCAGATCCAGAAATTCTCCTGAAATCAGAGGCTTGAATTCCCACCTCTGAGGATCAAAAACATGTGAAATGGAGATGAAGCCTCTTTTAACATGTGAAGACTCTAACACATTGAAAACTGTGTGTAGCACCTCTCATCATTTCATGATTTCATTATAAAATCATAAAATGCTGCACTTAAAGTTACAAAAATCTTAAACACTATACAAATTCTAAATTCTCCCGACAAAGAAATCCTGGGGAGAGCACTTAGAATTACTATTATGAAAACAACAAAACGTCTTACAAAGCCACTATTTGCAGTTAAGGGGTTTACACAATTTATATGAAAGTGATCATAAAATAGATCACATTTGAATGTAAAGGGTAAATATATGATGAAAGAGCAATTCTATGTACAAACTCTTCAAAGTATTAGAACTATTGCCAGTATAAAAGTATAAAAATATGTATATATTCAGGAGTTATCGGGTCAAGATAAGACAATGATTCATACAGGTCTTTTGCATTAGAAATTCTAAAATGAAGTTATTTTCTAGTATCATTTTGCTGAATTTATATGTCACCAAATAGAAGTGATAAAATATTGTTAAAGACACCATTTTTGTGATTGAAATTCAGAATTGGCATCTGTAACAATTGTTACAGTTTTCTATCAGATAATGACATTTTGCCAATTGCTTGTTAGTTCCAAGTTTTGTAAACAACCATAGTAAGTGAGAGGACCAGTGTAGCATGGTGACTTTAAAATAAGCAAAACCTTTCCAACATGTCTAACAGGTTCTAAAAGCTGATAATAAAAGTGCCTGTTACATTTCTATGTTAAATGCACTAAGCTATGAAGACATTGGTTCTGTATGCCATCAACTTTATCATCTGATAATGGCATAAAGACTAAGATTGAAACCCTTATTGACAGTTTATCACATTTTCATGTCATCATCTCAAGTGTTCCTAGGATCATGTAGCATGGAATTCTTTTTTTTGCAGGAAATGATTGAAACCAAATCGGGTAGATGGATACATGTATTTTTTATTATATCTTTTATTGACAATTTATATTAGTTACATGATACATTAGTCACTAAAACACTACAAACTACTACTACAACTATTCTAACTACAAATAATAATTATTATGAACAGGTATATGTAATCGAATTAAATGTGTACTTTTAGTAAAATATTTGTATGTAATATGAATGACAACTCGAAGAATGTCAAAACAAAATAGGCATGTTGAATCATAGAATTATTTTTGATAGTTTTGAGATTCTAGAAAGAGATCAAAGTTTTTATTAGTTCATTTCTTGTCAGAAAAAAGTATGAGTATCAGAATTGTACCTGGTTACAAAGTAAACCCCCTTACAGTGCCTTAGGCTATAGTGGTATCTATCAGAAAAACACCTGTAGCTATAAGACCAGAACACATAACATGTCTGAAAATTCATCACTTCAACTCAGAATCTTCTAAATCTGATTAATTTTCTCTCAACATTATTTGATTTCAGTTTTTTGATTATTTACAGAGTTAACATTTGTAGTTTGTGCTTTATTAAGTCTTTCCCAGTTTGGTACACATTTTGTCACCAAAAGAGACAAATCTGACTGCCTAGATGTATTGTATGTAAGGTAGGTTTGGAATACCATAGCATATGTTTTCATCTAGGATGCCCTCAGGGATTACCAGAAGTAGTGGCTTGTGCAACTACGGAAATGGCCTGGCATTTTTTGATGAGTTATTTTTCTATTTCAGATCAGCATGTTCATCCTGAGATTAACTTAATATTACTTAATATAAACTGATTTCTGAATCATACATAAAATATTTGCCACGAACTGACAGATCCTATTTGCAGATTAAGGTAATTTATTGAGAGTTAAAGAAAAACAAATTGGGGAGAAACTGTTATTTTCTTTCATCTAAAATAAGATTGCTTTTGGTTTCCTATGTCTGGTAGCATTACCTGAAATTGAAAAAATGTCTTTTATATTCTGATTCTTCACCCACCCTCTACACTCTATTTTACTCAAATTATATTTTAGGGCTTTGTCTCAGACTGAGCCAGTTTGTTTGTACTTGAGGAATGGAGTGTTAGGGGTGGCTGTTAAATACAGCATTATGGTAAAGCAAAACTAATCCCCTCTCCTATCTGGTAACCTTACTATACCAAGACAATTTCACACATTGCTTGCATTATTCTAGAAATATTCTCATAAGCTGATTTGTTTATTTCTATATCTATGGAATATGGAATGTGTTTATATTAGATACACGTTGATTACCTGAATATCTATTAATGTGTGGATTATACATATAAAGCCGGATGCAGCATGTGGGCAGTTGGACCCCCTACCCTTTCTTATATATCCCCCAAAGAAGCACTGGCCAATCCAGGATTTATGTCAGTAGAGCAGTGTTGTAGCATTCACTTGTGGATTTAGGGCTTGACATGTACATTATGTGCTATCCCTAAAGACAATACATTTTGAAGTTTACTTTCAAATTTTAAGATGATTACCCCTGCCCTACACTTAATTTGTCAGCCTTTGGCTTCTTGGTCAGTGGTGTTACAGCTAACTGAATGAGCTATATCTCTTTTTGATTCTACATTGGTTAACATGTTAAAATATATATTCATGCATTCTTAGAAAAGAGTGACAAGCCACCTAAAGAAATGTATTGTTCTTTAAATTAAGGTTCCATAAACTGATGTGAGCCACTGTGAACATTTGGGGGATACATTTGAAATTGTGTGTTTTAATGCATTGAAAGTCAAATAAATATTTACTATATTATAAAATCTAAAAAAATCTTTCAGAAGTACAAGTTGTTATTTATTAGACAAACATTTAACATTTTATATTTTGCAATAGTAATACGTATTTGTGACCATATTGTAAAAGGAAGATTGCATGCGTATAATCAATTTTCTGTTCCACTGAGTTGTAAAAGAAATAAAAACATAATTTCTGTGTGGTTGACAAGCAAATGAGAATAAATTAGTCACTTTCTTTAAATGATAGGAATTATTGAATGGAGTGTCATCATTACTGTATTTCTTTCAATAACACATTCTCACCAAATCTCCTTACATTGTAAGGAATATTCACTTATTGCTGTGATATCATCCATATTAGATAACAATTTTGAGATGCAGCAAATTTATGTTGAACAAGTCGTCATTTTCAGGATTTTTGACTCATATTTTACATACTCCAATGTTGTTGTTTTTTGCTATTAGTGAAATTTCAAGATGATTTGCAAGGTGAAATTGCTCATCGTGGCATTTCTTTTCAATGAAAATTTCAGTTTTCTTTGCTCAAGTGTGAACTTCCACTTTTCCTTTTTAAGCCAACCTTGCTCACATGTATGTGAAAAAAAATAAAAGTCTCTTTTTATATTTTATTTTATTGAAGATTGTAATTAGAGATCTGCTATCTATTCAAATATAGGCATTATGTTATTTATGTTGATTTTCTGCTTTATACCTGTGTGAAACCTATTAGTTCTGGTAACATGCTCTTTGTAACATTTGCCTACTCAAGGAATTTATAACAGTATGTTGAGAATGAGGAGAAAAGTCTCACACCAAAAGGCAAAGATAAGAGAGACATAAGAAATAAGAAGGCTGCCCTTTTTGTCAAACTTGTCCTTTTATCAGAATTTAGGTGTTCCTTTATCATAATGGTGGTATCAGGTTTGTAGGTGGAACCTGCTTTGATTTTTCTGAAGTTTTAGTAGAATGTTTAATGGCGAAAATCGATGTATTAAAAATATTTAAAAGGTAAATGGATATATAATTTAAAAAATTAATGTTTTACAAACTCCTTGATCGAACAATATGCAAGGCATATTTGGAACCCATATTTCCCTAAGAAAATCATTACTTTGCACTTCTGAAACATATTAAAAACATATCTAAATCTACAATGTTTTCCCCTACTTAATGTTATAAGACAGAAAGCAAAACAAGATACTATAAAAATATACACAGGTACCATTACCAGGCAAAACATACTTTATGTTTGATATAGAAACACTAGATTTCCTGTACAACTGGAAGTATGGAAGGAGGTTATTTTCATCTGGATCTATATGCATAAGTGATATATCTGTCATGTTCAATATGCTTAGAACTTTCAGTCTTCAATTAAAGGGGATTCTGGTGACTTTTCTATTAATAATTGGATTCTAAATAATGACTTTTTTCAAAACTATTTCATTTCTTGAATTAAACCTATTCGCAATAGATTGTTTGATCACTTTTGTTAAAGTTGTAAATGAAAACCTCATGCATTTCTAGTTTTAAAGGCACACTTAACAAAAGTCTTAACAGATGTATTATGGGATTAATTGTATTGATACTGTTCAGAATCTCAAGAGAGAAAATATTATGTCTCTCAAATCTTTGAACAAAGTGCCAATTAACAATTTTTGACAAGTTTGTTTATAAAAAACAGCAAATCTATGAAACCCCAGTATGTGGTCGGCTAAGTTGTTCCAATAGCTTACATATGGGGACTTCTATTTTTTTACATGAGACACTAAAATGTAAATGAAAAATGATTTCATAAAAGTGGAGAAGACATTGTTATTACCCTGCCCTCTCCAATTCAATACTCTGAGATATACCTACAGCCTGTTCTATGCCTGACATATGAATAAATGACAAACGGTTTTTAAATCATCACCTTGTGCGATGTCATGTAATTTTGATAGAATGCTTGATTTCAGGTTACTATGGTAATTTACACCAGCATGTTGATATATAAAGTGTTGGCAAGTCTCCCTGCATAACCCTCCCTGTTGGGCACCATATCAGTTCATCATTTAGAAGTTTGACAATTTTTTGCTGCTGTGAAACATTTTAAGTGATTGTCTAGGTTTCCTATCCTCCCCAACATTTACATCAAAATGTTGTATGCTGATTGGTTAAATTGAATGTTGTGACATGTTGGATGCTGGGATTGAAAGTGATTATGGTGTGAGGAAGGGAATTACCCATCATTTTACCCCATGATGCCCCATGGGATAATTTATAGCAATGTAATTTACTAAAATGTCATCCTGGAATGTGAAACAGAACTCTATTAATTTTTACTTTCATGTGGATCATTTAGTCATTTAAGGCCATCTCCCATATATGCAGAGACAGGGTTGCATCCCATGGCTTTTCATTCATACTTCCAAAATGTTTCAGCATGTAGAGCAAAATAACAAGACTACTGATTCATAATTCAATTTTGACCAGTAGATCTAAAATCCTAATAATGTACCCCTGCATTGATAACCCTGAAAATCCATCATCTAGCCATACTACACTCTGACTTTTACAGGTGATTTAAAGTTTTTTGACAATTCCTAGATATTTTTTATTTCAAATCTAGCTTTCATTGCCCATGCTATATGAATTAGTTTAATACAAATAAAATGAAAAAGAGCTACTTTGGTAGAAGTTTTTCTGATAGATTCAAAGTAGGTTTTAACGAGTGTAGATTAGTTAGGCTCTTATAAAGGGTTTGCCCTCTGAGGATTATCTTCTAAGTTTCTAAGGTGATGAGGTTAACTTCACCAGCATTAGGCAGAGTAGTATGTTAATTAATAGGAATGCCATGTGATTGATATAAGGGATATCAACTAGCACTGGAGTCAATTGCAGATTATGTCATAAAGATAACCAACCAGTATTTCTCAGCTATAAGCACCAAACAGCTTCCAGGCCTTAGACAATTAATGCATCACAGTCTCATGCAAAGCTCAACTAATACCTCAAACCCATCCATTCATTTATATAGGCCAATTAAAACTATTCAGCTATATTTTTGAAGCTGTTTTTGGTGCTTCTTTTTTTATGAATTATTCCAATAAATCACAAATACTTATTTCTATTTAAACATGATATATTCTTTTATGATCTGGATCACTTTAAAAGTACTATGTACTTCCAAGGATTATAAATATTTTGAATTAATTCATCTTTTACTTTTCAAGGTATATAATTTGGAAAACTTGATCTGAATAGATAAAGATTGAATATACTAATACTGACTAGCTCTTTGAACTTGCAATCTGTGATCTAAGGTTGCTATGACTAAGTGAGTCTCAGATCTTTGAGCCATAATATAATCTCTTAGATAAAGTCAAGGTCATTTGTAATGGTTAACAAAAATTATGAACAGCAGAGATAGATTCGTTCATTCATTTACAGTTTGTAAGTCCAAGCTGTATGGTCCTTATCATACATGAATTATGCTATATGTAAACATGCCCCCCCCCCCTTCTATCACTGTTCCAGGTATAAGTTGTTGCTCCAGTAGTTGGAAGATTTTACAAACATTCTGCAACCATTGGTGGTAATAATAATTGGATAAAGGTACATGGTTCAGTGGATTACATAAATATAATTAGGTCAGGGCAGATAATATCACCCTTCTCAAGAAATAACCGTTGTCTAGACTCTTTAAATGAGAAATACTTCTTTAAGTGAATATAATGATATGAAGATATGAGGCAGAACTTCATTATTTTTTTGCATGATGAAATGGAATTAGAGAAGTATGGAATAATCAACAGAAAACACAATCAACAGTACAATGTTCAGAAAACACAATATACAATAACTGTAATCATAAAACTACAATAGACATTCAGCTCTGACAAAAATTCACAATTTCAAACCACTTGTAGTTATTGAAACTCATATAGTACATAGAAAAATGTTGAACATATGGTTGTTGCATTATATTTGAGTTCATTTATTAAACAATTTATAGCATCCAACAAGTGTTAGGTCTGCAGACAGGGTCTGTTCCCTTTACAATATTATCCAGAAGCCAAAAGTCTGACACTGGTATGCTTTGCTGACTTTGCCATGGGAGCGCTCCAGAAATGTGAACGTTTTGCCTTTGTTTTACTTTTTATCCCACTCGGCTGAAAAGTGTTATATAGTTGTCTTCTTGTGCTGTTGGACAGGAAGGCATGTGCCACATAAACCTTGTCATCATACTTCTAGGAACAGCTTACCTAGGAACACTCACTTGGAAATTATCACTAATGCCAAGATCTGATTAGGTTTTGGGCATGCTGGGTAAATTACACCCATTTTACTCTTCAAAGTGTGTCTTGTTTTTATTATTTATTTTGTTTATTCATTTGGTGATACTTTACAATGGTGATGTATAGGATGTTTAAAATCCAAGGCTATTATGATTCTTAAAAAAGTCAAGTTTTCATTCAGTAGAATTATTTTGTTGAATAGTTACATATATAGGTTAATATTGTTTGAAAGATGTTGTTTTTTGCCGCACCTTATGTTTCCTGATTACATTCCCTACACTGTGTTTTAGAACCATATTTTGAAATGCCTGAAACTTCCTTGAACTAGCAATCTCGAGTGCAACAACAGTTTCCTTGTCTATGTTCCCTTTACCAGAAGCTTACATTGCAATAGTTTGGCAGTCAATTATCTTGTCCTTCATTGAACGCAACAGGTGAGCCGTTTTCTACAAACTCTACAGTTCTCACATGAACAAACAGATCTATGTGCCCTTTGCAAATATGATATTTTGAAACTCATTTTTTTTCATGATTTTCTTGATTTTAAATTACAAAGGATGTGTCCGGGTATATGCCCTTTTGGTCCCTCAGTCAAATGTATGTGAAATATGGTTTTTACTACTGTCCTAGTTATACTTGATAAGTATATTTACTTTTTCACGAGTTTTGACGCATAATTAACCCCCTGCTGAGAGTCAGAATAAGTATCTTAACAAATAAAAAAATAGTCATTATCATAGAAAAAACACCAATGTCAACATGTATGACATACAAAGAAGAAATAACTTAAGACCCATGAAGAATTAAAAAGAAAATCATATTTTTGAAATATATTTAAGGATTACATTTTTTTCAAATTTTTGAATTTCCCGCCAGTTTAATTTGAAGTGGGAAAAACAAGATGGCTGTGCCATTTGATGTAAGAAATATCAGAAAAAAAGTTGCTTCACTTTTAGTTTTCACAATGAGCACAGTTTTCAGGTTTAGGTTTTTTGACTGATTCTGACTCTTTATCACCAGGGTCATGTATAGAGATTATAAAATTGAAACCAAAATGTTGTGCTCAGCATGAATTTGACTGAAATATGTGTAACTTCACCAACACAATTGAAGTCTCAAAACTGGATGCTCAGTACCTTTGAGTGACTATAATCCCTTGATTACCCAGATAAACACCAATTCACTTATCCAGAAATACCATTCAATGTCTATACCAAGAAAGTAAGCAATGTTTTGGAGGATATGTTTCAAACTTTTTGTATAAATAATTCATTTAATTATTTGCCATTGATTTTATTTCAATTCTGACAAAGTGATATGCACTGTCTTTGATGCCAATATTCTTCATCAATTTTGATACAAATTGATATTTTTGTAATCTCAGAAGAAGGATAAGATATTGAAGTTTAATAATATGTGTGATTGAGTTGGTTTTTCAGACATTACAATTTTCAATATTTTCTAAGTCGATACCCAGACTCATTCCCAGACTCATCCTTTGATTTTATTTCCTGTTGCCTCGGAGATTTGGTTTTAGATTTTATTGGACTCATGAATATTTGTTTTATTATTTTAAATTAAGTTTGCTCTCAAGGATTCAAATTAAATCAAAATCACTGTGTAAAGTATGTAAGTGAAGGATATCTCTGTTTTTCACTATATTTATAGCACTTTATTTTTCTGTCAATAAGCTTATGGAATCAATTGGCGTTAGATCAGCGAATCAGATGTTTCTATTAGTTTCATACTTCTGTGCTTTCTAATTCAGCTGTTGGTTGAAAGGAGGTATTGAGAGGCATGCAAGCGATCCATATCAAAACTCCACTGGAAAACAATTTAATGTTGATAAATGTAAGATGCAACAGAACCATAGAGATAGTCTGGAGATAACCATGATCTGAAAATAAAGAAAATACATTCCTGCTAATTGAATAAACCATGTTACAAATAGGAATTTTTCATATTTTTTATAGTTTGAATTGGATTGTTGTTATTACGTGGCTAAATACAAAGTTAAGAATTGGTGAAATCACGATAAAGGTTCAAAAATCTAAAAAGACAGACTGAGAAGATAAAGTTAGAATGGTTAGATTATAGACAGATAATGAGAGATGTTTTGTTTGTTGTTTGAGCTGAAAGAGTGATGCTGACCCTTTACAGGTATGATACTGACTGGCTATGTCCCTTGGCAATAGTTATTTAAAGACCTAACATATGTTTTTATTGTAGCAAGCCCCAAGAGTTCCTGAATTCCAGTACCCTCAGTGTTATTCTATTCTGTCTAAATATTCTGGCTTGTAATCGTTGCCATGGTAAAGTAAACAGTATGCCTGCATGTTTTTTATATCAAGCTCTAAGATTGATACATAAAATGAAAGTTGAATCATTGGATTGTTTTAAAAGTTTGCTTTTGATTGAGTTATCTCACATGAAGCCCTTTCTTAGTTTCCAAATGCAGTAACAAATTTTGTTCACTTGCTGCATGTTTAAACAGTACTTTCTTTCTGGTTCACCCTGTATATTTACATCTAGACTATACAGGGTACAAGAGTCAAGAAATCACTGTAATAAGTCATTTTGACACAATGACCCAGAAATATATCTATTTTTATACTTTTTAGATACATAGTTATCATAATTACATGTTTTTGTGTCTTAGGTATTTACTGCCAGATTTGAAGTCAAGATGCTTCATTATGTCAGAAATATGTCTATACCATTGTAATAACCCCAAATTGTGTCTAACAAGGTATGCCAGTTTTACATGAACAACAAATCCATATATGGCAAGGATGAGTATGCCAGTTTTACATGAACAACAAATCCATATATGGCAAGGATGAGTATGCCAGTTTTACATAAACAACAAATCCATATATGGCAAGGATGAGTATGCCAGTTTTACATGAACAACAAATCCATATATGGCAAGGATGAGTATGCCAGTTTTACATGAACAACAAATCCATATATGGCAAGGATGAGTATGCCAGTTTTACATGAACAACAAATCCATATATGGCAAGGATGCGTATGCCAGTTTTACATGAACAACAAATCCATATATGGCAAGGATGAGTATGCCAGTTTTACATGAACAACAAATCCATATATAGCAAGGATGAGTATGCCAGTTTTACATGAACAACAAATCCATATATGGCAAGGATGAGTATGCCAGTTTTACATGAACAACAAATCCATATATAGCAAGGATGAGTTTGATTTTATATCACAGGTGTTTGGTTGTACATCTCAGAAATTCTTATACTTAAACGCATCTGATATTTGGTTGTTTTTTATCATGAGTAGTAGCTAAAGATTGGGTATTAAATCAGTCTCGTGCATACTTCAACACTTCCACTGTTGTTGTTACTTAGATGGAACATGCAGATTTCAGACTTTTCCAGCACTCTTAATACAGGTGCTAACATGCATATTTTGTGAACATAATTGTAACTTTCATATTTATTGGTAAGGTCTGCCTCAAGGTATAGATTTAAGGATATGAATTTCTTCTTCCTAAGGGTGCAGTTCTGTCTAAATGGAGGTTCAGTAGTTTTTTTGGATCTAATTTTTGAGTAGAATATACATGGACTAACTGCTCTAACTGTCCAAGTCTAACTGGTGTCCACTTTTGGTTCAATTGATGAATAATGACTTACAACAGAATCCACAAAATCATAAATTAAGATTGTTCAAAAATGAACCCCTGAATAGTATAGTAAGAGAAACTGATTGCCAAGCAAATGAGAATCTCACCTCAGTTTCACACTATTGATCATTTGTTGGATTTGTTCTGAAGGTTTTCATGACTACAGTAGCTGATAAATGATGTAGTATTGCTGAGGTTGTACCCTTTCCTCCTGTTCTTTGTGTTAATGAAGTTCATCATCATGTGGGAATTAAGTGTATTTTATAAGATCATAATCATAATGTTATCAGCACTAGGCATGAGCAACATGTAGATAGTGACAAGGCTGCCTCCTACCTATAAACCAGTAAAACCATTCAACTTTTGTACAGCTTATAAGTCAGAGCCTCCCAAATAATATAAGCTCATATCTGAGCGCTCTCCCATGTTTGTATGTAGCACTGTCTGTGAAAAAAAAAGATTTTAATAACTTTAATCTAAAACAGAATAAAATAGTCAAGTAGCTTAGTAAAATTGGGCTTTCACACATGTCCTTAAACGAGGTGGTCATGCAGAATTGTTATTTATTGTCACTTGGAAATATCACAATTATGTCAGTTGACAATTTTTGCACCATTTAGATCATCTATGTTCTTTTTAATGTCGGGCTAGCTAGGCATCACTCTTCCCTGAACACTAGTCATTGCCTATAACGATGCCAAGTCAGTCTTTACTTATACGGTCATTTGGTTGGGATACTGGGGGTTGCTTTGCATTTGGTTGTGTTCTTAAATGTTTCCTTTTCTTGTTGTGTTATGCTTTCAAATGCCAAATGGAGACATCTTTTGTGAAACTTATCTTGGACTGGTCAATACCTAAAAACAGATCTTAGTGGTCTTTGACACATCATTAAAGGATAATAAATGTAGTAATAATCACTTTCAATTGACTCCACAAGAAAGTGATATACTTACATGTGATGCACATAGGGACAGACTGGGTGGCATGACTCTATGTTTTGTTGTGTAGTTTATGGGGACAGCTGTTTATGAATGTCTAATAGACACTTTGATGTCATATGTGTCTTCTAGGATTTCTAAGAGCCCAATGGCTGGCAATGGAATAAAGATGGATTGTGCCAATTGGGATGTAATTGATCTATGTTGTCTTTGAGTCTCTTCAAGTACAGTCTGATACACAGCACTCTGAAATATATATATTCTGCTCTAAGTGCTCATCACTTCCCATGCTGTTCTCAGTTCTCCCATACAGTGTTGTCCAGTTCATATACATTTAGGTACCAATCTAAGATCTGGTTCCATGTCCATGACAACCTCCTACCACACATCAACAGATCAAAGTGGGAGATGATGCCTAAACATTCCCTTGGGGCAAATTAAAGCCAAGCAAGAGTTCAATTTATCAAATTACTCAGCCAACATTTGTGTAACCCTAAATCCCATGACACTTTATGGTCCATGTTTAATTGTCCCATTTGAACTCAATTTGGGTGTTTTACCACAGAAATCTCAAATGTCAGTTTCAAATTATCACCATATCCTGTTGAAATCACGATTTTAATTAGCTGAAATGATAAAAATTGCAGGTAAAATGTGTGTTAAATACCTGTTCACATCATTTTAATACTCAGATTACAGAGTCTTCCGGTGATTAATATTTACCTGTGTACTTGTTTACTTGAACATTCTCTATATTTTGAAACTGCTGTTAAAACTTGTTTAAGAATACAGTTAGTTGCACAATTGTTTTTTCCATCTTCATACAGATCAGTTTTGTTACCAAAGCAACTGCTTTCCATATGGTTGAGAGGTATGAAGAGATAAGACAATTAATTCCCCAAGTTAATACCCCAAATGCTATTTTCAAAATTTAATCAGATAGGAGAAAAAAACAAGATTCTTCATATGCATTTATTACACAGTTTCTAAGCTTACTTTGTGAGCTTTTGGTTGATAAAGCGAATGGCAGATTTCAACCAAACTGCAACTGAGTTAAAAATGCAAAATACATGGTCAAAAGAGAAGTAGGCAACATGGGCGTGATGCAAGACTTCTGTATATATAGTTATGCAAAATATTAATAGAACTGGTATACTGGACAGATGGACAGATGGAAATGTGGGTGTATGTCTAGGTGGATTGTGAAATCATGGGGTTAAATAAGTGCATTCATAAAGTCTTAAAATCACCCATCCAGAATATATACCAGGTTTTGGAACAGACATGAACCTCAACTGACGTAGTTCCTTATCATAGAGTATTAAGCATAAAAGACAAATTGACACATTTATGTCGGATTTATGTATCAGGGATACATTTATTGTAGATAATAGCAGACCCATTGGCCTCAATGATAAGTTTGCAATCAAGTAAGGTGAACAGAAGCAAGCATCAACACATGATACTCTAATCTATGTTTTCCTCATATTATTCAGTATAATGCGTAGTCCCAAAGAAATTCCACAAATTGAGGCCATGTTTATAATTGGCACTTGTTTAGTGGTCTTGTTTTCTTGGATCTGTGTGTTAGACTGTCTTCAGAAGCATCTTATATTAGCCATTCTTACATGAATTAATAAATTTGTACAAATGTTCAGATTTACAATAAAACAAATAGATAATACATATTTATAAGAGAACAAGATTAGTAAATTGTTCTGATCTAAGTCAGTTTCGTCTATCCCTTTGAGATAATTGGAGATCATCAATGATCTTCACAGCACAGAACTAAAATCAATGAAATCTAGAAACCTTTGAAAGATGTAGAAATGTTTATTTGAAGTCACTCTTAGTCCCATATGCTGTGAGAGTAACTGGACTTCTTGATCTATAAGTGTTCTAACTTTTAATTGACACTTGGATTAGCAAGTGGTATGGCCAAGGGATAAACATTTACTTTTCATCAGTATTATAAGTTTCTATATTATATTATTTCTGTTAGGGATCGATAAGTGTTCCTTATCAAAGGTAGGATTTAGATTATTAGAGAGAAACTTCCTAGGATGATACCATGCAGTTATTTTAAACATTTGCTAATTCAACAAACATTTCAGACAAATTCCTACTATTTTTTGATACACGCAAGTTCCTACTATTTCTTTGATGCATGCAAGTTCCTACTATTTCTTTGATGCATGCAAGTTCCTACTGTTTCTTTGATGCATGCAAGTTCCTACTATTTCTTTGATGCATGCAAGTTCCTACTATTTTTGATGCATGCAAGTTCCTACTATTTTTGATGCATGCAAGTTCCTTCATTTGTCTTAAGGTAGTTCTGCACTTTCACAAAAAATGACAAAATAGTTTGAGGAAAATGTTTTGATTTGTATTTTGAAATAAAGAGTACAGTATGTAAATGTCCACATAAAATTTTGAAAAATATTTCCCATTTCACCAACTATTGGTGATTGTAATAATGAAAAATCATTGAAAATACTCAACATTTGGATCTACCTTAAATCAATGTTAAGAAGAGATTTTTAATATCTGCTCGTTTTTATAACATAATTCAATTTTAATCTTGTGTTATGGAATGTCCAGATCATATGCTAAATAAAATATAAAAATCTCTGTTTTTCATCTTGTTATACTTAGGTTGACCTCTAATATATTCTGAGAGTTGTGGCTAACCCATATAAGTACCCTTGCCACTTACAAAGTACAAGTAGCCCAGGGGGTAACCATGGGTGTCAGTTACTCTTCAAATTGTTTTACAAAACTCAGGTTTGACATTAGCTTTAGAAATTGTCATTTTTGGGCTTATCACTACCATGACCAAACTGTGTTCACATTTTTAATGCATATGCTTTATAGGGATTTAAATACTCCTCAAAAAAACAATTTTCAAAATGGTCACCGATGTTTTAGAATTCTAACCTATTTCAGTAATTTTAGTAACCGTAGAATAATGAAATCTGGAATGAAATTGAAAGATTATGCCTTTCAAATTACGTAACATAAAATTAGGAAAAGAATCTTGAGTTTGTTTGTATCCAATTTTAATAAGTTACTTTCCAAACCCCAAAAAACCATCATCACATTTACATGTAGACCTGAAGCAAAAGCAAATTGATTCCTGATATAGTCTCAATCTATTAATTTAACATCTAATCTTTCCTGTCAGCCTCTTACCCTCATTTTTTCATTTTCTCAGTTCAGTTTTACATTTTCCTGACAGATATTATACAGTATATAGTACTGGTTCATAAGTGAGCTCTATTAGACACATTCATGTAGGTTTGGCATATGAGTGATAGGGTGGGTGTTTTATATAGTACACTTACAAACTCTAGTTTGTCTTCACAGAAGAGGGTTAGTGGGCTACTATGTATAGTGGTGTCATGGGGTACTATGTAGTCATAGTGTCAGTTATGTTGAAACTATATAATAGTTTTATGTCAAAGACCACGGGTATCAACCGGGCCCAATGTGAAACAATATACCTCCAAGTAAAACCCAAATATTATGTCAGCATTTTTTGCATTTTTTTCAATCTAAGTTATATCTTAAGATTCTAGGATTGATAAGAAGAGGTAGACATGAACATTTACATGGGAGGGCAGGAACAATATTTGGTTAATCTTAGGCCATTTTTCTAAAAAAGTGAACTGCTAACTACTTTGCTAAATAAACCTTATTTGATTAAAAATGATGTTTTTGTCCATATAACAAACAGTTGAATACCAGGTATATTTGAGAATGTATCAAAAATTAAAGGATGGCTCAGTAGAATGAGTCTTCTGGATGATAATATCTAAATGTTAGCAGGCCTGTCAACTTGGGAACACCTAACACGAGTGACTTAAAAATGTTGAACACCTTCCTTCAAATTGTGGACATCTTGGTCCAAAACTGAACACCTTGGTCCAAAATATTGGACACCTCAACTTTTACAAAAAATTTTGAAGCAAATGCTTGACATATACGGAATTCCTGTGAAAATCGTTTTTTCGGCATTCGTTTTTTTGATATATCAGTGTTCATTTTTTGGCATGACTTCAATTTCTTCAGCGTGAAATGCATGACAAATTCGCAAATTGTGGAACAGTTGGACAGCCTGTGTTGGTCTTTATCATTTATCATGAAATAATATTCAACAATCCGAAAAGAAAACCCACTAGGCTCACCTTAAAAGTTGAAATCTAATATTATAATATTTCAGTAGATCTAGAATTTGTACCTACAAAGGTAGTGTTAAAGATATTAAAACCCATAAGAAGAGATACCATCATGCCAAGTACTACCCCCTTATTGGGATTAGGATTTAACAAGAAATGATAGAATGCAATATACATTTTAACTCAGGCACTTTCCATCTCATGACCTGTACTTGTGGGATGAAGATGTACAAAATACAAATTCATTGGATCTAAAATTAGCACCTCCACCCTTATACTTGAAGATGATGAGTGTTGACGTGGGGCTATTGATAGAAACACTACAGAGGAAGACATGTCTTTGATTGCTGGCCCAGAACATGATAAGCTCAAGTATGTGCCATACGCACAGAGATTAAACAAGAGCAATGAACTTTTCCTTGAGGAGCATCCTTTCTGCAACAGAACAACTTTCTCAACTTTATTGTAATAAAATGTTCCCAGGAAGATATCAATGAAATCAAGTTCATCAAATGCTGTACAATTTTCAATAAAATTCATGAAGTTTAGATTATCATTGTTTGAGGCTTCTTTTATTTGCCAGGTTTATCCTTTTCATACTCAAGAAACCATTTATGTTTGGACTCATTATAGTAAAAAAGCTTATTAAATTATGCAAGAAAATTCAACAAGGAATCATTAGAGCAGACAAGGCACTGAGCCATTACATAATATATACATGTAGATATATATGTCTCCCCTCATGTACTTTAGAGCAATTCCTCAATTTCCCAGCATTGCACATATGGCAGAATGAGCCTCAAAAATTCTCATCTTATATTAAGGCACATCACCATTTACTTACATGGACTAGTTAAATGTTTATTAGGTCTTTGTATGAAATACTCTGAGTTGTTTCAGAGCCTAGCAATTATGTAGATGAAGTACTCTTTTAATGAATCAAAATCAAATTATTGGAAATGGTGTTTTTCAGGCTGCAATGCCCAATGTTTCAAGAAGATAGCTATGGAGGTCTTGGAATGATGTAGTACTACTATGTTGTTGAATCACACACAGGTGTGAGGAAACCAAGATTTATTAAACTCTGACTTAATAACCAACATTTCTCAACTACTCACTGCATACTTTATACCATGTTAGAACTATTTCATGCAGATCAGTAAATGTGGAAGTGAAATTCATTAGATCCGGATACTCATTATGAAATTCTACAAGTGCATGTTGTATTTGCAGGTTTTAACCAGGACATATCAAACAAAAGTTCATATATCAGTAATATTTCATTTTTAAATATGATATTATTTTGCTCGTCTGTGTCTTTATGTTCATGCTTTTTGTTGAGCCTGGTGAACTTGAAGTAAGTGCCCAGAGATGTGGATGTATGTTTATGTACAATTAATGGTAGTTTTGGTAAGTTGCAGATATAGCATAGTCCAGGTAAATGCTGATAATCTCACCTTCATGGGGTATCTGGCTAGTTTTACCTGGTGAAGTTTATACAAAATGGGATTAATAGGCACTTCCAACATGAAACATGCAGTAAAACTTGTTTTGTTTATGAGCACATGGATAATCAAAGTTTAAACTGTCAGAACTATTGTATAATATTTATATCTATTAAATGAATAAATTAATTGTTCATAATCAGAAATGTTAACACAAAAGAAAATTTTCTTCAAACATTATTTTTTTAAAAACTGAAAATTATAGTCTAAATAATTAAACTGAACTTATGTTGAATCTGGATAAACATTTGTGGAGAGGAGGTATATTTCTCCCATGATTCAATACTCCATTCCACTAACAAGATTAGTATTAATGACATATTCTCAATTACCAGAAGTGGATTGTAATGATAATCACCTAAGATAGGATCATAAACCCAGCCTGAGAGTCCCATTAATTGAAATACCATTGGACATTTTAATTGTAGTTATTTCTTATTTTACAGGGTGTCATTTTATTTTGATGACAGTGTTTTTAATTTTTTAAAGAAAATATGAATTTTTAAAAATATAATGTTCCATTTTGAATAAAATTTTTTTGGTTAATGTAATAAACTATATTCATATAGTGACATATAGTTGACTGGCATATTGTGACTAAACATGGGACACTTAAAATGCTGAAAACCATTTACATGTAAAGTAGGAAATAGGAATAATGCTGATACAATAATAGGGTTTTCAAAACATATTTTTCTCTTTTCAGGTCCCCCTGGTTTGAAGGGAGATGAGGGACGTAGGGGTAAAAAAGGTGACCATGGTGATCAAGGATCACAGGTATGTTAATGAGTCATGTATAAGGTAACCAGGTGAAAAGCAAATGAAGACCTTTACAGTAAATATAGTAAATATCACAAAACCACACATATTGATTGTCCATTTATTTATTAAGATCAAGTACAAATCAAATGATCAAAAGCTATTTTTTCTTAAATGAAATTGTCTAAATCTCTTAATTTTAGATTAAAGTTCAACTGTATTAAATTGTTAAGAAATCGAAAATTACTCAACCTTCCTAATATATTTTTGGAATAGTTTAGAACTTGATATATAGTAGCAGTGATAGTATAAATTAGAAGGCATGGTGTCATTCATTACCTTGACCCTGCTAATATATATTTGGTATTTTAGTGTTTAGACAACTTAAAATTTAGATTATCTATTGTTTGATAATAAGTTACTGATATTTGGCAGATGCTCTCATAGTCACTACATTTATTAATATATTAAAAATAGGAAAATAATGTAGCAAACTTTTTGGTAGAGATAGACATATGTCAGATTGCTGAACAAATTGTATCCTTATTTCACAATGGTTTTGTCTCACTTAATCTATCAAAACATAGGGAATTCTGGGATAGTTATACTTGTATACCCTCCTTTGTTATAGCACTTGCAACTTTTTTGTGCATTTATTTTATACAAACCTTTGGCGTTTGATTTGGCATTTTCTTGAGTTTTTCTTTCCTTTCTTTTTCTTGTGATATGTTTCTTACCTAAATTTTTGAGCATTTGCTATTTTTATTTTAATCTAATGACAGAGGAACTTATTGAAGAAAACGTGTTAACTTTTTAATTTGGAAAGCTCCTGTCATTAAAAAACACCTCAACTTTTAATTTATCAACTAGAAAATCACAAAACTTAATTTGGGAAACATTTTTGAAAAAACTACCATCATGCAATATTCCATGAAGCAAACAATCCAGAAAATGTATTATTTTGAATTTCATTTTAAATATTTATTTTTGGCTAAGGAAATTTTGCAATATTATATATTCCATCTACCTTGGGAAGGATTTGTGCCAGTGCAAATGCTCTCTCATGCATGCCGGTGTGGCTTTTAAATGGTCTCTACATGTGTTTTTTGCAGGGAATTATGGGGCCACCTGGCAGGAATGGTTTTCCGGTATTTATACTAAATTTCCTCATCCTTATTATTTTCAAGCATTGTCATGTATATGAACCATGATCGTGTAAACAGAAGGGTGATTGCTAACACATGCTATCCTGAAAATGCCCCATACGAAACATGCTATCCTAAATTTGCCCCATGCGAAACATGCTATCCTAAATTTGCCCCATGCAAAACATGCTATCCTAAATTAGCTCCATGCCATGCACCATTTTGTTCTGTTAGACGCAATGTGGACATAAACACTGGGAGAGTTTTGTCAACATTGTTCTGTTATGTTGTGTAGAGTTTAGGTTCTATGCTTTACTTTTGGTTTTTGATTTACGCATTGATTTTTAATCTACCCAGCTATAAATACCCCCCTCCCTAGATAACGATATACCATGCTTCATTGTTGTTGATGTGAATGTATGAATAGTTTCGTTTTTAACTATTCATAAACTTGTGATTTTGATGATTATAATTGGAATATTTCCATATACCTCTGGCAGAATATTAATGAAGAAGAATATAGCAATTAGCCAGTTTGGAAATTATTTCATTATCAATGAAACTTTTTGATTTACTTCAAGGAAAATTGAAGTTCAAATTATACAACCTTATAGAATTGCAATTTTCCAAAAGCAAAATCAATAAAGTCAACTGTTTCTTTGCAACATATTTATTTGCATAACCACATAACAACTAACGGCTCCATGTGACTCAGTTCTGTGGTTATGTGTCTGTGATTTTGTGTCACCCTGTAGGGGCCTATTGGAATCCCAGGATGGCCAGGCACAAGAGGACCAAAGGTAAGGACAGCACATGTTTAGAAAATATTTGTTTGCTGGATAGAAAGTTATTCATTTTGTTGTAGTTTTAAATGGAGCATACCAGTTTGGTTTTCAAATAGGAAGCAGAAAATGCTGTCTTAGAAATTCTAGAACTCACAAGTCTTTTTAAATAAAAAAGATAGAAGTAGGACATCGTATCTTTGGCCTTAAACATTGGTAGCTCCATTTAATCAAATTGTTATTGCATTTGTTAGAATTAGTTCCTACATAATGATTATCTACCAAGTAGAGATAATAAGAATAATACTTAGATAAACTTTACACAAAATTATACTTGGTTAAATATTTTAACATCATGTGCTAGATATAAGATGCCATCCTCCCACCTCTGTAATCCCTGTGGTGCTCTGTGGTGTCTCAACCATATGTTACATATCACCAATATATAAGATACCATCCCACCTCTGTAATCTCTGTGGTGTCTCAACCATATGTTACATATCACCAATATATAAGATACCATCCCACCTCTGTAATCTTTGGGGTGTCTCAACCATATGTTACATATCACCAATATATAAGATACCATCCCACCTCTATAATCTCTGTGGTGTCTCAACCATATGTTACATATCACCAATATACTGTATTTACTACATATATCATCCTGTCATTATCTTGTTAAATTGTCTGTTTGTGATACCCCTTGTGACATCATTTGACATATCCTTATGACATCTCACCCTTTTGACATATTCATTATAATATTATATTAGTCTATGTATGTCCCCAGTGGCATGAAAAAACATAGAATGCATTAACATCTTTCTGTTATTCCTGCCATTAAAATTCATTTTTATTCTCAGTTTTTGAATCATTCAATGTGTGTTTACTGTTGATATTCTAATATGTTCTTGTTTTATTAAAAAACAATTTAGCTTCAATGAATTCCCAGATTAATATTTAAAGCATCCAAATATTCAAGCATCCTTGTTTCTGGCCATATGTTTATTCAGAATTATGAATCCTGTTGTGATATTTCACCTTAATAAATAAATATATGTCTATATTGATATACATAGTTTCATATCATAGCTCTTTATTAGTATATGTGAAATTGCTATATAATTGATTGGAGGTGTAGTTTGTTAATGGTAATAGATGTTGTCCCCCATACTTTTTGTCGCCCTGTATTTTACAAAATAAATGCGTCTGACTCAGTCATACTGGATAAAGTTAAAATTTTCTTCTTTTTTAATTATGTTGATTTTATTAAATTAACAAATTCGTAATGATAAACTGATGATTCTGATTTAAAAAATCCCCTTATATCAAATATTTTGGAGAAAAATGGTATGCTAGTCTCTGTTATTAATAGTTTTTGTATCCATGTATTTTTCAAAGGTCCCATGAGATAACTTTCACCAGATATAGTCTAATGGAAAGTAATGACACCTCAACCACTTGGTACAAACTAAGGGCCAAGAAAGAGTCCTAATTTAGTGATTTCACCAAAGTCTTGATCATCATTTTACTTTTTGTTGGGGGACGGAGGTAGGCATGGTTTGTCATGCTGTTCAAAAATGCAAATGTTTGGAGTCACATTAATCGATCACTTATATATACACCTCCATATTGTTTTGCATTTTAGTCCAATTTCTATAAAAAATTGTTTATTCATATGTTCTTTCTATTTCATAATCTGCTGTACACAGGGAGCAAAGGGACAAAAGGTAAGAAATCCAGTTTTATTATAGATACAAATGTTATGTCTTCAAATTTAGATTAATGGCATTGTCTGCATTATGTTTTATACCTCATCTTACTTTAATCGTTTCATCTTAATATTCCTCCTTTAAACATCATATGCAACAACCGCTTAAGTCAACCATAATGAGATATTTTGACTTCACAAAAATTATAATAAGAAAACAGGCCCCACTGAGAAACAGGAATATGTTGAAATATAAATGGTGCATACTTTGTGAAGAGACAGACCACTTTGCAGGAACACGAAGCCTCATTTGTAAAGTCTAAATGTTTTAGATCAATTTCAGTTTAGTTTATGTAGCACTTGTTTTGTTTTGATTTTCTACCAATGTTAATTGATCTTACTTGTCCTGAAAATTGGATTTTACAATCATAGTGCATGGTTCAGATTGAATATCTTTGATAACCTTAAAGAATAACAGGCAAATTAATTGCATTTCTATACATAAATTCAAGTATACTACACATTTCTGTAAGATTCCAGAGTTTTATAAAGACTTGTCTCTCAAATCCCCCAGCGACTGTGCAACTTGCATAAGTAAATGAAGTAACAACAGCCAGACAATACAGTATTACATGCTATTACATGCTAAGTTGTTTAGAATGTTTGAAATTACATGTAGTTATAATAAAATGGAAAAACATGAATTGAATTTCCAATTTCTTCAGAAGTTGGCTTCATTCATATATTTTTCTCTTCCCAAGCCACTTACAATCTTGAAACATATTTCTAAGTGTTTCTGTCTATATCATAAATTACAATTTGAGCATATGGGCTTATACTATTCAAATTTTCTTGAAGACTGAAGCATAATGCCAAAAGGGGAAGACCAAAAAATGTTTTTTATTTATTAACCAAAAAATATTTAAAAGCACAATTAGAAAATAAAAGAGTTCATGTTCAATGTTTTGCTTCTAAGATGAATGATTTGAGTTTATGTAGAACATTTATTCAGAAAAACTTAAAACTGTTTTTTTAACATTTATTAACATTTACTTGTTTAAAAACATTATAGTTTGCTATAGTGAACTTGATGACAATTCTTGATACACTTAAGCATATTGCAAGACCTATTTATTAACCAAAATAAAGTGAATCCAACTGGAAGGGCTAAAACAGAAAACTAAACTGAAAAATGTCAATACGTTGGAGTCCTAATATTTAAGTCTGCAAAAGTGTTAATGATTCAAAAATATTTTTATTTGCTACTTTATGACACCATGATTTCACCTAATAAAAACAAGCTTGATTTTTCCTGTCATCATGACACACAAAATATGCATAACATTAATTGTTACAGTCTTGGAAAACAACAGGCTACTTGATACTGTAGACTAAATAGGGATCAAAAGGTGACCAAAACATTTACTTTAGGCCATGTTTTAGTGTAATATTGGTGTTTAAAAAAATAAATTCTGTGGGTGATAAAGTGTTGGCAGAGTTTGTCTACATGTTGCATGGTGTCATTTAAACAGATTATGCCAATTTATCCATGCCACTCAAAATTTTAGCATTTATCAAATAATTTAATACATTACAGTATGTTGTGTTGATATAGACACATACAGGGTGTTCCAAAAATTGTATCTGAGACAAACAATAAATGACTCAAGCTCCGTGAGTGATGAAGAAATATTCTAGAAATGTTGTCACCTGACGGACAATTTAATTATCATAAACATCTGAAAGTTTCACAAGGTTACTTATTTTAGTCCTTGAGAAAAAGTTGTTTTAACGCCATCACTCATTTTTCCACGTTTGTGGTGACAAAGAATTGTACTGATACAAACATGACTCTCAATTAGTTATTTACAATTGAGCCGATTGGTGGATGACACATAAATCTTGTTATTTAAAATTTTAGAAAAAATGCTGATCTGTTCAACTTGAAATCTTTACAGATGCAAGAATAAACTTGTGCCAACATCTGATTAGATTTTGGGCATGCTGGGTAAATTACATGGTGGCCATCATGCTCTTCAAAGTGTCATGTTTATCATTGCGTGTCTGTTTTTTATATATTATAACACATGCAATGGTATGCTTGCAAAATAACATGAATTCTATGCATTTGTTCTGTGTTACAGGGTGGTGCAGGAGATATACAGAACAATCTTACAGAGCTCAGAGGTCTCCCTGGTCTACCGGTAAGAACACAATATAAAATACATGTACTGCCCCCCAAGAAATGCCTCAGTAGGCAGCAAAGAATAGAGGGTGAATAGCATGCCTAATGTTGCCCGGAAAATTCTAAAGGACGATTCTCGGTTTGGAGAACGAAGTTCATCAATCTAAATGAGCATTATCCCTGCTTCGGACAAATTTGATTTTTTTTACATAATAAAGATTTGAATGTCTTCTTTTGAATAGTCACAATTTAATTTGGGTAATATTTCTAGATTTTTCGCAAAAAAATATTAGCGCAGTACACTGATGAACTTCTTTCCCCAAATCGAGACTTGTATTTATATTGAATCGGTCTTTTTGAGCATTATCCCTGCTTCAGACCAATTTGTTATCTTTACATCTTGTAGATTTAAATGTCCTCTTTTGAATATTCATAGTTTAATTTGGGTAATATTTCTATATTTTTCATGAAAAAAAATATTAGCCCAGGAGACTGTTCTCCAAACCGAGAATCGTCCTTTATTCTTTAAACAACTTGAGATATTAAGTCAGATATTAAAATGTTATTAAACATAAAGAAAGATGCATAAAATGTCCAAATTCATATACATGTATAATTGAAAAGGAGACATCTACTTTTTATCCAAGATTGTTGCCAATTAAGCCTAAATTTCAAAGATTATCATGAAGTTAAGTCAGAACTACAAGCAAAAATATTGAAAATAGAGATTCTTAAATTTGATGAACATATTTCCGAATAGGCAATACTTTCTCTTGGCTGCATTTCAGACTGAATAACCTGTATTTTCTGAATAATCTGTATTTTCTTGGTATAGCTAGTTGTGTAAAATTCCAAGTGTTATAATCGAGTGAACAGGAATGAATCAAATAATACAAATATGTAGATTTTAGGCAATTTTCGGCACATCATGCCAAGGTAATTACAATTTCATGCTATATTTGAAAACAGAAATTGTTTATCCAGGTTGTGCACTTGTGAGTAAAAAATCCTAGTTTTTCAGATCACTAAATTTCTAAGATTTTTTAGCAAAGGTATCAATGATCCTGCACATGGTTACATCAGAATGAATTAACATTCTAAATATTGTTGATGAACAGAATAAAAAGTGGAAAAGTCAAACTAAAATTGATTTTCTCTCGATTGAAGCAAACTGTTCGAGATAAGTTGTAATCAATAGAATTTTGTTTTCAAGGTGCTAACATAAGTTACCACAGCCAGAAACTCCAACTTTACAAATTAATCACATTTGACAGATTTACAATAATCTATTTCCTTTGGTAAGTGAAATTCCATTTCAAAAACTTTTTCCTTTTGAAAAATGTATCAGATTTCTAAGTGGCTTCACATCATGAGTGACGTCTCATTTACTAATGATATTTTCAATTAACATTGTAAAAAGCCTGAACATGTTTATTAGAGTTAATTTGTAATTTCTCATGGTGTTTGGAGCATGTTTCAAGGGTAGAAGTCACATGGTAAGACTGACATTGTGGTTAGGGAATGGTGAGTTACCTATATGAAGTTACATGAATTCAGGATCTACAGGATATGACAAATTATGAGAAAACCAAGAAATGTGCAATTATTGAGCAATTTGTAAAACTCAGGTGTGTGGGAATTTTTTGGATAACATTTTTGAAAGAACTTAATTTAAACGATATCATCTTAAAACATTTATCTATTTACCAATAGTTTACAAACTCAGACAATCCCAGCAGTATACATTTTATATATTCTGGATTATCACAGTCCCTTTTATATCTTACATGTATTAAGATAGTAGATGCTGTCAAATGCACAATTCACACAGGTTAACCCAGTATTATACCTAGACTCTCTGAGTATAAACCCTGCCTTGTTGCCAGTTGTACTTCACATTTCAAAATCATCTTTTAAAAACAAATCTGGAATTGCTATTGGGCTTTAATTATGTAGTTAAAGAATAGAGTTACAGCATTTGAAAACACAGAAATTCTCAGAATCATCAGCTGTTCTACATTTAGCTGTTATTGAATAGAAAACAAATTATTTAATTCATTGCATATGGAGCTCATCTCTGCAAAATGCAGTGAATCATAAATCTAAAAATTCAAATTCTGAAGCTATTGCAGCAAATTCGTGAAAGATAACAGAATTATAATTCAATACCATTTTGGGAAACTGGCTGCTGGTAAGGGCTGTACCTTCTCGATCTAACAGGTAGGATGGGAGGATTGTGTCAAATTATGTAATAGTTAACCTTATCTCTCTACATTTGTTAATGATTATTGAGACCTATTATAAGGTATCTGAACTTCATATACGGAGTACACTCACATTGGATTCCCAGCTATTTACTATGACTGACAGTTGTTAACCTTCTTATGGGAACACTTTTACTGTGTCCCAATATTTGTGAACACCTGGGGCCGTGAATTCGTATGATCCCCAATCCAATCCGGATAAATTTTATCTTTTGGGATAAATCTTGGATTACTAATCCGATAAATATTTGGTGAATTCGTACGATCCGAGGATTATGATGGGGAATCCCCAAGATTTATCCGATTTGCATTGGAATTCGGATAAAATTTATCCAAAAAGTAATCCACCTAAAGAGGTGGATTGAGATTTATCCTGAGATTAATCGCAAGATCGTACGAATTCACCGATTTTTTGATTAATTCTTGGATTAATCCCACAATGCATCATTACTATGACGAAATTTATCCGGATCGGATCTCGGATCGTACGAATTCACGGCCACTGGACATCTGAACACTTTTGGCTTGTCCCAGTGGCTCAGATTAGACATGTTTTACACATAAGTTTGTATCATGTATGTATCATTTGAGGAAGTAAATTTGATGTTTTATACAAATGTGTACCTGATCAGTTAGACATCAAGTTAGGCACTCCTTGTGTTTCTAAATCCTGGTGTGAAACACAAGATGCTGTGATGAAAGTTTATTTGATATCTTTGTACTTAATAAAAAATATTCCATTTCTTGGGTTCAGTCCCACTGAGATGCAATGACATTTTCACATCAGCCCTGAGAACTAAATTCTGCGTTTTCAAATCAATTCTTACTTATGGCAAGCTAGCTTTAAAGCACTGGTGGATCTAGGGGGCACCCCAGGCCTATTTAGGCCAAATTATCAGAAAATGGACCTTAAATTTTCAAAATGTGGCCCTAATTTGGGGATTTAGAGGTCCAATTTTTTTTTCTCGTTATGCATAGCACTAAGTTTGCACGAGCAGATTAGAAATGAGTTAATTTTTTTATACTGATGCTTTTGCAGTTATAGTGATGAAAGCTTCTGTGTTTACAATTTCCTTCAATATTAACTTAAAATGTTCCTGGTCAGATTCATAGCCAGGAGGTTCGTTGGGTTCGAGCAAACGCCCCTCCCCTTGCCAAAAATTCTTTCAAAATCATGCAGTTTTACACCATTCTGAGCACTTTTCAAGTGATTTTTGCCATTTTTGGGCCAAAATTGTCAAAAGTGAACCCCCCTGACAAATACTGGCTATGGGCCTGCTGGCTTACTTATGACACTTGTCAGGGGTATTTTCTTTCTATAGTTTATCCATATAGGACACATGGGCAATATTTATACTTTTCAGACACTTTTAGCAACCTGTGTTTGGATGATGAAAATAATATGTCTTCTTGCACACCATTACATACTTCAGTAACTTAGAAAATGTAATTTTATCGCAGATATATCCCCAGTGTGCCTATAGATTGCTAGATGAAATGGTTGTTTTCCTCACAAAGTACATCAAACCGATTTTCTGAGACATGTTGATAGAAGTGTGATACTTGGCCATCTAAAGGCCAAGTGGTTAGATGGGTTCTGTTTTCTCAAAAAACATCATGCCATGTTCATCTCCATCAGTTTATCTATAAAGCTTTTGGGTATCTGTTCAGTTCTTGGGCTATTAAATCTCTAGAAATATTGAGTGTTAATGTGCAAACTGACCAACTTGTTGAAAAATACACCAACTATAATAAAACCAACATGATTTATGATTTAGTGTGTGGTTTTTAGAATACCACAGCCATTCAATAATAAATGATGTTAGTCTTGCATAAAGTCTATATGTAAATGTATAACTGCCCCCTTTCATTCTCTAACAGTGAAAGAGTGGGTATAAGATGGGGAGGGGTTGAACAGTGTCCCAATGCAAGACTAAAAAAATGATTTTTCCTTGTATCAATTGTGTTTGAAAAAGAATGCAGTCTTCTTTGTTTCAACTGTTTATTCTTTAAAATAGAATACAGTTCATTTTGTTGTGTTTCTATATAAGTGGGGTTTAAGATAGTATAAGTCTCAATTGAGTTGAGCTTGGCTATTTAATGGCCTAGTATGTTTCACAGACAGTCTATGAATATAATGTTATGTGGGCTCAGAACAACATACTTTTCACCACATCCTATGTTACCTGAGATTTCTGTGGAGACAACAACAGTTGCCATGGTTACCAGAACATGCTCACTATTGTGGAAAACAATGACAAGTTCATGGTACAATGGTCTTCTAACTGCTTATGTTTAGTAAACATTTTAGCATCCACTTGAATATATTTTTGTGCTTGAAAAATAAATTGCAAGATCCTCTTCAGCATACTGGGTTTAGTGTTGATAGAGTGAAAAGGGTTAATTAACCACGTCTCTAAGTAACATGTGTATAAACATGAGTTGATTTTATATTTTTATTTCCTGTCATTTTCTACATTTTTGAGGATTTTATGTTTTATTTTATGATTTTTTTTACATTATTGTTTGTTCTTGTTCATTATTATTCACTATTGGTCATATGTTTCTTTAAATTATAGAAATATCAATTCATAAAGTTCAATTGTCTTTTCCGATGCAACAGTTACTTGCAACATAATGGAGACAACTTATTTTCTGAATTCTTAGGTCACAGTCCTCTAAGGAATGGCCCTTGGAGAGATTTAGAACCATTATTCTTACTGGGTTAATTCCTGTAAAAGGACACTATCTTGTCTTTTCTGAAATTAACTGCAAACAATTGCAAAGCTTGCTTCAAATGAAGAGAAATTCACTTTTCTTGTGAATGATACTATCCAGGATGGAATACAAAGCCCTATCCAGGATGGAATATAAAGCCCTATCCAGGATGGAATACATAAGGGTTATGTACTGGGAGGTTTTGGATATAGGGTATATCCTGGGGGATATGTTTATATCTCCCCGAGGGACCAAGGGGAGATATAAATATTTCCCGAGGGATATACCCTATATCCAAAACCGACCGTATATAACTGGTGTATCTCATACTTGAGTGGGTTTGGGATAGATATAACCTTTACCATCTTTTTCAATTGACAAGATAGGCCTATACTGTAAAAGCACAATTCATATTTAACATTTTCATAATATTCCTTCAGCTCAATACAATAGAATTGTAACATTTAAACTTTTTGAAAAATTTTAAACTTCTGAAATTTAAATTTTTAAACTTTTTTAAACTTTTGAAAAAATTCCCGGGAGCGGGATGGATATATTATATCTGCCCGCATTTGGCCTAGAGCGGGACATATACAATATATCCTGCCCGCTCCTCAGATATGATATATATTCCCGGGTGATATCTACCCCAAACCCACTCAAGTATGAAATACAAAGCCCTATCCAGGATGGAATATAAAGCCCTATCCAGGATGGAATATAAAGCCCTATCCAGGAAGGAATATAAAGCCCTATCCAGGAAGGAATATAAAGCCCTATCCAGGATGGAATATAAAGCCCTATCCAGGATGGAATACAAAGCCCTATCCAGGAAGGAATGTAAAGCCCTATCCAGGATGGAATATAAAGCCCTATCCAGGAAGGAATATAAAGCCCTATCCAGGATGGAATATAAAGTCCTATCCAGGAAGGAATAGCCTATCACATTCCATGTGCATAGCAACCTCTGCAGCAGGGGAACAGTTGTATGATATGTCATGCTGTGCAGTACAGCTGTTTCTGCACACCTCATTGCAGATCAACTCAATGATGAGAAAACAACAGTGCAGCATGCAACCATGGCAATAGCAATAAAACTTGATAGACATAGGAGTATAACAAGCAAGCAATAACACTAAATCTAAGAGGTGGAACAGTAACTGTTATTTTGAAATAATGAGCAACTGATTATAATTATATTGAAATGTATAGAAAACAAGCAAGTAATAAGTGTTATTTGCAATACTGTAGAAAACAAGCAATCAATTATAGTTGAGCAACTTGAGCAAGCGATCATAGTTGTGAATTAGGAAGTGAATGGTTTTGTGATGTCATGTTTTACAGTATCCATATAGGATTCCCAGATAGCTAATTCTTGCTCCAACATATAACACATCAATATCATATTCATCAAATAGATTCAATGAAGTAGAAAAATGAAAAAGCACCAAGTTCAAGGTAAAAAATGAAAACAATCCAAACCCCTACAAACCATGTAAAATGCTTAAAACTCATATACAGTATTTTCAAATCTCAATATTCAGCTGGTAAATCTTATTATTAAATCAATCAAACTAAGATGTTTTTATTAGTCTGTTCATCTGTGAATGTTCATGATCCCAGCAGTGTATTCCCTTCAGTCAGATGCAATATCTGTGATAGACCAAGATGCCTAATGTTAGTTAACTTGTTCTTCAGATATCTCAGCAGCTTAACAGTGGCATATCTCTTTCAATATGTTATTTGCTATAATGAGCCTAACCTTTTTCTTTATGGGAACATGAAGCACTATTTTACCTCAATGTTTCAGTTTCAAGATAGTTCAGAGTTAGCGTAATGATTTGTTTGCAAAAGTGTTAAAAGTTTTCATATTATGTTTATCAGGTTTATCTATAACAAATATGTTAAAGCTAAACATGTAAAGCTTCACTGAAAAATATAGATAATTGGAACTTTTAGAATTATTAGAGTAAAATAACATATTTTCTTGTTTACAAGGTGCACAGGCTTGGTAAAAAGTAAATTATGATTTCTGTCACATTTAATCCTATTTTGTTATTCTAGATAATTTTGGCTTTGTTTATCCATGATGGGCCCTAGCTAGATTCTTAAAATAATTATAAATGAAATAGTTAATATTTTTACGTTTTTATCTGTATAGGTACTATTTTCACCTTTTTCATGAGAATACCATTAATTGCAGGCCACAAGCTCCTGTCTTGTTGTATTAGATACAAACATATAACACTGAGCCTTTTGAATGCTCATCATTTAAATGCATTGTGAGCGTCAAACTAAAAGATTTGAAAATGTTGTGGCAACCCTGAGTTGAGATGTTCTTGGCACTTCCAATATAACTTTTGAAGCAATTTAACATTAATGGGTACTTTAACATGTATATATTATGGTGCTGCCATCTATTTAGAGTAATCTGCCTTACTGAAAAACCATTTAAGAATGACCTTTTCTGAATCGGGCAAAATGATGGTCTCCCTAGGTGAATGAAAAATGAAGAGGTTTACATAAGAACCCAAATCAAATTCTCAAAACCTAAAAATAGCAAAGGTCAGAATGAAACTCTTGTAGAGTACAGAAGAGTACTCGGTGTATGTAGTCATTTGTCCAACATTTACCTACATGGACGACTTTGGCTCCCTGTCCTCTAATCCCTTTAAATGATAACAAAATGTATCAACTCATTGACACTGTGTAACAAGTCATATTCCAGAATGGTAACTGTTTAAGTTAAATGTGACTGCAAATGATATCTGTGTATACTGCAATATATATATGTATTATATTAAATTAGGTCAAACCCAAAACGATTTTATAGAATATCTCTACATTATGATTAATCAGGCCAAAAACCCCTACAAATGATATGAAATGTGTGATAGTACCTTGTAACAGGTAAACAAGCCAGCATTGTATTATCCTGCAATTATGTCTTTCTTCAAGTAGATTAAGAGTCTAAGAAACCCAGATATGTAAAAGTAACACTTCAAGTTGGGAGAGTTGAGAAGTAAACACTTGGGAAAATCAATCAAAACTTGTCTTGTTCTGTTTTGGAATCTTGATAGAGAACACTTCATTGGTCAGTTCCAGAGAGATATATGGATCCATCTTCACGTTCTCAGATTAAGTTTTCTATAAATATCATTATGATTAGATTGATGAGTTATTATTCATTTTCAATATTTGGTTGATTTTTTGGGAAACTGTTTCATTAGATTTCTGTTTTAATTGATGAAATAGCTGAAAAGCTGAACTTTACATTTTTATATCAAGTTTCAACAATAAATCCCAAAATATTTATTTGACATCAGAACCCTTCTTAGAGTTCTTTTTGAGATGGTTTCATAGACTGATGCTTTCAGCATAAGGCCTAAACATTATCATTGTAAAATACTTAACATATGTTGTAAGTTGTTAATTTGAAGATCATTTACTGAAAACCAGAGTATTATCTGACTGCTTCACATGCCTTTAGATTCTACTGGGGAAGGAAAATAAATATGTAAATGTTAAACCATGTAAGAGGAATTGTGGAATGTTGTGAGATTTTAAAAAGAATATTTTGTCTAATCATGGTTTCTACCCCATTTGAAACTCAATCCTGATTGGGTTTTTAAAAGTAAACATTTTCACTTGTCTACTTTAGGAGAATCAACATTTTTTATTTGGGTTTCAAAAAGCAAATGACATTTATTTGACTGTCTTGATCAATTATAATTCTCCCCAATTCTTCCTAATTCTCCCCTCTAACCGTATACAGTATTTCTCCAAGGGAACTAGACTCTGAACTGGATTCAATGCTAACTTTCGGGCTTCAGGGAATACACCTTGCTAGAATCATTGAAAGAAGAACAAAATATTTGTACATAGGTGTAGGCTAAAAATGTGTTTGCCAATGTTTGAAAAATGAGAATGAGACGTATTGAAAAATAATTCATATTTGTTTCTTTTACTTTCAGGGTGAAAAGGGTGCACGTGGTTACCCAGGGTTCCCGGTTCGTGACATCACAATACTAATGCCCTCTGCTGGGCTGAGCTTGAACTAAATCGCATCCATATACTTAAGTCAGACTAGCCATTTCGCATTAACCAACATAGTTATAGATTCTTCAGTGAATTTCCCTTTGATGTTTTTATGTTCTCCTTCCCTATGTTATTGATGTACGTCCTGTAGTATTTTGGAAGTTTTACTGTAATCTGATACAATTGATCTGGTACAATTGAACAATGAATCCAGGTATCATGGTTGAAACCAGATTGTATCATTGAAATAGGGATGTCATCATTGAAATAGAGATGTCATCATTGAAATAGGGGTGTCATTGAAAAGGGATGTCATCATTGAAATAGGAATGTCATTACTGAATTAGGGATATCATCATTGAAATAGGGATGTCATCATTGAAAAGTGATGTCATTATTGAAATAGGGATGTCATCATTGAAAATGGATGTAATCATTGAAATAGGGGTGTCATCATTGTAAAAGGGATGTCATCATTGAAAAGGATGAAATCATTGAAATAGGGACGTCATAATTGAAAAAGGATGAACTCATTGAAATAGGGATATCATCATTGAAAGAGGGATGTCATCATTGAAAAAGGATGTCATCATTGAAATAGGGATGTCATCATTGAAAAAGGAGTGTTCACTTTGAAGCCAGAATGTCTTCCAAACTAAAACACAAAAATTGTCAGTATCATCATTTGAATTGTTGTGTCATTATTAATCTTGGGTTGTTATCATTTAGCATTTCATCATTGAAACAACTTGACTATCATCGTCCAGTGTAAAACAATCACCTCATTATTTGGTTTTATAGAGTCCATTGGTAGTTGAATTTGCTGTCCATGTATGTGTGACTTTATATGTGTTAAGTAGGATATGATTGTTTGTAAATAATATTTCATAGTCAAGATGTATTTAGAACACATCCTTTACACCTCTCTATGTTCAGTCATGTCATATATACTTACCCTATAAACTGCAAAGAATGTACATGTGCTGTATCAATGTAAAACAGTTGATAACTCAACCATATTTATTAAATCATATCAGTAACAATTGTCTCAGTTTTTTTGTACCTAAGGTTGTATGATATTGCCACCAGGTGGCGGTGTGTCACATTTCTAGTCTGGGCATTTCAGACAAACTCCTAAAGGACTGATATGAATTTTTGGGGAATAATAGATAGTTTTCAGTACAATATTGTGCACCATGTGTCTAATTGCCATTCATGAAGTGCTATATTGCACAGATGTTGAGTTACTAATTGTTAAACAGCAAAATAAATGTTTATGTATTTTTGCATATTTGTATAGTTAAAGAATTGTAATGCCTTCCTTAACTAGAAACTATAAATGTATTGTGACATAGTGAAATGGATTAAGATGTGCAACATGGTTTAGTTGATGTAATATAACTGATATGAAGATAACATGGCTCCAAAGCAGTCCAGTTGAATCAATTCCTCACCTCATTTGATCCATTTATCACCAAACAGATTTTTGCTTAAAATCACTCTGGATGTTAAATCATGTTGTGCATTTTAGTCCATTATATTCTAAAATACGTTTAAAGTATTATTCATCGTGTTTGCATTGTCTTTAGATGAATAAAAAATGCATGGCAACCTTGACCCCAATTTCCCTTCTCAAATGACCTTGACCCCTTTAGAAAGAAGCATGTGTTGCTATCACCTATTTACACCCGCATGGCTATATTTACCTGTAAATGAATACAATCACAGGTAAGGCCTGCAATCATGTGTTAATCATTTACATTGATGATGATCATATTAAGTGATATTAAATCATGTTATTGTATATCATTTTATTTCATATATTATTATACACATGTTATGCTCATGCTAGTTCATGCTAGTTTATGTCTTTTCGTGTTAGTTAAATATTTGCTTTATATACATTGAAATATTATGAGAAATCACCAAGGGCAATATAAAAAGAAAGAAGTAGCACTTGAAATTAAAACTTGAATTTAGATATTTACCTAAACATTTTATGTTTCAGGGTCCTATTGGACTTGATGGGCAGAAAGGCGACCAGGTTTGTAGCAAGATAAAAATCTAGACAAAAACCCATTGAATAAATTCAGTTTATGCTATTCCGCTTCACTAATGCTTATATATAATTTATTGCATGTATTTATGTTATAATCCTCCCCATGATCATTTCAGGAGTGATGCCTTAATTTTTCTGCAATTTTATTCCTATTTTCAGGGAGCCCCTGGTATAAAAGGAGATACTGGAAAAACAGTAAGTGTTTTAACCCTTCAGTTTTTAAGTGTCATTATGCTGTTTGAAATGAAAAATTTAATTTCTAATTCAATTTCCATTTCCAAAATGATGTTTTATCTTTAAGATCTTTATCTTGGTGGAATATACTTCAGATGCCATTAGATTAGAGAGATGATTAGGTAAAAGAAGTTTTGGTTTAGTGATACTTTGATTAGTCTTCCAAAGTAAGACATTTTATAGAGGGGAGTTTGTCCTCCAAATAAGGCATATTGTGTTACATTAACAAGTAATATAGGAATTTACCTGATCCTTACCATTCAAAGTAGAAAGGGGAACAATCATTATGTCTGGGGATCTCACCTTTTGCAGGAAACTATTTTTGGCCTGAATATGATACAAAAGTAACTTAAGCTTGAATAAAACAATATATTTCCCACATTTTGGAAAATATTAAGACTTTGATGTAAGAGGGTCTATTACCAAGGGTCACCCCACCTAAGATCCAATGATATGCACCTACATATTAAAGTGGGAAATAATTTGCGATAGGTTAGAGTTTCTGCAATACAATATATGTTGACCAAATAGCTAAGGCATGGGAAAGATTTATATTTCAAAGATAGACAAGATATAGTGTTGGAAATTTTGCTCTTTGTCATAACATTTACACTGATACATTCTAAAATAAATTGCCTGTCCCTTGAAGTTAATATGACTTGTCTTTGGTGGAGATATTTCAAAGATCAAACATTTAAACGGCTGCAAGCAAAATGGCAGTATTTTTGGTGAATATCATTTTTAACAAAAATTTCTACTTCCATTTCTACCCCATTCTTGAGATAATTTCAAACTGAACAAATAGTATTATCAAATAATTTGATTTAAATGAAAGATTTTTAAGATATGAATCTAAATTTTCTTAAAAATGTCCTTTCTAGTAATCTTGATCAAACCTAATGAGAAAAGGTGAAAATTTAGTACTTTTTATGGGAATTTGAAGATATGCCATAAAACCTACTTTACATATTAAAGCTGTGTTTAAGATTAGATTATGTCACATAGAGAATATGATTTTGACTGAAATAAATGCTTTGGTGTATTTTTTCATTTATGGCTCAAATTACCTTATTTTTGTCTAAGAACAAACTGTTTTCAAGCCTTGTGTTGAATATGTCAAAACATAGCATCAGTTCCTATCAATACAATTCTCCATTTTGAAATGATCAACAGTTTTGACAAAGCTGTTGATTTTTCTAATTCTAGCAAGCAAGAGAGTTAAAATGTTTGAGAAGTTATTTAATTTTTTAATTTTTACCTGAATTTATCTTAAGGTAAAATGCCATTTCAGCAGAATTAGTGTTCCTGTGTTTAATAATATTCAAGTGTAACAATTTAGGTATAATATACTTTCATCAAAATGAATTTTGGGCAATAATTTTAAATTTCCACCTTGGTAAAATTATCGTGCACTTACATGTAGACGCATTTCTGATTGAAGATTACTTTTCATATTGCTTAGTAGTATTGGGATAGCAAAGTTATTTTATACCAAGAAATGGCAACCACATTTTGTAAGTAGAGATGTATTATCAATGTAGCACAGGGAGCAACAGTAAACAATATTGGGAATATCAAAGATTAACTGAAATTCTTTACTAACTTTAAACTTTACCATGCCAAAACACCTGGTTTCCGGTAGCAACCATCGGTATGAATTTTCAACAACCAAATTCAAGGTTATATTCTTGTCATACTGTATGTAATGCACATGTACATCTTCATGTGTGCTTGTATCTTCCATTCCCTAGATTTTCCATACCAGAGATCCCAGCCTTTGTATAAAGATATTAGCATCCTCCAAATGCAGAGCTTTAGACATCATCCCCTGTGAATGAAGAAACACAGTGGGTGATCTCTGGAGCTCTTGGTTCAAAAGATTAGGTTTTTAGTATTCTATAATAATATCTCATTTTGCCAATAACCATATTAACCCAATCACAAAAGGAAGTAGGTACAATTGCATATTGTTTTGTACAGCCATGCATTTCCATGAAATCAACGCTCAATGCAGCAAATTGATGCCTAATATGTACGCACTACTCCACGTTGTCACATATTTAATGTTTTATTTTCTCCTTATTAACCACATTCAAACATAAATGTAGATTTAAACAAAAACACAAACGCAAATACTTTAAATGGAGTCAAATTCAATAAGAATATGGAGGTAAGGTTTGGACTTTAGTTCTTGAAGAATAAAATTTCTCTATAAAATCAGTTTAATTTACAGTTTTAAACTGAAGTGATTTGAAAAATTATCCAGCCTCATCCTGATATGTGTATCATCTCTCTGTGTTGCGTGAAATACAGAGATGATGAAGGAGTAGCTTACCACTATGGTCCAGCATATTCATGTTGAATCCTTATATAGACTGCATTACTACTTCAGTTTATTCTTACAGGGACGTATAGGAGAGAAGGGAAGTAAAGGTGACCCAGGCCTGCCAGGATTTGATGGTGTGCCAGGACCAAAGGTAAGACCTGACCTCATCTAGGAGTTTTAGATAATCAAAAGTCAATGCTGAGTAGATCACTGACTCTATTTGATAAACACAGTAAACCATTATTCTTGATCTTGTCTTGGTCATCTTTGCTCGGGTAGGGAGACTGGGTTGGCTTCCCATACATTGGTTTCCCTATATTTTCCTAAGACCTCATATGTATTTCATATGCACAAAATTGGCCATTCAGACACATATAGCATGTTTCCTAGTCATAATACTACAATAATTCTACCAATCATACTCCAAAAGAATTTCATATATCAATATTGGAAAGATGCATGGGGATACCAAGCTTCACAAGGATACTGAGGATTACATACAAAACAATTTTATTAATCAAAGAATTTGGTTTGGTGTCTTTCAAAGTGAGAATTTTACCCAGCATTAGACTTGTAATATTATATTCCAATAAGAGTTCTAGACAATGTTAATAACAAAGTATGAGAGTTCTAGACAATATTAATAACAAGTTTGCACTCTGTATGTAATTTTTTTCACTTTCTCTATATCTGTTTTATGTATTTTTGTAGCTTTATGTCGATATTTATTAGTTTTAGTTTTGTAAAATATATTATTCTTATGCACACATGTAGTTTCTAAATAAGTGATCATTCCCCTTGTTGCACCTTTGTTGAATAACCTTAAAATACCATGCTGGACTCAGAAATAATGTGCTCTAAATTATTCAATAACACATCAATTATAGCCATTACGATCAGATACTGTAGTAGTTGTAACAGTAAAAGCACTATGAATCTACAAATTAAATTGCATTTTGTATATATGAAGAATAATCTTGTTTGAATTGTCATCCTGTTGCCACATATCTGGAGTAGAATGCCTTTCCAATGCGCTGTACAATTACTTGGGGGTGGGGGGGGGGGTAGGAGGGTGAGGGTGTCTTGAACAAACATGGTATTTTAGGGTTCAATAGTACTTTGTATTATTTCCAGACCTGAAGCACCAATATTATGTTTATTTCTGTTGTTATCTCTTGTGTGATATTTTTCAGATCTTTCAGTTACCCTCAGACAGTCTTCTAACCCAAATTAAAAAGCATTTAATAATTATAGGATATCCTATGATTTTGAGGAATATCATTTTTATCTACGAGGTGATATTGATATCTGCACGAGAGAGCGAAGCGAACGAGTGCATATATCAATATCACCGAGTAGATTAAAATGATATTCTGAAAAAAATCATAGGATGTTCTTATTATCCTACACTTGCAAGGAGTGTACTAAATGTATAATATCATTGCAAAATGAATACCATACCAAATAGAGTCAATTTGGCGGGAAATCAACAAGCGGAGTATATCGTCACAATATCCTCCGCATATTGGGTTTTCCGGAGTATATCGTCACGATATCCTCCGCCCGGAGTATATCGTAACGATATCCTCCGGATATTCATTTTGCCAATAAATATCAAATTTATTTTTTAATGTTATTATACATTTAGTACACTAAGTGTAGGATAATTACCCATATTATGATGAGCAAATCTGAAAACATATTAGTGTTTAAAAATAGCTATAAAGTTTAAGTTATATAAATATTATTGACACGTTCGGCCAAACGGTTGGAGGGTAAAAGGACAAATTCCAAAACATAATAATAACTCATCTAATGTAAACACATTCAGTTCCATTTATATGCATCCCATTGAATTACATATTCTACAATAACCTCTTGAATTTTTTCTAAAATTCCGGTTGTGATGAAAATAATTTGGAAATCAGTGAATTTTTCAGGGCCAATATTAATATCAATGTTTTATTGTTGGCTTGTAATCATCATCACTTTAAAGTTTGACATTTATTTTTATTTAGTAATTTGTATCTAGTATTGTCCCCATTTTGCTTCTTGTATTTAAAACTGTTTAGGTGCCTGTACTTATTGTCAGTTGTTTGTTTGTTTATAGGTTCTTGCTTGTTCTTTGATTGCAGAATTATGATTACTATGACCAGTATAATGGTTATAATAAATACTATCCATCTTACCGCAAACCACAAATCACAATGCGAGCACGTATCGGCAACAATCTTTTGGTATGATGCAACAGTATCACCTTTATTATGACATCACAATGTTCAGCTTTTATTGTTGACAGTCTCCCTTGTTTAGCTCAAACCGTGCTCCAGCTTATTATATAATCATACATAAAGTGATCATCCTAATATGAATCTTCACAGTTGATTGATAAGATTTTAACTTGACAATTGCAATGTTGCAGATCCAATTGGATGTCTTGTCAAGCAGCACTCTTTATATGGCAACCTTTTTAAAACAGAATTGTTATCATTCCATTGGTGTTGAATTTACATGATCAGCATTTTTGTATTACGTGCATTTATTTAAGAAATATTCACAAAATCACTCTTGCACATTTTGAGTAATCTTTTAAAACTATAAAATGTACCATAAAGAGTGGCACGCAGGAAACTATGTAATGACTATGGGAGACTGTTCCATTTTGCTTTTCTCCAATTGCAATCTTAACTCTGTTAAGCGATAACTCTTATGTTATTTAAAGATGTCACCACTGGCACTGATTCGTGGCTGTACTTCCACTGCACATATAATTGTACATACTTTTGCAGACTCACCATTCACTGATCCAGTTGATGCAGATTCTAAAGCTTTCCCCCAGTTATATAATTTTTTAAGGTGCAACCTTTGCGTGATTGAAAACAATTAAATTCTTGTAAGCCTTCACTGGGAATGTTGAGCTGTAATTAAACTGAGTGGTAGCTTAAACCTAAGATGTATATACATACTTAAGTATGTTATTCTCAGCTTCAATAATATATCCTTCTAATTGAATAACCAAATATTAAGTTGTAGATTTGTCCCAAACAATATCACCATTTTATTTTTAATGTACAAATTACCTTGTTATGAACTATATTTTAATGATTTGTTTCTTTATGTATTCTAATGTATCAGATGCCTGTACCCTATGTGTGTGCAAGATATATACCATGTACCCCAGTGTGAACTATAACCATCTTGCACCAAGACCTTCGATGACAACTGCAAGATTGACGCATCCATCATGGAGCAAGTACATAGACCAGTGAAGTTGTGGTGTCCATGCCATCATCGATATCAATTGCTCTCATAATGATTTGAAATGGACCAATAAGCCAATCAGATCGACGAACGAAATACATGTATTACATAGTAAAACCTGTCGTAGTACTTTTGTTAATACCTTTTAAAGTCGACAAGGTCTTTCTGCAAAACTATTTACCTACAATATCTTACTCATGGGATGTGTATCATATCTTGGTCCCAGACATATGTTGCTTGGCACCCATCACTGTTATACTAACCCCTTTGTCCTGATATTTACAGGGGGTTAAACGATCAATTCGATTGGACGATGGCTCGAATTTGGGTTTTGCTGAAGTCATAACATTAAATATGAAGGTACTACAATGCATGACAAGCCCAGTGATTTCTAATTTTTTAATGAGTCTCATTTTGATTTGATTTAATATAAACTTGGAAAAGTATTAATTTTCTTGACTTTTCTTGAAGGTTATATTTCTTTTAATTTTAGAAGTAGTTGTAGTTTAGTGATTGATTTTGAACATTTCCATGCCTTATTCCAAGTTGATGTGCCAAAGTTGTTCAATTTATTCAAGCTGTTCATTTTGTGTAAGTGTCTATCATATGAAAATACCACACCTCATCCTCAACCAGCTATCTTGTTTGTGAGTAGAAAGTATTCTTATGTTTGCCCAGTGTGTTTTCAATACATACTAAATGTTTAAAGAGAAGGTGATAAATGTTCATTGTTGATGAAGTGGAAATTTGTCATCCCACCAAACAAAGTTTGTAGAGATGTAAAGAAGTCATCCATCTATCTCCCATCTGTTTGGATGATAAACTTTTAAACTGGTTGTCAGATTTGGTGTAAATGCTAAAGGTTGCATGATGGCTTTTGGGCAGAACCTTTGCTCAAAGGAATGAATATCCAGTATATCCGCTCAATTCAAAATGGCTGCCATTTACATAGAAAATGTAATCTTTGCTCATGAATCTAAGGCCAAAATGCCCTAATACGTCACTTCCGCTGAATAGAAAAAAGTAGTATTCAAAAATAAATGTAGTCCCAACACAATTGTGATCATGACGAGTCAGTAAGCTAGTATGTAGGCACAGTTGTAATCTTTTTGCAACGGCAACATGCCATTTCTTCTGAAAATGCGTTTATTTGGGTTATCTGAAGGAAAATTTCGAGTCAAGTGGCGTATTAATTTTGCCTTCATTTTTGTGAATTTCAATTTGTGTCTGCAGAGAGAGGGGGTAGTGTCACAATTGACCAATTATTTCAAAAAGTAGATGATTGGCCCCTATTGAGTTTAGTGTCAAGATGTAGCTTAGACATAGCTTTAGAACCTCAGATAGGCCAGTGAGGCCACATAAATCCATAACTCGAGATAAAAAGTCAGGCGTTTGCCCTTTTGCCCATTGACTAGTATGGTGACGTGAATTAGGGCAGTTTTGCCTATTAGTCACATGTGAAAGTGACCAAAATTTTTAAAAACTACTCAGAATCGCCCAGAATTTAAGTTTATTAGTGTGAAACATATTTTGGACGGAGGCAAAAAGGGGAATTTTCATGAACAAATTTAATGTTTTTGCTGAATCAGCAGTTTTCGCTTTTTACCCCCCAAACCACTGATTTTGACGATATTTGGCTACAATTTTGTCCTTAGTGACCCCTAAATGTCATTTGTTGTCGTAAATGGGGAAGCCAAGGAGTTGCTATTCATCATAAAGATTGAATTTTCCATCTTATGGTTTCCAGTATAGAAAGAAGGTACATATCGGGGGTGCAGTCAGAAATTGGTGAGTTAAGTGTCAATTTTTGATGTATTTGTCACTCTGAATGACTACATTCGAGCTAAAAAATATCTCAAAAGTCCCAATTCTCTAGGCCAGAGTCAAAACTGATCAAATTTGTCATCATTTTTCAAATCAGGAGGTTGTTGAATGGAATAATGTATGAAAAAGTGATGATTTTAGTAAGATTTTGCCAAAAAGTCGGCCAAATCTGTCCAATTTTCTGGTTCACGGTTCAGTGATTTTGGCTAAAAATCGCAATATGCAATAAAATACTCAATTTCTTGACATGATACTGAAAAATGTCACCATCAGGCAGTGGATTTCATGATGTAAATGAAAAACTAGTCAAATTTAAAGGAAAACCATTGGGTTCTTGGAAAAATGACCCCAGGGGTAATGAAGTAGCCATATTTTTCATAATTGCTGTCAGAATATTCTTAAACTGCACAAAACTACTTGAAAAACTCTAGTAAATTGGAAAAACGCAATTTAAAGCCAGAAATCATCCAACCATGTGGCTATTAGGCCAAAATGCCCTAATACGTCACTTCCGCTGAATAGAAAAAAGTAGTATTCAAAAATAAATGTAGTCCCAACACAATTGTGATCATGACGAGTCAGTAAGCTAGTATGTAGGCACAGTTGTAATCTTTTTGCAACGGCAACATGCCATTTCTTCTGAAAATGCGTTTATTTGGGTTATCTGAAGGAAAATTTCGAGTCAAGTGGCGTATTAATTTTGCCTTCATTTTTGTGAATTTCAATTTGTGTCTGCAGAGAGAGGGGGTAGTGTCACAATTGACCAATTATTTCAAAAAGTAGATGATTGGCCCCTATTGAGTTTAGTGTCAAGATGTAGCTTAGACATAGCTTTAGAACCTCAGATAGGCCAGTGAGGCCACATAAATCCATAACTCGAGATAAAAAGTCAGGCGTTTGCCCTTTTGCCCATTGACTAGTATGGTGACGTGAATTAGGGCAGTTTTGCCTAAGCTCATGAAGAAATTGTCAAGATGGTCGCTGAATTCAAAATGGCCTTTTTTACTAGAAGAGCACCAATGCACTATAATTCTTTATATCACACTTTTGAACCAATCAATTTTATTGAAGCATCAGCCATCTTCGTTTGCAATGCAACATCATCGGTTGTGGTCCAAAAATTGTCACCCAATTTTTATTTTTGATAACTTTAGTACTTAAATTATTTATTTATTTGCCTAAATTGTATAGGCTGATGTCTCAAGGGAATATGCCATCTCTTTAACATATGGCTTCTCAATTAAAAATAACCACCACTTTTTTCCAGATGACAGATTTTATTCAAATTTTATATGTCCTGATGCCTCAGAAAAGGACCTCCTTTTGCTTGAGAATAAATTTCCAAGATGGTTGCTAAATTCAAAATGGCTGCTAATCTTCATGAAAAAATATAATTTAAATGGATTTGGTCCTTTTATAGGCTAATAACTTATGGGGAATAGAACCTCTGCTCAAAAAGGAATTTCTAAGATGGATGCTGAATTCAAAATAGCCTCCACTTTATTTGTATAAAATATAAGTGAAATACCAGATTTCAGAATTTGTAATATGGTATCATGTCATGGGCATAGAGTTTGCCAAAAGGAGACAATTCCCCTACCTGGTTATTTCTATCATATAAATTGTATTGTTCAAAATGATGAGTGATTTAATAAAATATATCTTGTTTGGTGGGATTGACTTCTCCGGGAAGTTGCTATATTTCTAGTTTAGTTATGAAGGTTACATACATGTATAGTGGGCACTGATTTAATGCTGTGACAATATACAATTTCAGGGAACTGCTTATGAAGTTATCAGAATCAAGGTTAGTTGAATAAGAATAGGCATGATTGTTGAAATTACATACAAAATGGCATGGTTCCTTCAGTCAGTTTATGTCTACATGATAAGCATGGCTTAGAGATACATTCTCCAAAATAAGCATGTTTTATTTGCCGTTTATAGAAAATATTGGAGACATCATTAATATTGAATTAACCATGGGGTTAAAATCCCATGAATTAAATGAAGGATTAGCATGGTTGGTTGAATTAATCGAAGAATGAGTAGTATAGTTAAAATTACTCAATGATATATGCATGGTTTAATGGACTAATAAAATATTTAGCATGGTTAATGAAATAGGTGAGAGAATTGTCTTCAAATTCTTTGAAACAGGCTGTGATTATCCCTGAACATGTCATATAAGGGGAAGGAGCCTGCCATAAGCATGTATATTGGATTTTAAATGGCTCTGCTGTATGATTTAATGTCACATTGTTTGTGACTAGGAAAAAACAATGAGAATATTAGGTCCAGGTGCTTCCAGATTGGCTTTTAAATGCATGTTAAATCCTGATGTCCTTCTCAAGTCCATTCTTTAGACGACTGACTGTCCAGCTTAGCCATGGCAGGATTACCAGATACAGTCTTATGGATTTGCCTACATATTTTCCATAAAACCATCTCTCTTGCACGATGAGCACTAAGTGAATACTTACCCTTCAAGATAATACAGGGACACATACTCATCTGAGGTGTTCTTTCAAACACCACAAAGTTGCACTAACATAAGTATCCTGCTGCATGTTTACAGATGACAGAATTCAAACAGCAATTGCAGTTAGAGTAGACATGTGTTATTTATGCATGTTAAACCATTCCTTCAAGTTTGTGCATGACTAATGTTTAGCCCTTGCATGTTGCATGTTTCAGGGTGAAAGGGGCCCAACAGGAATACCAGGAACTTTACCTGGGAATGAGAATGACTGGATACAAAAAGTGCAGGAAATTAGGGTGAGATACAATAAAACATGTACAATACATGTAAACACAGTAAATAAAGGAGAATAATGGAACAGTTCCATTTATTGTTCCACTGATTTCTCATACAGCACAGAATCAGTTATTGAAATTATATTTATTCACAATAATTTTATTTATTTATTGTAAAATCAATCTTGTTTATATTGTATGCTTTTACAAAAGTACAAAACATTGTTTCAAGTCATATACTTTATAGTACTAAACAAATTTTTTAAAAAGGCCTTAGTTAAGCTTTAATTTTAAGAACCCCTTTCAAAAATGGATTCTAGCCATACTATCCAAAGGAATCTAGTTGATGAGATTCGACCAATTTGAGTTCTTCTGAGAAAATGAGGATTTCAGCAAGGGTGCATTGACTTTACATGGTGACATACCTGATGGTATCCCCATGCTAAGTCAATGGTCAATGGTGTATGTCCCCATTTTGAGTCTATGCACCCTTGCTAAAATCCTCATTTTCTCAGAACTCAAGTTGATCGAGTCTCAACAAGAAGATTCATGGTCTGGTGGATAGTATTGCTAGAATCCATTTTCAAAAGTAAGAATAGGGGTTCTTAAACAGGACATTGGGCTTGCTTTGGGGAACTTTTTGTTGGTACTAATATATATATATCACTGTTTGACAACATGTTTAATCCAATCCTATATAAATCCTTTATTGCAGGGAGACCCAGGACCTCCTGGTCGTGCTGGTCCCCCAGGTCCTCCAGGTGGTGCAGGTCTGCCAGGCTATGATGGAGCAGCAGGACCTCCTGGTGAAACAGTAAGTCATTTGAGAGAACATGAGCTTGTTGTACTTGTAAATACACTAAATTATCCCAACGAACGAAGTTCGGTAGGGATATAGTGTAGCCCCCCGTCCGTCAGTCAGTCCGTCCGTCCGTCCGTCCGTCCGTCCGTCCGTCCGTCCGTCCGTCTGTATAATCTACCTATATGATGTAGATATCCAAATGTTGGTCTGAATTTATCTTTGTGGAAAGATTGTATGCTTCAGTTGCTCTTTAACAAAACATGTGGGACAGTGTATCTATATATTACAAGATGTCCGTCCGGAAGATAACTCGAATACTAGTAGACTTCATATTTAGTGGAAAGATGTATATTGGTGAATAGTTTTACGCAAAAAAAATTTTTTCAAGATGGCCGCCGCTTTAAAAATGACGGGACTTTTTCGCAAAAATCATAAATTTTTCATTCTAAACCAAAGTAATTAATATTATTGTTTGAAATTTTGGTAGTATATTCACAAAATTTATCTATTTCACATATATTCCGTGTTTTTCATCCTGACCCCCAGGGGCCGTGTATGGGGGGTCAGGAAAACAGAAATTTTTGCTAATTTTTAGATCTTTCTGAAGTATAGCTTTATTATACTCAAATGAAAGGCAATTAAGAGTAGATTACAAATATTGTATCTTTTTTCTGATTCGAGCCTCGTAAAATTCAAAATGGCCGTCTTATGTACGATTTCGCAATAATTTTTCGATCCCTTCAAAGTATGGCTATATTATACTCAAATTGAAGGATTTTCGGAGTAGATCACAATTATGCTATTATTTTTCAGATTTGTACCTCAGAAAATTCAAGATGGCTGCTTTGCAGGAATTCGCAATTCTAAAATCTAATTTTTTCCAATTTTAACCAAAGTAATGAGTATAATTGATTGGAATTCGGTAATTGATATTTTGTTCGTTGGGATTTGCTACTCCGCGGAGTTGCCGTTATCTAGTTCAGAATCAAACTGCACTTTTTCAATGACAACCCATTCTGATATTATATGTTTTTGCTCAAGGACCATACACAGAATGAGCATTCATTCAATACTTGTGTTAACATTTACACTGTATTATACCTTTTCATTGCAGGGTCCAATTGGTCCACCAGGACAAACGGTAACTACTACATCAAGACTTTCTTTACTTAAATGCTTTAATTCTTCATTCCTAAGTAGTCTTTTGTAAACTTCAATAAGTGGCATTTGCAATAAAATAGAAATACAAGATGTCTTAGGCCTGTAACTCTACTACCATCTTATTTTATTTAAACAATTTTGCTCCCTATTGGAGAGCAATATGTATTGTTAATTTGCCAGTTAATTCATTGCCTTTCATTTCAGGGAAAACCAGGGAAACCAGGAATTCAAGGACCACCCGTAAGTATAGATTTATTTATGAAGAATAAGATTTAGATAGTGGTTATAAAGTGAGCGTGGTTGATGATTTGAATTCATTATTATCATTAATATAATGATCATTTGCTCACTGACAAATATGCAAGCAGTGTTAAAATGAATGTGATACCAGCACTCATGATTTACTGTTTTCATGAATGATATAAATGCACTCATACACAATTGACATAGAATTACATTATTTCAGTAATACCTTTGTAGAGTGACCATCTTTATTGTTGGAAAAGGTAATACTATAAGGTAGACCTCCAATCATGTTACTTTTGTATTAACATTGGCTTTACTTTATCATTTGTTCACATCCATATGAATATAGGGTAGAGATGGTTACAATGGTTTAGATGGATACCCTGGTAAACCAGGCCAGAAGGGGGACAAAGGGGAGACAGGTAAAATTGGTCCTATGGGAGACCATGGCAAACCTGGGCTCCCTGGAATGAAAGGAAATCTAGGACGACATGGTATGGATGGAATTAAAGGTGAAACAGGAAGAGACGGAATGAAAGGAGAACCAGGATTAGATGGTAACCAGATTACAGGCATCAAGGGTGAGAAGGGAAGTCCTGGATTGTGTGATCAACCTTGCATTGATGGCCTCCCAGGGGTAGATGGAAATGATGGACAAGACGGTCAGCCAGGTGTAAAGGGAGAACAAGGACGAGATGGTTTACCAGGAGAAATGGGTCCTAAAGGAGACAGAGGAATAAATGGTTTACCTGGGGTTTTGGGTCCTAAAGGAGACAGGGGCCCTAAGGGTGAACAAGGCTTTGAAGGTGCCCCTGGTTTAGATGGACTAAATGGTGTAAAAGGCAGTATGGGAACATGTGATAGTGTATGTAAAGATGGGCGTAATGGAGAACCTGGTAGAGATGGAGAGAAAGGAGAACCAGGGCTGGATGGTTTAGATGGACAGAAGGGCAGTAAAGGAGAGATGGGATACAGTGGAAGTCCAGGATTTGCAGGAATTAAAGTGAGCTTGTGTTTTGTAGGTCATTGTCGCATGATGGCTGTGACTTTGAGCATGGTATTGACATCAGCAGCATGGTATTGACATCGGCAGCATGGTGTATCAACATCTGGAGCATGCTAATGACATTGATGTCATGGTTGCTACTCAGCATGGATCAAACCACAGTATTAATTGATCAATATGTTCTTGTTTCAGTCTCATGCATGGCACTACGTATATCTTCAGTCTAGTCTGGTATTTTTCTAGGATTGCACAAAGCCTCTTTATGGCCTCACTTAACCTTCACCTTTCTGCCTGCATCTGTCATTTCAGCACATAGTTCAACTTTTAGTATACTCTTGTAGTATTGAGACATCAGCACTTTTACCTCCTTGATGATCTCATCATGTTTGTTCATTTATTCAGCACTTAAACATTCTTTATGTGATCTTTGCAAACACATTCTTTTTGTGATCTTTGCAAACACATTCTTTATGTGATCTTGGCAAACACATTCTTTATGTGATCTTGGCACTCTGTGTATATATTTCTCTGCTGCATCTCTCTACACTTGTATTTCAGCACTCTGCATTTTGCCAATGCACTTTGCATCTCCTCTGTGTTTTATCTCACTACATGTACTTTGCATATTTGCTCTTGTTTTGTAACTATATCCTTAGATTTGTATCTTGATACACCTGTCTTGTTGTTTGACACTTATAGAAATGTATTTTTCTTGAATGACACTTGTGGAAATGTGCATTTTTCGAATTCCACTTGTGGAAATGTGCATTCTGTGTGGAAGATTGTAGCTGCATTCTGTACATATAGTGAACACCTGTTTAAGTTGAACACCTTGCAACAAAAATATCCAGAATGTGTATTCAAAAGAAAACTATTTACATGTTAGCCATGGAAAATATTTGCAGCTGTGTTAAACTTAAAGGTTTTTACTTCACACGCTTGTACAAATAATTCTCTGACTTTACATATGATATGATTATATGTTTTATTGCAGATCCACTTGTATGCAAGATTCATAGTCCCCTCAATGAGAACATCACTATGGAGAGTTGTTAGTCAAACCATTCAGTTCATCACATATCCTCTTGTAGTATTATGGTAGTGGCCTGAAGATCTGATCTTGCATTTACCTTGTGGTACTATGTCATTTGGATTAAGTAGTGACCTAACATGATGTTTACAAGTTTAAAGTTCTTACGTGGTATCAGGTCTTATTCTCTATATTGTCTCAAACCATTCTTAATTTCTGTGGTAGTTCTTTTTATGTCCCCACCACATAGTGTGGGGCCATATTGTCGGCCTAGGCGCGTCCGTCTGTCCGTCTGTCTGTCCGTACGTCCGGCAGTTTTCTCCAAAACCGCTACAGATATCACCTTCAAATTTTCAGGGATAACTTATGAGTGCATACAGATGTGGATGAAAAAAAATTAACTCGATACCTACTTCCTGTCGGCCATTTTGAAGTCGAATGCTAAAATCCTTGTCTGCAAACTTTAAGAAAAACTGCTTCACAGTTGCTTTTAAAACTTTAACATCTTGTTCAGCTCACTTCATTCTAGATCTGATTAGGTTTTGGACCTGCTAGCTCAGTCATGTCAGCCATTTTGAATGTCTTAAGAAAAGTTAGCGCGCGATAATACTTTGTATCATATTGAATGGTGTTTTTGAGTTTTCATACTTTAACTATTTAGTAGCTTTATAAATAATTTCAGATGTACTTTGCTGTAAAAGCCTACTTTATTGTTAACAGTAGTTATATGTGATAATTTTGTAAAAAGAAATCAGCAAAAACTCATAAGGACTTTTTTATTGTCGGCCATTTTGGATTTTTCGGTCCTAAAATCTTGTCTGTGAAGTCTTGTCTGCGCGTTTTCAGGTGAACCGTTTGGTGGATCAATTTCAAATTTTCAGGGATGATTCTTAGTATAAAAATCTAGATCTCATTAGTTTTTTGGCATTCTGGGTAAATGTCAAGGCAGCCATTTTGGATTTTCCGTCCTAAAATCTTGTCTGTAAAGTCTTGTCTACTCGTTTTCAGGTGAACTGTTTCGTAGATCAATTTCAAATTTTCAGGAATGATTCTTAGTATGAAAATCTAGAACTGATTAGTTTTTTTGCATTCTGGGTAAATGTCAAGGCAGCCATTTTGGATTTTCCGTCTTAAAATCTTGCCTGTAAAGTCTTGTAAAGTTTGATAGATCAATTTCAAATTTTCAGGGATGATTCTTTGTATGAAAATCTACATCTGATTACTTTTTTTGCATTCTGCGTAAATGTTAAGGCAGCCATTTTGGATTTTCTATCCTAAAATCTTGTCTGTAAAGTCTTGTCTACCCGTTTTCAGGTGAACCGTTTGGTAGATCAATTTCATATTTTCAGGGATGATTCTTAGTATGAAAATCTACAAACAGATTAGTTTTTTGACATTCTTGGTAAATGTCAAGGCAGCCATTTTGGATTTTCCATCCTGAAATCTTGTCTGTAAAGTCTTGTTTACATGTTTTCTGGTTAACTGTGTGACGGATCAATTTCAAATTTTCAGGGGTGGTTCTTAGTATGAAAATCTAGAACTGACTAAATTTTTATCATTCTGGGTAAATTTTAAGGTGGCCACTTTGGATTTTCCGTCCTCAAATTGTGTTGGTAAAGTCTTGTCTACTCATTTTCAGGATAACCATTTCACGGGATCACCACTTGGTGGGGACATTTTGTACACATTTGTGTTCTTGTATATATATATAGATTTCTTGATAATTCTACAATTCTGTTTATTCTATTTCTTGTTGATTCTACTCTTTCCCACTCTATTTTGTATTTCAATGGTTGTCATGGCATTTCACTATGTATCTATATTTCAATAAACTTGACTTGGTCAAATTATCCTTTCAGTATACTTGAACTATTTATCAACTTCGGCATCTGCCACCTATTCATTTGGGTTCACTTTTCTTCTACTAATCTTTTCTGTATTTAGTTCATCGTTCCCCTTGCCAGTTCATTTTCCTTTTATATATGAGGTGGGTCTGAAACCTCTTCCTTTGAATACATAAAATATTGGTCTGGTCCTGATATGTGACTCTGTGAAGCTACTCAGTCAGATAGTCATACTATGAGAGTTAGAGCATAATTATCTCCAACTTCACTTTTAGGCATATGCTGCTGAAATAAGTTCATGACAAATGTAACTGTGTTACATTAGACTGCCCTTCACTCTTGCTTTTAGTTATTAATTGATTCAGAAGAATGGACAGCTTAGAAGCTTCTAGAGACAGAAAAACTTTGTAGAACTGACATTATCCAAGATATATAAATTATAATTTTAATGTATGAACATGTATTTTGAATATGTTCCTCAATTGTTCAAATAATTTATTGTCATATTTCATTAGACAAGCTTACAACATTTCTATGTTTAATTTCTAATTTTAATATTTAGATAAAGGAATTAATCAAAAATTATTGTTTTATTGCTATTAGGGAGAACCGGGGTATAAAGGAGAAAAGGGTTCAAGTGGAGATTTCTCTGGGAATACCTTCCCTGCAGGGTTCATTGAAGGACCTCCTGGTCCTCCTGGACCACCTGGACAAAAGGTAGCAAGGCTAAGTCTACCCCTGCACGAATTGTTGATTGTGGAATGACTTATTATGTAGTTGCATAGTCTGCATGCTTGGTTAGTTCATGTTACAGGAATCAGTTTTATTGACTGGTTCCTGACTGTTCAAAAAAGAAATTCAACTTCAAAGTTATAAGATTTGACTAAGAAGAGTTGAATTTCTTCCATAAGGCAATGGGTTGAAAATAAAGAAATTGCATGACTGAACATTTTACCAATATACCCCCAGGGAGAGCCAGGTGAATGCAAAGATGGTGAACCTGGACCCACTTATCCTCGTACAATTGACAGAGGACCCTCAAATAAAAGTGTAAGTCATGGTCGATACAATATCACCAATTATACAAAATTCAGATATTGCAAAGGGCAATAGGCCAAAAGAATTAGATATTTGTTGTACCTCCCCCATCCTCCATGCTTGGATTTGTTTTTTCTGATTTATTCAAAATCTTGTATGCATGAGGACATAACAAAAAATCTTCTTCTTATGACCTTATTTGAAAAACACAACATATCAATGAACCAAGATTTAAATTTCTGATTTATTCCTTGAATCTTTTATCTTCAACAGAATCTGAATTTGAAATATTTTGATAGTCTATAGGTTAGCTAAAAAAGCTGCAGTCACAGATAAATAGTACACATTGTATATGTTGTAAAATTGTTCATTAAAATTGTGCATAGGAAAACTTTCCAGTACTTCATGGTTTATTAACAATTTTATTATGTGTAAATGTTCCTGTGGTGAAATGATTCTGCCTTTGAACTATAAATGACTAGATTTTAAGAGTTCAAAGAAATTGTGACTTGAGTGAATGAATGTTTGGGAATTTAGTGACTGCAGCATGTAAAGCAATTGTGACTGCAGCTCAGAGTTGAAGTATCAAGAAAACTGTTTTCTACATTTATTTGTAATCGATTGCATGTTGCATGAATGCATGATCCATAGCCACTACTTTCTGTTTATTAAAGAAACGAGCGAAGCAATGTACCTACAAAGTTGTGCGTTTCAAGAGACCAAGCCGAACACGCAAACGCAAGGTCCGTCATCTCAAAAACCATCACCACAAAAATGCAAAACTTGAAAAGAATGCATTTGAAAAACTATTCGGCCATACTTACAAAATTCAAGATGTGAATTTTGATGATGATTTTAAAGATCAGGTATTCAGCCTTTCTTGTCACATAATTAAGTTAATATTCATCACTTGTATGTAGGTTTTTTTTCATGCTTTGTCACAAAAACATTTTGCTAATATTCTAAATTTTCTTTGCTATTTTAACACTGCAGTCACAAATGCTTTGCAATTTTTAAAACATAACTCACTGATCTCATAGATTCAAACTTCTAAAATGATGTATTAAGTTCACTAGAATCTCCTCAAAACCATACACAATTTCTACCAATTGAAAAGTAGTTTTAGTACCACACCTAGAGGTATTGGACGAAGCCCTCTTATATTAACCATAGAGGTAAGATTTTTGCTTGTTCCTTTGTGTGCACTCATTCCACACATTTGTAAGTATTGTGGACATTTTGACATTAAAACAACCTTTGGGTAGTCTCAATACTGGAGTAGTGCTTGATGTACATGATGTAATGTGGTGTTGGGACCACTGAGCAATCATTTGGATTAACCTAATATTATATTTGCTCTATATTAAATAATCATCACACATAATACATTAAATGATTGTTTGAAATTAATATCAATAAAAAATAAATAATTGTAATATGTAATTTTGTGACCATAATTTGGACAGATATAAGAAAATATATTAACATGAATCATGGATTTGATAAAAAAATTAAATTAAAGCTATTATTCCAACAAAAAAAAACATATCAATATTTGATAAAAAAAAAAGATCTAAAACTGGCCTTTTTGACAAGATTAAATTCAGGTTGCATACACATTGTGATTATAATACATTTAACTTTCATTCAATAATCTTTACTGTAGGGTGAGATTGGATTGCCTGGACCCGTTGGGGTAGGAAAGAAAGGGGATAGAGGAAGAAGAGGAAAGAAGGTGAGCCACATTTTAAGTTATTATTAAATGTTCTTGGTATACTCTATAGGTATTTTGGTACATATTTAATGTGACTTATATGCAAGAATGGAAGAATATGTAAGAATATGATCATCGTAGATACAGTGTATGTCCTTGTATTAGGTGGTATATTTCTGTTATCAACAGATAGCACCTAATCCATGGATCATACTGTCTAGATTGTCAACATGTACTAGATATATAGTATTTGATATTTTCAACCAAGCTGTATTATTTTCATCTAAAAAGTGAATATTCTTAATTTATTAAACTTCCACAATTGGGGTGACTAGATTTGTTCACGCCATGTTTATATAAAGAAGTAAGTAAAAAGATGAAATTCAAATATTTATTAAAACAATAATGAGTGTGATTTGCTGGAACTGCATGCCTTATGGATTTACAGTAAGTGATAAGACAGTAGGTTTGTTTTTAGAAATATTAGTTTTACAGTATGTTAGATTTATTTCAGTGTATTGAAGGCAATTTTTACTTTCTTGCTTCTAGTTTTCAAATCTTCTTTGTGCTTGGTCGTGTTATGAACACAGAGTTTCTAAATCTCTCTCAAAGTTGTTCTCCCTATAATCTCCAACTCTTACTTGGAGTATATCTAATAAAGGAGAATAGATATGTTGATGAGATTTGGGCACCCTGTGTTCAACAAATCACTTTGTGGACATGTTATGTGTTATCTCACTAAGATCAGTCTCATGCACAACCCCAGAATACATTCAAATTGGTGGGAATGTGTGTAAGACTGTAAATGAACATTCTTCACAAATACTGAGGTGAAATGGATGTTCAAAACAAAAGTTTTAATATCTCTGTGGCAATGTCTGGAAGAGATATGTGTTCAAAATGATGTTGCACTATGAGGGATTTTTAAATGTTCACATTTGTTTATTTCAATGTACATTCCTCTTGTAGTACAATTGTGTTGTTTCATTGCATGAAAGTAAATATTGTATTGTCTATTGTGAATGTGTGCTGTATAATTCTAGTCTGTTCTTCCAAGTGTCTGTTGTCCTCATGTTTCCCTTTCTCATCCCTACTCCTATCTTCTTCCTAATATGTAAGGACATATACTACCCTATTTCCCAACCTTAACACTAATGTAACTAAATGCAGTAAAAGTGTGTAAAATATGTTCGATCAATTCTGTTATACATGTAGCTGCTTTCGCTTTCAGCACCCAATGCTTGCAAAATGTGTTGCTAGACAACACTGTCCATCGCTATGACAACCACCTGTTGCTTTGACAACTTACCCACTAATATTGATACTCTATTTATATTTTAGACAGGGGCTATGATGTTTTGCATGTTTTAGGGTGATCCTGGACCTGAGGGGAGAATGGGGCCTCAGGGCCTCCCAGGTCCCCGTGGGCCTATAGGCCTGAATGGATACAGAGGTCTGCCAGGCATGCAGGTAACCATAGCAATGTAATAATATCAAATATCATTAATATGGGTTTGGTGCATCAATTTTCAGACAGTTATACTTTACTATTGTTAGGATTAAAAGGGTGTGCCAGAAGTAGAGTCAGTTCAGTAGAATTTACTTCTCCTTTTGGACACCCTGTATGTTTATGTAGAAATCAACAGATACCATAATAAGTTTCTACTGATCCTATTCCATAGAAAGTATACACTGAAATCTGTTTATGCACCAGGCCTGAAATGCTACTCCCCATACCTTCATTTAACGTGTACCCCTAGATGCTAACAGTCTGACATTGCAGGGGAGAGGAGGCAGTAAAGGAAGTACTGGGGTAGAAGGTCCCCGGGGGACTGAAGGTCCTCAGGGGGACCCAGGGGAACCAGGTCTTCAGGTAAATCACAGGCCATCTCTTTATCCTCATAATAAGGAGAAAATGTTTAAAAATTGTTATCGCTCATTTTTCCTCAAATTTTGACACAAACCAATTTGTATCAGACTTGAAAAGGAATCAAACTGCATGAGCCTGAAATCCTCTAGATTTTCTTTCAATAGATTCACATTGATCATGGAATTCTATTTTAAAAAACATGTTCAATGTGAATCTATTAAAGATAGCTGCTCAATATTCCCGCATATCTTGGACAGAAGCCTTGGTGCATTCAGCTCTATAAACATGTAGTAGTAGAGTCCCCTGCATTACAGTACTGTCAAACTTCTTGTATATTATAAATATTTTGAACTAGGTATTTAAAGGAAAATTAACTCAGCTCATGTATTGAAGCAAAAGGAAGAAATGCAAAAACACATCAGCAATTTTATATCAACCAATTTACTAATCTCTATATTTAAATCATCTTTAAATACCTAGGTCAAGGTACCTTTTGAAACAAATACTATTCAAAAGAGTATTATTTCTGTTGCAAGCCACACAATGACTTTTTTGAATGGTATTTGATATTAAGATATGTAAGTGATTGGCATTGATGGGGATATTGCGTACATTTAGGGTGAAGTTGGTCCAGCAGGTATGCCAGGTGTGCCAGGGAAGGATGGTATGAGGGGAGACAAAGGTGACCAAGTGAGTAAAACTGCATGGAGACTAGCTAGTGACTCATTAGATGATATTGTTTAGACCAGAGGAGGTGAATCAATCCCAGGATGTGTTTGAGTCATAATGCATTCTGGGATTAATCCAACTCTTCTTTTTCAGAATAAATTGTGTATAGGGGGAATCAAAATGCGAGCAATAGCTCGGCATGCAGCACGCAGTAGTAGCACAAGTCCCATATTTGGAATTCTTCAAACAACCACCACCCCTCCAACCATCAAGCGATCTCGTAAAGTGCGAACAAACGTCCATTGTGATCACATGGTAAGTGGGCTCATTGAGTGGTTTGTTCGCGCTTGCGGAGTGTATGGGACTTGAATTTGTTTAATTTTTTCTTTCATAGACTTCTTTGGAAAAGTGGTGTCTAAGGAAAAATCAAATAAATTCATTCACCATGTTTGTTAGTTGGTTGGCTGGTTTAGTGGGCCATGTAATAATTACTATAACACAATTCCCAAATTAATGTTCTGTTCATAATATGGCAATATTTACAAAATACATCATAGTATGAGCAATTTCACTATCATAAATTCTATAATCAATGACATGTCGGGTGTCCCAAAAAAGTGAATCACTTTTTGACAGGTATTTACTCAGCAATTGATCACTCAAATCTATTGAAAATTTCTTTAAAGTAGCCCAATGGTATTGTTTGGAAGTTGTACAAATATGAAAAAAAATGGTAATATATTATGTGAGAACTGACAAATTCAAAAATGCATTAAATCAATTTGGAGGGAAAAACAATGCCTTTAAATGATAAGCGATAAGGCTACTATTTCTTGTTGAAAGGTTTGGGTTTGGATGGAAGATGAATCGTTCAGGAATTAATGGCAAGAGTTAGAGGCATGTTATTGTAAATAGACTTATGGACAAAAATGCACAACATCAAGCATGCATTAAAGGACAGAATGATTATGTCATGGGAGCAGGATTTATGGAAAAATACACAAAAGCATTTTTGCTTTGTAAGCTTCTCCTGAATAATTTTTAGAAAATTTGTCTTTTATATAGCTGAGAAAATACTTGTCAAAAAGCAATTCACTTTTTTGGGGACACCTGGTATTTGTGAGTGGGGTTCACGAAATATATTTAGCTCATATTATATCAACATGCAGTATGTCTTATAAACATAAAGCTATACTGTGGTATATTTTGTCAATAAACAGTTACTTCTGGTGCTGCATGTCGTGGTATAGCCCTACTTATGTATTTTTGTTATTGTACTTTTGTATTTGAATTTGAACTTTTTTATATTTATAATTTTTTGAGTATTTTGTAAATTACAGAATATTTTCAATGTAATTATTGTATTTTCAGTGTCAACATTGATCATTCATGATGTGTATTCAAATTCAATTTTCAATTTATGTATTTTGTATTTCATCCACTTAAGGTATAAAACATTAAAGTTATGTATCATGAAGGACACTTTAAACTATAGCCAGATATTGTGTTTGAATGCATTCTGATAGTTCTGTGTTGACACTTTCATATTATGTAAAATACATAGTGTATAAGGAATGTTAACAAGGACTTACTGCATTTTGATTGCTTGAGGTAGTTTGCATGGATGCTACTAGGCATATTATGAGAACAATGCAAATTAAGATGTTCACCCAATGATCACATACTGAGATCTTGAGGTGAACAATGTTTGAGCTGAGGTCAACAATTTGGCTGTTGGAGTTAATAGTCATACTGCTAAGGTGAATCAGCTGTTGTGATCAATTTTGAGTCGGGACAATCTGCACTGCACATATTAAATGGAAGTACTTCATTCTCATGTTTTTTAAATTGATTTTCTGCAATATGTTGTAAGTGAACAATTTTTTAGATTGAGTTTAAAAGCTTGCATTGAATCTCCAAAATATGATGGCATCAATACTATAAAAAGAGTATATTAGAAGGACCATGATTTGTGAATGATTTTAGTATAGTAGTTTGCATTGCAGAATGATTTAACAATACATGTACTTTGGATTATGGTGTACTTATGTATGTTTGTATTTATGTTTTGAGTAACTGCGACCCATAGCCAGATAGTCAGAAGAAGATGTCAATACAACTATAAATCCAAAGAGGGTCTCTGACATTTTTATGGAAACCCCTGGCTATGAGTCTGTTACCAAATTGTATTCTACAGATATGCAATTGAATAGCTAGTCATAGGATGAGCTGTGCATTGTGTTTTTGAAGTGTAGCTGCCATTCTGGGCAACAGTGTGTATAGTGTGTTCTGTAGAACTGATTAGAAGCAAATGTAAGATGGGCATACTTTAAATGTGCAGCTGAATAAAATTGATTGAAGAATAAACCAGTTGCTGTCTGTGGTTACTGATCTATGCGTAGAACTAGTAGTAGACTATGTTTGTTTGATACTACAATTACAATTTATTTTGCTGTGACCATAAGTAGACTATGTTTGTTTGATGATACTACAATTACGATGTATTTTGCTGTGTGACCATGGGACGATTGCCACACTTTGCTCAGATTCTTATTTTATGTCTCATTTCCTGGAATGTCCTTACTGCATCTTCACCATTTATTTCTCAACATTTCTTAACCTATTCTTAACATGTGTCTGTATTGTCTTATAGATAGAAATCTTTGCTTCTACACAGTATACTGCAGATTGTTTGTGAATTCACTTTGTATCATCATTTAAACCCGCATAATTCTCACTATAAAGCATCTTGGACTAACACACATCTTTCTTATTAACCCACACTGTACCAATGTCTATGTGCTTTATAACCTGTCTTAGGGCTTTATGGGAGGCAAGGGTGAAGCTGGCGCCATAGGCTTACCAGGAAAGGATGGATCTATTGGGCCCCCAGGTCTTCCTGGACCTCCGGTAATATACACATTGCGTTTTTCACTGTTTTACTACTCATTTGGCTATTACTTCAATGGTAAAGGATGGTTTCCGATAAGGTATTAGTCAAATGTACAACCTAGAAAAACATGTACCTGAAAATGAAGTGATTTTAATATATGAGCCTGGCCATAGGAAAACCGGTCTTATCACAAAATTAAAATTGTGCTACAGAGCCAAAAATGTGCCCACGATTAAGAGGAAAATGTGCTAAATTCAGATCCGACTTTTTGGTCTATATATGCAAGGAAAAATTGTTAGGACATAAGCCATGGCTCATTTGAAAGGTTTCTTTGTGCTTTTTAAGATAAACAAAAAATCAGAATATTGAAAAAATCTGTGATAAGACCCCTTTTCCTATGGCCTGGCTCATATTTTGTTTTTTGAGGCTTTGCAGAATACTTTATAAATCATTTTTCGTTCTAACACTAGACAGAAATATTTGTAAAATATATAAGTGGATATGTGCACACACAAATTATAATTGTCCAAAACGAGACACTTTCCTTTGTGAATCTGTGACAAGATGAGAAGGTGAGATTTCATTAAATTATATTACTGCTACTGGATGCAGTTATCTTTTAAGCATTAGAAATGAGGTTAGTATGACCTTCAATATTTTTGGTTTTTATTTGAGAATTGACCCTCATTATCCCAACGAACAAAGTTCATTAGAGATAAAGTGAAGTCCTCAATCTTTCAGTCATTCAGTTTGAGAAGATAACTCAAATAATTCAAGATAGAGTTTCTTCATATTTGTTGCAACGATGATGATCGATAAGATGGTCGCCACTTAAAAAAGGGAGAATTTTTCACGAAAATCTGTTTTTCATTTCTAACAAAAGTAATAAGTATTACTGTTTGGAATTTTGGTAGTATATCCATAAAATATAATATGACATATATTCTGTGTAACCAGCCTGACCCCCATGGGCCATATATGGGAGGCCGGGAAAACAAGAATTTTCATTAATTTTTAGATCTTTCTGAAGTATAGCTTTATTACTCTCAAATGACAGGCAATTTAGAGTATATTGCAAATATTGTATCATTTTTCTGATTCGGGCCTCAGAAAATTCAAAACGGCTGCCTTATGTGGGTTTCTGTGCCTTCATGCCTCAGGAAATGGCCGATTTCTCGTTCAGGAAGCATAAAGGGCAACATTGGGAAACACAACCCCTTTAAACCTTAAGAATTTGCCAATATGCTGATTATTTACTTGTTCTGTTTCTACAGGGTGAAGCAGGAAATGGAGGAAATGGCATGGGAGGTGGTGATGGCGGCAGTGGAGACGGGGTAAGTTATTGGCCTTATGTTCTATCATGTTTCTTTCCATTGTTACATGTAGGTTAGTATATACAAAATGTCAAATAATATCCAGTCACATTTATTTTTGTCTGAATTAAAAATATTTTCTTGCACACATAGTGAAAGATATCAGGCACTCTCACAGTGTATGGTCTTCCAATCAAGATTTGTTTTGTTGTGGGAGGGGCACTTGGGGAGATAACTCTTCCTAACAATCATTAAATGAAAGGAATATACAATACAAGTAATATCAAGTAATAGCAAAAGTAGTACACTGTTTCTGCATAGAAAGGTGAGTAATGTGTGAATTGGAGTGCTGGGTGAATGCTGAGTCCAGTGGTGAGTAATGTGTGAATTTGAGTGCTGGGTGAATGCTGAGTCCAGTGGTGAGTAATGTGTGAATTTGAGTGCTGGGTGAATGCTGAGTCCAGTGGTGAGTAATGTGTGAATTTGAGTGCTGGGTGAATGCTGAGTCCAGTGGTGAGTAATGTGTGAATTTGAGTGCTGGGTGAATGCTGAGTCCAGTGGTGAGTAATGTGTGAATTTGAGTGCTTGGTTAATGCTGAGTCCAGTGGTGAGTAATGTGTGAATTTGAGTGCTGGGTGAATGCTGAGTCCAGTGGTGAGTAATGTGTGAATTTGAGTGCTGGGTGAATGCTGAGTCCAGTGGTGAGTAATGTGTGAATTTGAGTGCTGGGTGAATGCTGAGTCCAGTGGTGAGTTTGGTAAGATGTACACTTGTAATGAGGGAGTTTATATTATTACTTCAATAAATTTTAGAATTTTTATGATCTCCATGTTTTTCTTCTGTACTCATCTATGGCTTCTATATATTCTTGTTATGTATGCCTTATGTCTTTTGGTGTTTCAGATTCCAGGCCCTCCAGGGCCTCCTGGTTTAATGGGTCCAATGGGCCTTCAAGGCCCTCCTGGCATAAAGGTCAGAATCTTACAAGTGATCAACAGTGGCCATTGGCTTGAGAATTGAAGAGAAGAACATGAAAGTGTTTTATAAGAAATGCAACAAACTTTGTTATTTATGGTTCTTTTAATAAATGGACTATTTTGTCGCTTCCATATGATCGAGAGATGGCCACTGTAAGATTTTTGTATGGTTTATAATGTTAGAAAGTGTTTTCATTCCATACTTCTTGATTTTCCATTTCTGTACACTGATCTTGTTGAGTCCTTCATTTTATTTATAAACCCTTGTTCTAATTCTTCTGAATATGATTATTCTCTCACAGATATATTGTGTTCTCAATTTGGAATTAGCATGTGTTGAGTTCAGTTTTACTGAGATAGACTTTAAATCTTTATTCCCAATTCTTTATGAATTCTCCAGGATATTTTATGATGATGGTTCGATTATGATGGTTTACTTGCACTGTTTTCAATGCATTGTTCCTTTTAGGGGGATAGTGGTGCAATAGGGCCAAAAGGAGAGCCTGTAAGTTGCCTGAAAGCATGTTGAATGCTGCATATATGTTCTTTGCATGTTCCTTGTGTCATTACCACCATTCAGAGTGACCATTCTTGTAGTTCAATCCAGTGTGCTCTATTGTTCTTAAAACTTTTCAATAGGAATAATTACTTGAGTATCTTTTACATGGAATGTTTATCCTAATACAAGAATCTGTTTCCCAAAACTATCATAAAAATGGTTTGTGATATAAAATTGTCTTTGATTAGATATTTTGAATTGCTAAATTTTTAAGAAACAAAATCTTGTGTTATCATCAATCTCTTTTCATAATCATTCTAAGCATTTCCTTAGTTGGTATGGCTATAGCCTATGGTTGCCAATCATTATAATAACTCTTAATGGTATAGAAAGCCCAATACCACATGTTTTGGAATAGAACATAGTTATACAGTATTATGTCTTAATATTTGGCATGTAGAAATATGGCCCTCATTGTTTGCCATGATACATGAAGCATATATATGGCCATGCATATACTATAACCATACCTGAAAGTGAATATAATCAAGAATAGTGAGCAGTCAACCATTGTTCAGCTGTTAATGTTAGGAGCTCAAGAACAGAGTGCTATGGAGCATATTTCATTAGTTTATGCCACAGCTCTAACTTAATGTTAACAGTTTAACAGAATGATGACTCTATTTAGATGTGACTGATAACTGATTATACCATTATGATATGTTGCCATCATTTATGCCAAATAATCAAATGTCCCTGGACCTATTTAATGGATTAAATAATAATGTGTATTTTCAATTTTTCATGCTGATACTGAACAATAATTTCATGTGCATTGTATACCTGCATGGGTTGATCAAAGTTGTTTGAAGCTGATTTTGTAGAAAAATGACAATATACTTACTAACTATATCGTAATAGGTTATCTAAGTAGAAGTTTCTCTTGCAAGATCTTCCAGAATTTTACGTAGAAATCAATATAGACTGAACAATAACAGCATATGGCATGCTAGAAGTATTTTACAATATGTACATGAAGCTTGCATGTTTCTGTGATTTGAACTATTGACTGTTTAATAGATGGCATTGTGCGGAAGAATAGATTGCATTGTGATTTATAGATGTCAGTGTTAAAGTATGCATGATGGCTCATGTGTATGGATGAGTGAGTTGCATGAATAATGAAATTGCACACTAACCCTGCTTTCTTAATAAACCTAACAAAAGTTGCATATATAAGAAGTGCTTATAATAGATCTGATGTTAAATAAGCTTTAATGTTTAAATGACTTTAAGTTAAGACAAAATTTTATTTCATTTTTATTATATATTGAAAGCTTTTTATAGAATGCTTTTAGGGAAAGTTCATTAGAAGGCATAGAAAAAAGTTTATTTTTGTAATTGAATATTATGTTTTCATGCACTTTGAAACTTTTGTTTGACACTTTTTCTTGACAGCATTTAAAAATTGTTTCCCCTTACTCAGAGCAGTATTATGCTCAGAAAAACCTTATATGTCTATGTGTGACACAAAATGATAAAGATATTTTCTTTGATCTTTTAACATTAAACTCTGTTTCTTATTTTGGTAATGCACAGTGCGCAATGCAAAGAGTGTATGCTTGTGGTTTTATTTAAAAAGGTACTCAAACATGGTTATGCATATTTTTTTTCTATCTGTAGATGGGCCGCGTAATTCATATTGATATTTTTGTAATACAGCTATTTCTGTTTTGGCGCATTGTTCTCAGGGTTGATTCCATTCAAGAATTTGACTTGCAAACCAGGGGAAAAATATTTTCAAAATAAGAAACAGAGTTTCTAAATGTAAGTCCAAAATGTGAAATATATGACCATAATTCCTGCTGCACTTGCTTCATCAGCAAGAGCCACAGGCATGATGGGATTGCTTGTCCTCCTGTTGTGTCACTTACTTTCTCTTTGAATGTATCTTTTGAATGTTGACTTTTGGAATGACAGGCCCTATTTGTGTCTGTAGGGTTCTCTAGGCCACAGGGGGGAATCTGGCCCTATGGGCTTACCTGTAAGTCTGCCTCTATATTTAAGCATGCTTTCTAACCTGACACCCCTTATATAACAAACTTCAAAATGGAACATTCCATTATGCATCATTGACTGCATTTTGGATTGTTCTATTTTGGACAGGGGTGACAGGTCCAAGAAATGTAAGGTCCTTGTGTGTCAAACAATTTCTGTCAAGTATTTCTATTTTTGTTTTTGTTTGTCACAATTTTATTTGTTTGAGTGTGAATATTAATTTAATGAAGATGATGCACTGGTGAACCACTGTTATATTAGTACACATACTTGTATATATTTTATAGTACATCACTGCACTGTCTTTTAACTAAAACTTATCATTGATTCGCTGTAACAGATTTTCAAAAACAATATAACCAGATAACAGAAATGAATACTGAAAGTACTACCATTGGTGTACAAACATTGCTTTTCATTTATAGTGTGGCTTTAACTTTTGGCCTCTGGTCTAATATACTTACATAATATCATAACAATTATATATTTTTTACTTATATATTCTTTTTTCTTCAATTTTTGAGGCATATTGTAGCGAATAAGTTTTAGTTGAAAGATATATTATTCAGAAATAGATTCTATTTAATCTTTTTTATGAGAGATAGTGACAATTTTGTTTCATGTTAAACACAACATTATCTTATGTTTAGCATGTATGAATAGTATACACATTGTATTTTTCTTATCCATTTTATTTTTTCAAGCCAAATCATAATTTATTGGCTTTTAGAAAATAAAATGAAATTCTAAAATATATTTATTTGAATGTTTCTACAATAAGCTGACTCAACAAATTTTATTTTCATGTTGTTATCTGCGCTTTGCGAATTTTTCTCACTTTAGTTAATTAGCAGTACACTACACGATGTCTTCTTACAGATTTGTTAATCTCAATCTATATGTTGCAACTCACCAGGAACAAACTGATGCCAAATTGTCAGAGACTAACATCACTATGAAAACACTGTCGCATAAATATTGGCTGAACTGAGCGCTGCTATAATTGTAAACATAGCCTTTGATGCAACCCTTTTAACCATATCCTTCAAAGTTTCGCTGTCAAATCAATACAACTTTGAAATGTTTATAGTAAATTTAAAAATTGCTGGTTTTGTATTTTACGTCTTATTTAATTCTTTCTCTAAGTCCATATAAGTGTATTTTGGAGGTTGTGTTGAGGTTGGGTTGTGTTGAAGGCTGTTGCTGCTTTGCTTTGCTGCGTGCATTGAGAGTGTTTTGTGTGTGTTGTGTAGGGAGCCATGGGAGTACCAGGTCTGAAAGGTGAAGAGGGTAAGACTGGAGGACCAGGAGCATCAGTAAGTACAACAAATACTAAATATTCTTTCAAAGAGGTTCACTGCATCTTCACTCTAAAAATTAGAGATGATTATTTGATCTATATTCATATTCCCAAATAAAGTCATGAAATGTGCATTTGAGATTGTTAAGATCCATCTATCAGAAATGTAAAATCATGTATTATTGGTCAGAGGGTAGTGTGGCTTTGGCATCTGATGGCATTCGGATAAACAATCATTGAGTATCGATGATCAGAAAAATGATCCAGGGATACAAGAAAATACAGTTATGGTAAAGTTTAATACCAACCCATACATTCAATTCAAGCACTATTTCAGTTCTTATAAAAGTATTGTGTACTGTTTCATTTCTTATAAAAATAGGCATGAAAACAGATTTTGAAATATTTAATAGTTTAAAAGTAAATGAGGCATCACATAATGTGATTGAATACATTCATTAATCCAATGAATGTACGTCTACATTCACTCAGCTTCCATCGGTCTTAACACTTGGAAGACCAGCAAGTGAAGATGATGAATTCATGGAAGAGTCTATTATTTCAGGGACCACCAGGGCCTCCTGGACCTAAAGGGGAGATAGGTGTTGGTGAGAAGGGAGACAAGGGAGACACAGGGGTGCCAGGACCAAGGGTAAGCTGGAAATCTGATTCTTCATTCTTTATTTAAACTTTCCCTATGCTTCAAATGCTTATTTATCAAAACAGAAATTGCATTTTAATTTTATAATACTCCACAACAACTTGTTTCTATCGACATTATTGCAGAATGCTTAAAATTGTCCTATCCTAGAGCTGTAGTGTTAAGATGTTCTTGTAGATCCTATTTCTGCACCATAATATTCTTCTAAGATACCACCCTACTGCTGTATAATGCTTATAAATTAAAAAGTTCTTATTGTAAAGCTTTTAAAGTAAAGAATAATCTTATTGGTGAAGCACAATATAAGGCAATGCCTAAGCAATCAAATGCTTTCTGTCTATGTTATCTAGGGGCCAGAAGGTGCCAGTGGCAGTTCAGGATTACCGGTGGGTACAGCTTGCTTTCTTTCTTCTTACCACCTTAAAAATGTTATAACATATTCAATTATTATCCCATCGAACAAAATCTGAAGAGGATATAGTCCATCCGGCCATCCATTCTTGTGTTTAGGCATGGGCTTTCAACTAGACTAGAAGGGTAGGCAACTTCCCATATTTCATACAAAAGCATTGGGTTCTAGTTGAAAGCCCATGGGTTTTCAAATTGGAGAATGTACACATTCCAAGAAAATCTTATTTTGTACTTTTTATGGATGATTTAAAGAAATAACTCAAAAATAAAAACATGATTATCTGCATACATGTTGATAATTTAATAAAAAATGGAATTCATTATAATTATGGCAATAAAGAAAGTGAACATTCTCCCACAAATTATGTTTATTGGAATGTGTTCTTGAATAATTACCCATAATGCAATACTCCATGAGAAACTATTGAGACCTGTTATTCTTATTGGTCTTTTTGTTTACTTTTACATGAGATTGAACATATTTTATGCTTTAATCATATTGAAAATGGATTTTTATCCAAAATAATACTCAAACATATACATTTATAAAATACTTTTTGAAATGTCATTATCATAAAAAGGGAAACATGGCTTATTTTGAAGGTCTCATGTTTATTACACAGAGTTGCATACCCTTCTAAAAAGCCCTTCTGAAAAACCCTTCTTGAAAGCCCATCCTAATTGAAAGCCCATGGTTTAGGCAATAACTCATATACTTGTTGACAGATTTGATTCAAAGTTTATAGGCTAATGCCTTATGGGTGTTGGACTGCTGCTCGAGATGGAATTTTCAATATGCCCTCTCAATTCGTAATGGCCACCAATTTTCCTAAAAATGTAATCTTTGATACCAGTAACTCAAATACTAGTTGACAGATATATGCTGCTACCCAGGGACAAAGGAACTCAGTGGTTCAAATTTGTTTACTTTGTGATGTGTTTACATAAAAAAGTGTTCACATTGATGTTTAGATAGGACTGGAATTATGTCAGCCTGGAAGAAGTACAGGGTGAGCTAAAAAATGGTAACCCAAACAAATATTAATAACTCAGTCATCCAGTATGGGTTTTAAGTCGTATTAAATATATTTGAACCTTGTTTGATGTTCTTTCATTTTATAAAGTTTCATTAGTCTTAATGTTCAAGATTTCATGGCATTTTACAAAACATGTTCCAAATGCCAAAACATACCAAAATCACCCAGAGGCGTAGCTAGCCCATTTTGCGAGTGTACGCCTGTATGATTTCCCGGTTTTATCAAAATTAACAAAACGATGGTTCCATAAAATAGGAAGATCCTGGGTGTTCAGAAGATAGGGGACACTAAACACTCTTAATTCAATGAAGGAAATATGTATTGTTTGATCATTTTGACATAGCTTTTTAAAGGGATTGAATTAACAGATAATATTCGGGAAACAAAATACACAGATTCTATATAATCATGCCATCGGCGATCGAAGCCGTCTATCAAGGCGATTTTATTTTTTAGGCTACCTAAAACTGTATGTATGAGGCTCATTGTTTTAAGCTTTTGTGGTCATTCTCCATGAAATATTATTATTTTTTCTGTGTTTGTTTTTATCTAGCTCACAAGATGATTAACAATAAAAGAACAGTTACACGACCGTCTCAACTCCATTTCGGATCTTAACAATCTGTACGTGATTCTATAGAATAAATTCTATCTTTCTGTTTTTTTGCATTTGCGAACATGTCAATAACAGTATCAATGTTTATATCCTGTTCCCTATGGATATGTATCATGGCCAAGGAAGAAAGTCTTTCCTCGTTTATTGTGGAACGCAAGTATTACTTAATGCGTTTCAAACTGCTCAAGCTTCGTTCAGCCACGCAAGTGGATACTGGCAATGTTAGCAGCTGGACCAAACACGTGTAGACATCGGGGTAAACTACAATGTCAACTGAACTGAAATGAAATAAAATTCTCTAATTATCAGTAGCTAACTGATTCAAAACAAAGAAATAATCGAGAACTTTTTTATTTATTAACACGAGTCTTCATAGATCTCCTATCGATTTCTATCTCTTGGTAAAATATTTATTTTTCATCACAATTAATCAGGTAAATTTTATTTTTCCTTAAAATTTGAGAGTTCGCCTGGGCGTACTTGGCGTACACTTAGCTACGCCACTGTCACCTAATATGAAACCCTGGCATTTTGCCTTACAAGCATCAGGGAGTTGAAACAAGAGATTGAAGGCAAATGAGAGCCATTACACAAGATATCTGTGAGCGTATAATCAGAAAACTTCTGATCCGTTCAAAATTTGTAAAATAGCCGGAAAATCTTGACCATTTGGAATAGACCAATAAAAATTAGGTGAATGACAGAACATTGAACAAGGTGCCAAATACGACTTAAAACCCATACTGGATGACTGAGTTATTAAGATTTGATTGGGTTACCTTTCTTTGGATCACCCTGTATGTTCTGACATGTTCACATAATGTTTTGTTCGTGACAGGATTGTTTCACATGTTTCATCAATGGAGTTGTGTTTGTATTCTTTCACATGTTATGTCAATGGAGTTGTGTTTGTATTCTTTCACATGTTATGTCAATGGAGTTGTGTTTGTATTCTTTCACATGTTATGTCAATGGAGTTGTTTTTGTATTCTTTCACATGTTATGTCAATGGAGTTGTTTTTGTATTCTTTCACATGTTATGTCAATGGAGTTGTGTTTGTATTCTTTCACATGTTATGTCAATGGAGTTGTGTTTGTATTCTTTCACATGTTATGTCAATAGAGTTGTGTTTGTATTCTTTCACATGTTATGTCAATGGAGTTGTGTTTGTATTCTTTCACATGTTATGTCAATAGAGTTGTGTTTGTATTCTTTCACATGTTATGTCAATGGAGTTGTGTTTGTATTCTTTCACATGTTATGTCAATAGAGTTGTGTTTGTATTCTTTCACATGTTATGTCAATGGAGTTGTGTTTGTATTCTTTCACATGTTATGTCAATGGAGTTGTGTTTGTATTCTTTCACATGTTATGTCAATAGAGTTGTGTTTGTATTCTTTCACATGTTATGTCAATGGAGTTGTGTTTGTATTCTTTCACATGTTATGTCAATAGAGTTGTGTTTGTATTCTTTCACATGTTATGTCAATGGAGTTGTGTTTGTATTCTTTCACATGTTATGTCAATGGAGTTGTGTTTGTATTCTTTCACATGTTATGTCAATGGAGTTGTGTTTGTATTCTTTCACATGTTATGTCAATGGAGTTGTGTTTGTATTCTTTCACATGTTTTGTCAATGGAGTTGTGTTTGTATTCTTTCACATGTTATGTCAATGGAGTTGTGTTTGTATTCTTTCACATGTTATGTCAATGGAGTTGTGTTTGTATTCTTTCACATGTTATGTCAATGGAGTTGTGTTTGTATTCTTTCACATGTTACATCAATGGAGTTGTGTTTGTATTCTTTCAGGGTCCCAGAGGGAAGAGGGGCAAGAAGGGGGTGAAAGGAACAAAAGGAACACAGGTATATTATAATATTATAGTGGGATAATTATTATAACTTTCACATATTATTCAAGATGCCAAAATGGTACATTGATTAATTTCTTTACCAGCATAATGTTAAATTCAAACATAAGTGCAGTAGGCATACAGAGGTGGAAAGAAGTGGAGTTTTTCACCAATTGAATAAAACTTTGTGTTTACAGTAGTATCAGTTCAAACTGATGTGAGCTATTGTATGCCTATGTCATACTTGATGATCACTTGATTCTATTTATGAAAGGTTTAGGTAATATCATACAACAAACAAACAAATTGATTACACTTTACAATTCAACCAATTCGTGTACAGCATCCAGATTCCAGATATTCACATTTTTCTATCGTAAAGTAGTTGCCTCTTTCTCTTGGTTGCACATATAGATTGTTGATTTTAGGGCATTCCGGGTCTAGATGCACCATGTCCCGTAGGAAGTGATGGTCTTCCACTACCGGGTTGTGGGTGGAGACCCCAGAGGAAGGTAGTCTGATGACTCAATTATTGCCTGTTAGCATGGCAACCCAATATGCCCTGTTGGCATGGCAAGCACAAGAACCATAGAAGTGTTGGCATAGCAACCATTAGTATTATAATGTGTTTGCATGACAACCACAAGCAGCATTGGCATGGCAACCATTGATGCTGACATGGCAACAATGAATCTAGAGATTGTACTAGTACAGTTTTCCCGTAATCACTGGCTAATAATGAAATGGCAACCTCATTATTAAAATCTCATTGGCATGATAGCAGTATCCTGACATTTTATATAGTTGTCCTGTTTTTTCAAATTTTTATGTTGCATGAATATTCCCAGATAATCATTCTTGCTTTAATCTTCAGTTAGTACAAGTCACAGAACAGTGAAGCATTTCTAACAGTGTATGATTGACAAATATAAAAATTTGTCACTAAAACTTAGAATGATGAAATCATCGTGGATACCACTTTCTTTCCCATAGTTGCACCTTAAAATCTTTTGTAGGCCCAGCATGAGTTTTTCTTCTATATGAAGAAACCTTACCTCATTTGATTTTGCATGCTTGTAATATTTCAGCCTTTTTCAGTGAGAGCCCACATGGGGTTTGTTAATATACTGACTTACAGAAATAGACTGGAAACTCCTCTCAATTGCATGGTTTCATTCTACAAAAACAGCGATACCATTTCGTAGATTCCAAAACAACATAAGTAGATAAGGGGACAAATGATACCATTGGATCATTTAGGCTTAAAATCTCTATATTTATCAAAACTTTTTGTAAAGCCTTGAGTTTACCACATACTGGCCATATTTGAAATACTATTTTGAAAATAATAGTTTGACATACTGTTAACATACCAATTTGAGATTAAAATATTCAAAAAATCACAAGCAATCTTATTTACACAACATAAAAGGCAGAATTACATGTCAGTTGGTATCATTTATAAAATGATTTCTGCTTTTGAATTGACAAAATATGTTCTGAGCAATAAGATAGGGTGAGTTCCCAGTTCATTTATGTAAACCCATGGTTGATTCACATGAACATGATACTATGCAGAGTGTGTTCCAGATTCTTCTTAACTGTACTTATATTTTAGTTTATCTTATAAAGATGGCGCTAAAAGAGACGAGGGATCTCTATATAATCTAACTTACTTGGGATTGATGCAATTACTAATGTTTTCTAAGTTTGATAGATGTCACCAATCATCACCTATTAGCACACACCAAACTTAATTGTCCTCAGCAGCATTGTTAGATAATTCAGTGGCATAGCAAAGCATGAGGCCAAAACTTATTTATGATAAAAGAAATTCACTCACACTTGAATGAAGTTCATTGGAGGGATTTTCTTTTCTTTTTTGACCTCACTTGGCTTGCCTACTTCAAGATGTTTGCTATGGCACTGGATATATATCAGAAAAGCAGCTGATTTCTCTTCACCTAATTCTTTATATTTTGTTGATGTTTGTTTTGAGTTTATGACACGGATGTAGTTAACTAAAGTGGTGAATTTTACTTTTTTATTGATTTGCATGTAAGACCTAATTTGTTTGTTCCTAGGGAGCCCCTGGACTGGATGCTCCATGTCCCATTGGTCCAAATGGTTTGCCTATCCCTGAATGTGGGGTCGCCAGTTATATTCCAAAATCTTGCCTCGACAACCAGGGCAATATAATCCCAGGATGCATGGGACACAATCAAATACCATAACAACAACAAATTAGTGATTTGCGACACTTTGTGCATGTACACGTAAGGCATGATAGTTTACGCATTGATTTTCTGTGATTATGTTCTTTCTTCATTCTTCACATCATTACACATTTTTAGACCTGTCAAACATTTTAATTAAAGGTATGCTCAGGTAAAATGTAATGCAATTGACTCTTCCCTATAATATTGCTACTAAATGGTGAATTTTTCTTAAAATTATTTAAAATAATCCCATTGATATTTCAAAATTCTAAAATCGGGAAAAGGTTGCCTTATTTAGTAGGTTTGCAAAAACACATTTTACTCCAAAAAGGTTACCTGAACATACCTTTATCCTTTGTTTTAAAGTAGCAAATTGCTACACAGTCTGGGAGTAATTGATTGATTGATCGATTGATTGATTGTCTACCCCCTCCCCTTCATACAATACTGAATTAATCATTAATTAATTTTTTTATTACAAAGTGACATCTATAATTTTATAATTAAACTCTGGATATTTTATCCATCATTTCTTCCATCATTGTAACAATAAATCATTTCACCTTGTATGCTTCATTTTTCAGAAGTAAACTCCAGCAACAGTAACTATAGCAACAATTAGATGTACATATTCTTGTATCAGAGAAAGCTGTAATATAAGAGAGAACACAGATGAATAAAGAATATGAAGATTATAATAGTGAATGAGACTACACAGATAAATAAAAACATACAAATAACATTTTGCCCAAAAAGATATACTTATTGTGAAGAAATAATTTGAAAAATAGTGTCGCTCAAAAGAGAGACTTGAGAGAGACATGTGGTACTGGAGGCAAAGAAATATGAAAGTCTTGAAATGGAGACAATACAGATGAATAAAAAGTCTGAAAATTAAAAGTATCTAACCAAAATTGAAGAGTTTGGTTAATTATGCAAATGAGGAAATGCAATATAGAAACGATGTAAACTGCATGTACACTTATCACCAAATATGGGCATATCAGTTTTTTTAAATTAACTGCCAAAAACTCGAGATATATTCAACTTAACATTTTGTTAGGTGACACTTGTTTGTGATCTTGTGTTTTTAATCTTTTATGATTTGATGTTTGCAGAAAAAGTTAACATCAAATCATGGTAGTAATCGGAGAGAAATATGTCTGTTTTCGAAATGTAAGCCAATTTAAAACATTATTGTTAAGTTGTTTATTGCATTATTGTGTTGTTGGCAGAAAATATAAGAGATAAATTATAGTTGCATTAGAAAAACATGTTCACTATCTTGAAAAACAGGGCCACTCTGACATTATAATGTAAATTATTAGAGGCAAAGGGTTCTTGAACTTTATGTAGAACAGATCATCTTTACCACATAATTGCACATTTGCATGTAGATTTACATCAACAAATTGTAAATATTATGAGATTATGTACATATTCTTTATGTACAATATATGTAGATTATTAGATCAATGTACAAATGCTTTCAAAGGGTGGTCAGAATTGTTTATGTTTTAAGTATTTTTATCATGAGGTCTCTGGTGCCCTTCACCCCTCTGTTTTTTCCCTATTGGGAGGGGGAGGGTGGTGTAGGGGGTGACACAGATTTGATGCTGGACTAGCTTCTGTACATACTGCAGCAATATACATACAGTACATATTATTTTAAAGTAAACAATTTTTAGGATATTTATATCCAATTTTTAAAGCTTTGTATATGTATTTCTTGCAAAATATCAACCCACTTTTAGTACATATACATATTGTTTTCAGTCCTTTTATTCAGGACAGATAGCTTCATAATGTATTGTTGTTGTTCAAAAAGTGAAAAAAATATGTTTACTATTGAGAATAGATGCTGTTTACGTGGAGTTTTGCAGTGAACAACTAGACAGATCCTGATATCAACTGACATCCAGCATATTGTATTACAAGGACTAAGCAAATATTCTTAACAATACCTTAAATCAACTGTCATTAATGTTTACCTATATGAGGGTTTAAGTCCAAGGACAATTAAATTTCTGCCTCTGTGGGGTAACCTTAGAAATTGGTTTAATTTGGGTGAATCGTTTTTTAAGTCTAATGTCTAGTTATTAAGTTGAGTTCAAGGGAAACAAGACAATAGCATATATCACAGTTTAACTTATGTTTAAAAGGAGATGAACATGATACCTTTGTCTGGCACCTCCCCCCACCACACTATATATCTCGTCTGTGTTAGAGAGAGGTGGTCTGAGTAACTTGAGGCAACATTTACAAAAATCAAGCATTATAATATGGAATAAATACATTCATATTTTAGATATTTTTCCATACAATATTCCACTGGAGTCCCTTGCTTTTGTGGTTTTAAGGTTTATAGCGCACAAAAAGTGAGTCTACTATAGTCTGTGTTTGATATCCCCGACAGATTGACTACATACAGTAAAACTTGTTTTATGTGAACACTTCTCAAGACCATCTAAGTGTTAACTTTTTCACAAAAGGGTCTGAAAACATGATTGAGACATTTGATCAAAAATGTTCTCATATTTCATGGTGTCCAGTTACCGAGAGGAGAACACATATATAAGTTTAGCTGTTCTTGTAAATTAATGATGAATCCATGATTATTTTAGAATTTATTTTAAAAATTAATTCTTGAATTTCTTGTGTCCTGGGAGTGTGGGTGTGTTCAAGCATTGGAGGTGTGTCGCGATATCATGAAGGGAATAATCCAAGATTATTTGCACATAACTGAGTTTGTATTTGCTTTTGGCTGAACCGATATATGCAATGTAAGCATGTATGGTTGCACAAGAATTATCTCAATGGTTCATCTAAACATACATTAATGCTTGGCTTGTTGGCTGTGTATATATTTGTAAAACTACAATGTAACGTAAAATATGTATTTCTGCTATCAACTTTTGTCCTGCTCATTTTGGAATAATTGATATTTCGAAAAACATGTTTTATGCTATGTTATTTTATTTACCATTTTTACAGGATATGACTATGCCTAAATGTCATAATGTACTATTAAATGCAAATGCATAGTTAGTATTTTATGAATAGTAGAATCACCTAGACATCCAGCTGACACCTTAATATCTAGCTGATGAAATAAAAATCATGTTTTATTGGTTTGTTTTTGTAAACAGAGATGTATTGATGACTTTTCTGTGTTAAAAGCACATTCAGGACCAGACATTTATAGACCTTGGGAAAAATAGTCATTGTTCTCATGCCTGTTTAACAAATTTTGAAGAAATATCTTATTTTCTAATATGTTTGTACAATTTAAAAGTGCTAGCTTCATGCTTATTTACTTTATTCCTTGCTGATTTTTCCCTTTGCTACTTAACTTAATTTTAGAGTTGAAGATGTGACTGGTATGACAACAGTCTGTGTCAAGTCAACTCAATGTAGCAAATAGATGTAAGATATTTTTAAAGAAAATGCATTATTAGCCATTTCTTCAAATGACCAATAAAAATATACACTGTACAGTGAACATGTATTGAATATGGGCACCAATATTAAGTGAAGCATTTGACATTTACACACTTTAAGGGACATTGTAATGAAATGGCTATTGATTACTTAAAGGATGAACACTGTAATGAAATGACTATTGATAACTTAAAGGAATACTGTAATGAAATGGCTATTGATTACTTAAAGGAATACTGTACTAAAATGGCTATTGATTACTTAAATGAATACTGTAATAATATGGCTATTGATTACTTAAAGGAATACTGTAATAAAATGGCTATTGATTACTTAAAGGAATACTGTAATCAAATGGCTATTGATTACTTAAAGGAATATTGTAATCAAATGGCTATTGATTACTTAAAGGAATATTGTTGTAATGAAATGGCTATTGATTACTAAAAGGAATACTGTAATGAAATGGCTATTGATTACTTAAAGGAATACTGTAATGAAATGGCTATTGATTACTTAAAGGAATACTGTAATGAAATGGCTATTGATTACTTAAAGGAATACTGTAATGAAATGGCTATTGATTACTTAAAGGAATACTGTAATGAAATGGCTATTGATTACTTAAAGGAATACTGTAATGAAATGGCTATTGATTACTTAAAGGAATACTGTAATGAAATGGCTATTGATGATGAATGTAAATAAAGGCTGTAATTTTCTCTAAAATCATAGGTGATTTATATTCAATTTAATTATTTAAAATCTTAGAGCAAAATCCTGGTTTGGATTTTGGTCTTAGATGAATGTAGATGTATTACATGTTAATGACAAAATAATATAGTTTATACTGTATTACTGATGATTATCATTTGAGTACTGAACTCTTATTGGTCTGGACCATTTTGTTATGTTTTAATGTCACTAGTACTAATATTATTACCATTTTTGTGAACAGTGATTGGCATTATCTTTAAATCATGACATTTTATGTTTAATGCCTTGTTTGATAACATGGGTTTAGGATGAGTTGTTTTACTGGAAAAGTTCAAAATGGCATGATGATATCTTTAGACTGATGAGAGTTCACCAAGCGGTTTGCTAATAAAATCCAAATGTATTGCACCAAAATGCATTTCAATGGGTACAATGCTTTTTGGTATTATGAGCTTAAATGTTAATGTTACTTTCTATAAGCCTGGAATATTGAATGAACCAATTTCTCATATACTTTTATAACTGTTTGTAGGTCCTCTTCCCAAGTGTGATAGGTTGTTCGTAAATTTTCACCTTACAATGGCACTTTGAACGTCTAGGATTGTTTGTTCTGTTATCCTAAAAAACATGATCATGTGGACTTAGTTTGACATTTTTATGAGATAGTTTATGTGTGAAGGCAATTTCTAGATAACCTCTTTGAATTTATGTGCTGTTGAGTTTTTTATGCATCTCATCAAAATTTGTACAAGTAAAATGTTTGTTCATTGTTTTATGTTAAGATTTTCAAGAAATAGACATTTATGGAAAATATCCAAAAATTAATATAAATGGATTCAGTCAGATGATTACAACTAATGCACTTTAAAAGTGTACATTGATATGTGCTGAGAACCTGTTGTTGTAAACTTGTTATTATAGAAATTGAAGCTTATGAAATTATTTTTCCCAAAATACAAGTGAATGTCTAGTTCTATGGTCATGATTAATAAATATACAATAATGATCAATGAATTGTAATGCATTACATGTGTTTGTATAAAATAATGTATGTAGAAATGGTTAGTATTTTGGGCCTGGGAATAAAGTTCAGTAATAATATACAACATATTAATAAATTTCTGTTCATGGAGAGTTTAGTTTATAATGACAAAAAATTTCAACGAAGGCTAGTTGAACTTAAAGATCCTAGAGGGGGTAACTCAGGATCAACATGGGTTTCATTTTCTAAAGAAATAATGAGACTGAATCACAAAAAAACATATTTTTGTATTCATGCGGACTTAAAAATCAGGTGAGCATTTTATTATCTCCCTTATTCCAGGTTCGTATCCTGTTAGGGTATGTGCCTGGGAGTTCTGCAGAAATCATTGTGCAGCCTACTTATAAAGCATTGAGATGCTGTCTAAATGTCAATGGCTGTAGGAAAACAAAGTTTATCCTTTAGTATTCTTTATTGGAAATTTAAAAGCATGAATATCATGTGTTTTAATCTGTTCTGCCACAGTGCATTATAAAGATGGTTTAGTTTATCCATGAGTCATTTTAAGTCCAATAAAGAATGATACTATCACTTCTTTATAAAAAGGACATTAATGGCATTGCTCAGTTTATTATCCCACCGGACGAAGTTCAAGGGGGATATCGAGAAGCCGTCCGTCTGTTCGTTCATCCGTGTGTCCAGGTGATAACTCCAATACCGGTTGACGGATTTGGTTTAAATTTTATAGGCTTATGCCTTATGAGTGTAGGACCTCTGCTCGAGAAGGAATTTTCAATATGGCCGCTCATTTCAAAATGGCCACCATTTTTCGTAAAAAATGTAATCGTTGATAACTCAAATACAAGTTGACGGATTTGGTTCAAATTTTATATGCTGATGCCTAGGGACAAAGGAGTTTCGCACAAAAAGAGATTTTCAAGATGGCTGCTTAATTTCAAAATGGCGGCCATTTTTCGTAAAAATATGTAATCTTTGATAACTCAAATACCAGTGAATGGATTTGGTTCAAATTTTATATGATGATGCTTAGGGACACAGTAGCTATGTTCGACAAAAATTTTTCAAGATGGCCGCTTAATTTCAGAATGGCAGCAATTTTTCGTAAAAAACGTAATCTTTGATAACTCAAATACCAGTGAACAGATTTGGTTGAAATTTTATATGATTATGCCTAGGGACACAGTAGCTCTGTTCAAGAAATAATTTTCAAGATGGCAGCTGAATTTCAAGATGGCGGCCAATTTTCGTAAAAAACTTAATCTTTGATAACTCATATACCAGTGAACGGATTTGGTTCAAATTTTATATGATGATGCCTAGGGACACAGTTGCTATGTTCGACAAAGAATTTTCAAGATGGCCGCTTTATTTCAAAATGACGGCAATTTTTCGTTAAAAAACATAATCTTTGATAACTCAAATACCAGTGAACGGATTTGGTTCAAATTTTATATGATGATGGCTAGGGACACAGTTGCTTTGTTCAAAAATAAATTTTCAAGATGGCCACTGAATTTCAAAATGGTGGCCATTTTTCCTAAAAAGAAACATAAAACTCTAATACCAGCGAACAGATTTGTTTTAAATTTTATATGATAATGCCTAGGGACACAGTAGCTCTGTTCGAGGAAGAATTTTCAAAATGGCAGCTGAATTTCAAAATGGTTTCCATTTTTCTTAAAAGAACGTAATCTTTGATTACTGAAATACCAATGGACGGATTGGGTTCAAATTTTATAAGCTGATGCCAAGACACAAAGGAGCTTTGCTTAAGAAGACATTTCCAAGGTGGCACCTGATTTCAAAATGGCCACCATTTTTGGTAAAAAAACGTAATATTTGATAACTCAACTACCAGTGGATGGATTTTGTTCAGATTTTATATTTAAAACATTTTTTGTTCGGTGGGATTTGCTACTCCTTGGAGTTGCTGTTTTCTAGTTATGAAAACATATTGCACTGTGAAATAATGTTTCTGCTCAGGTGACCGTGAAATACTCAAATCTGATTGGCTGAGACACACTTGGCTTATTGACCTCCTCCATTCATAAAATTAAATTACACAACTGTTGCCATGACATTAAACTCTTCTTCATATTTAATGCAGTGCTGTGGACCCTGTGATTGACCATGATGAGAACCATGGACCATGGGTGTGATCGCAAAAAAGAAAAAAGCAACTTTGTAAAATTTGTGAAAAAAAATTAACAAATATAGTTTGAAATGCTTAGAATGCAACATATAGGCCTACAATGTAAATTTTAAAAATTTCCAGGGAAATAGCCCCCTTTTGGGGCTCATTTCGCAAAAAAGAAAAAAGCAACTTGGTAAAATTTGTGAAAAAAAATTAACAAATATAGTTTGAAATGCTTAGAATGCAACATATAGGCCTACAATGTAAATTTTAAAAATTTCCAGGGAAATAGCCCCCTTTTGGGGCTCATTTCACTGCAGTAATGCAAACCCCAAAATTGCACCCCCTCTTGTCAATTGCTGGCTACTCCCCTGATGGACAAATTCCTAACTTTATGAGTCTCAGTTCCCTGGTCTCAGTTATGACCTCCAGGTACCCCATCTTGGGATTTCCAAGGTATGATGTGTTCATACCTGTGATTGAAAATCAAACTGGGAAACGAGTATGTAATGACTCCCTGATAATTTATTTTAGGAAGTACTATTCCAAAGTTATTCTATGGTTGGCCATTGTGTTTCTTAGCCTTTGAAAACTTTTGGAGGTGTGGTAATAGGTTAAAGTCAAGGTGATATTATCTGAATATAGAGAAGTTCTAGCTTCATGTAGGCTAGTGTGACCTTGCTGATTTATAATACAAGTTCAGTGATCAGCTGTAACAACTTTTCATATCATGCTAGAGTAACTCAGGTATTAGTCTAGCGGTAGATACAGTAGGGGTCGTTTTGTAGTAGAAAGTTTTTTTCTTTGCATTTTTGGATACCTTATTGTGTCTACATAAAATATTAGGAAGATGCAAAATTGTGCAGGTTGAGCATTTTTTATAAAATGACATTGAAATTATGTAATTATTTCAGAGGTGGGCGTGGCACTTTACTTAACATATTGTCATTTAAAGGTTGTATTTTCACCTCAATAGACTGATATCTTAAAGTGTAAGCATGCTAGTAATAACTACAGATAGTTAGAAATGATTTATGAGCACAATGTAAAGCAATTAAATGATATATTACGTAACAATTTCAGGTGGATATGGCAATTTTGCTTCTCTTTACTCATTTTCACTTTTTCAGCTGAGCTTAATATTTTTGTAACTATTCCTATTAAGAATAGAATATCCAAGTGTGCATGTTTATGCAGAAATATTAGCTTAATGCACATTTCTGCAATTTGAATATCTTTTTAAGTAGGCATTGACATTACGTAATTATTTAGGAAGGGGGTGTGGCACTATTTACCTAACACTATCATATGAAGGTTGTTCCTGTACATGCAATAACCGTTTTTCAAAGGTAATGCCTGCTTGTTGTAACTATAGATACCTAAAATGAAATATGTGCAAAGTTAAATTATTCCATAATAAATTATGTAACAATTACAGGTGGGTGTGACAATTTCTATTTCCTCATCTTCACTTTTTCAGCAGAGCTTCCTATATGATATGATATTTGTGTAATTCTACTATAATAATTATTATGTGAGTATATTTCATAACGAGCATTGGAATTATGTAATCACTCAAAAATGGGCATTGTAGTGTTGTTAATATACCAGCAGGTATGGGTTGGTTCGCACCTGGAATGGAATTTTTTTTTTGTGAATGGTTACTGTATCATATTCTAGATAAATTACGATTCAAATAGACATGGCAAATTATGAAATACACTAGTAGACTCAATATTCAGATTATATATTTCATAATGCATATTGCTTGATATTTCGAGATATGATACAAATCTGATGTTTTTAAATTTACTGTGCCTTCAAATATATATTAATCTACCTAATGTCCAAGAAATGAGTTTTAACATAACATTACAAGATTCAAAAGGGGCAATCTTTCAAAGAAGGTGTGCTGAATTGTTGACTCGGTTTATAGTTAAATTTGGACAATATCATCTCTTTCATAATCATATGCCAACTCATCAAGATCTCTTTCTCTGAACTCATATTAGGATCCGATATAGTTTAATGAATACTAGGTTTGACCCGATAGCAGTATGCAAGTATGCGTTTTACAGTTTTCTGATATCCTGTTCTCCTAATTGTATGGTTGGAGTTTGCAGAGAAAGAGGGGTTGTTGGGATCAGGTTGTGGATTCTGTTTGCAGACATCTCTGTTGTCTGATGACTGTGTGCATCCCTTTGGCAGTCTTCATAGCAACTCTCAAATAAAAGGTTGACATCAAGATCACAAGATCTTTGTTCAGCTGACTACACACGTTCAGACTATACTGTATGTACAGATTTATGGTTCCTGGTTTCAAAGTTATTGTAACGCTTTGTCCAAATCCACACTTGATAAACATTGTTTTACGAACAAATCGGTCCACATTCAATACCAGGCTTATCTAACATGCTACACTATCTAATATGCATTTTGGAGGCATTCCATGTCATTCAGATAAATAAGGGTCATGAACTGGGAGGTTTTGGATATGGGGTTTATCCAGAGGGATATATGCATATCTACCTGAGGGACCGTAGGGACCGAAGGTAGATGTGCATATCTCATGAGGGATGAACCCTATATCCAAACCGACCGTACATAACTGCTTCATCCTATACCAAGTTGAGTTTTCAGGGGCATATGGTCATTTCAATACTACAAGGTGTAAAAATATACAAATAATTCATATGCAAAGTCATTTTATTGCATTAACGGAAGTATGGCGGGATATGGCGGGAGATATGGAGGTTCTGGATATGGAAACCTCAAAAAATAAATAACCATATCTGGCATAATTGATGTGACATGGGGAAGCATATCTTTAACTGTCCCATATATAGCAGCTACTCTGCCTCTCACTCAGCTCTTGTTAAAGTCATCATAGGTCAATTCTAAGGTTCTGACTGCACCCAATGTTTAGGAGTGGGGCTTCTGGTTGTTTTTTATCTTCAAAATGGCCGCCCGTGTAGCTCAGTGGTAGCGCAGGTACCTCTTACGCAATAGGTCCCGGATTCGATCCCCGGTTCAGGCAAGACTAAATTTGCTTGTTTGCGTGAAGTACTTCAGGGTGTTTGACTGAGTGGTCCGCAACTCGTACAAAAGGCTGTGGTGTGTACTTATATGTCTATGTATAAGTGCACATAAAAGAACATAGGAGGTGTTTCTGGGTCTATCTTCCATGTTAATTACGTAAATTACGACCGTATATATACGGGACATACCAAAGAGGTATTGGTCACCTTCATTGGTGGTAAACAAAATTCAATACAATCAACTGGATGAAGTACCATTGCTCTGAAAATCATAGCTTAAATCTCTGAGCTTCCATCAATAATACCATTTTTGTTGTTAGTTTCATTGACTTCATAATGGGTTTGATATACAGCGATGTAGTAAGCCCCTTATCTCTTGCTAACTTTGTATTGTGGCCACCATACTATGGAATGAATCTCCCTGTCAGATGATATCAAAGCCTTGATTCTGAGCATGTGTCAGTGGTTTGGTCAGGGAACATGTTTGTAGCATGGCACTGATTTATACAGCACCTGGGTTTTATATAAAATGATGTAATTTATGATGTAACTAATTATAATTTTGCACATAAAATAATTTATAAATATCTGTAGTTGTACCTAGCATGCTTATATTTTAAAATATCAGTCGATTCATGTGCAAAGAAAACATTTATATGGTGTTTTTAAGTGGAGAGAGTGCCACACCCCCATCTATAATGATTACATAATTCCAATGCCAATTTATGAAGAATACTCAACCTGCAGTATTTTGAAACCTTGGTAATACCTTTTCAATTGATGAAGATATATATTTGGGACATACTTTAACAGTCACAAAAATATGAAGAAACTCTGCTAAAAAAGTGAAAACAGTGACAAAATTGAACCTCCCACTTTAGATTGTAACGTCATGATGTCATTAATTAACATTTTACACATGAACCATTTATAGCTGTAGCTGAATTTATAACTAACATCCTAATTTCAATACACAAGTTGGTTTGTGTGCAGAAACAACCTTTATATTGTGGTTTGTAAAGTAAAGCACCATGCCCCTGGTATGTTGGCAAAATTGACACACCCATCTTAGATTGTTACGTCATTAATTATGTAATTAATTAACATATTGCACATCAATCATTTATAGCTATCTGAAGTTATTACTAGCATGTTTACACTTAAATAAAACACTTGGTTCTTGAGCAGAAACAACCTTCATATGATGGTTTTTGAAGTAAAGTGCCACGCCGCCTCCTAAAATCATTACATAATTTTAATGCCTAATTATGAAAAATAAAAACCTGCAGTATTTTGCAACTTGTTAATATTTTTTTCAATTGTTAAACATAGAATACCTGGGTCATATCTTGGGAATTGTTACAAAAATATTAGGAAGCTCAGCTAAAAAAAGTGAAAATGAGTAGAGAAGCAAAATTGCCATATCCACTTGAAATTGTTACATAATATATCATTTAATTGCTTTTCATTGTGCTCATAAATCATTTCTAGCTATCTGTAGTTATTACTAGCATGCTTACACTTTAAGATATTAGTCTATTGAGGTGAAGATGCAACCTTTATATGATAATATGTTAAGTAAAGTGCCACGCCCACCTCTGAAATGATTACATAATTTCAATGGCATTTTATAAAAAATGCTCAACCTGCACAATTTTGCATCTTCCTAATATATTATGCAGACACAATAAGGTATCCAAAAATGCAAAGAAAAAAACTTTCTACCACAAAACGACCTTTGGTGTCTTTTTCCTATTTGGCAACTGGACTATATGGTTGTCCCCTCCTTCACCCTAGCCATAAAAACAAAATGTGACTGACACAAATAGATTTACAGCTACTTTGTTAATTGGCATGAGTATGAAAACAACTAATGAGTCACACAATACATGAAATAAGTGCCTTAAATGTATTTTCAGATTATACAATAATTGCACTTGTTAGATAAGAGTTGACATTACATTGGACCATACTCTCATTAAAATTATAAAAATAGAAATAGAAAAATGATGAATGATTGTCTGTTAAAGGTCTGGTACAATGTGAAGATATGTTTAATTATCCAAATATTAACTCTCCTGAATAAATAAGTTGTTTTAACATTTTTTCAAAACAAACTAAGTTCAAATATTGAAAAGGGTTGATGGCTTTTTAAGTTTCAAATATTTGAATTTCCCAAAATCATCAATTGAATCAAAAATAAATGAATTATGATTAAAAATTGATAAAAGTTATACAATTGATTTACAACTCGTAAAAGAGGAATATTTCTCAAGGATCATTATTAGCATTACTAACTTATTAAAAATAAATTCTAGTAAATGATCTCTAAATACCATAACATTTTAATTATAACAATATTGTTAGATTTTTAATTTTTTAAGAAAACATGTATTATATTTACAATGTGCCCCATAAGCCTAAAATAGGCTGGGTACACTACGAGGCAATTTAATAAATATTCATACATGAACATACATACATGATTAATTGGCTTCATTGGATTCTATTTCGATTATAACCTAGGATGAAGTCAGAACTAAAATTTTAAAATGCATTTCTATGAGGAATTTTAAAAACAGAAGTATCTCACATTTGATAACATTGAGTAAGACCATAATATGAGACAAAGTGGTCAAACATGTTACTATTCTGCTATTCTTAATTAGTAATAGAAATAAGATTTACATCCTATTATATTCTCAAGTGCATGTAAGTGTTATCATTCTAAGTGGCCTTTAATCATTCAAAACTGCTTCCTGTTGACAATAAGTAGCTTAAAAATAGATTGATATAAAACACTGAACTCTTCATTTTTAAACCCAGTTTTTTGAAACCTTAGCATAATTAATGGCTAATTGGATGTAATTCTCATCCAAAAGAACACTTGAAAATAAACCCTCTTTTCTGTAATAAGCTTGAAATAGATGGTTCATCTTTCAAATGTTAATAGTTAGAAGCATAAAACTAAATTGATATAAGCACCAAACTCTTGATTTTTAAAACCAGTTTTAAACCCTTTCTAAATTATACTTAAATATTGATAACTGCACATTTCCGGGATGTGGTTTATTCAATTAGAATCTACACACTTTGCCTTCAACCTTCCTTTCAGTAATAATTGACACTTATTTAATTCCACTACAGGTGAAAGTCTTTTATTTGATTTGGAATACATCCTCCTGCATGTTACTAAAAAGACACACATTATTTAAAAGACACACATTACTTAAAAGACACACATAACATGATAATCCTCATGGACAAAGACTTTTGATGTTCCAAAAATACAGTTAATTAATTTTTCATCAAAAGATAGTCTTAATATCAAATTCTTAAGAGAACAATCAAACCTAGCTTAGGTCGTTGATGATAATTTTAACAATAGACCCAAAACTACATTATAAACTAACTAATGTTTCATCAACTGATATATTCTAAACATCAAATTCATATATAGAACAATCAAACTACATAATTGAGAAAATTATTTTTTTCTTTATTCTGCAGAAAATCAGCTTGAATATTAAAATCAAGTCCTTTGATGGAAATAGCCAAAGATAAATAACACAGTCTCTCATGTGAATAGAATTTGTGTCAATAACGTCACCAGATCATTTCAGTTCTTTACCATCAATCTTAGAACACAGAATAGTCATATTTGCTTCAATGCGGAGTACTATCAGCATACAAATCTTATTTCAGGTCAAATTAGAAAAGAAAATCAATTCAAGGTATTAAATTCTTTCAAATTCATTGTGGCTGAAAATTCTATCATCTGAAAACTCTATCATCAAGAGGATGATTAATGAACTATAATTAATTAATTCAAAGCAATATACAACATAATAAGCCAAAATATATTAATTATTAAATTGACATACTAATTGATTTGCAATGTTTGTGGTTTCAATTTAAAGTTGTGTGCACTGTGCAGTGGGGGCCCACCACCCTCCCTTTGGGTGGGCCCAGAAAAAAAATTGGGCTTCAAAAAAATTTGGGGCCAAAAAAGGCCTTAAGGCTCCAAAAAGTGGGCCTTTTTGGTCATTACTGGGCCTTTTAAGGCCTTATTTTTTAATTTCAGGCCAAATTTTGGGTTTCAAGGGTCCTTCGGACTGGGGTGAATACACCTTCAGAAATATATACAGATATTCAACTCCTCAGAATTCAATATTTGTACATAATTGACATACTCGTTGATTTGCAATGGTTTCAAAAGTTAGTTTTCAAAGTTGTGTGCACTGTGCAGTGGTTTCATATGCTTGCACCCCTCCAAGACGTCAGAACTGGAAGAGTCTATGTTCCAAATAAGGAGAATTCGGTCAACTCAAAACGAGGCAGGTCAGAGGTTACTCAAATCAGCTGCAAAATCAGCTGGTCGTCCCTGGATAACACTGACATAAGATAGCTGCATATATAAACCAAGATAACTCAAGATCAACACCACTTCAGTGGATAAGTTCGGTAGAAAGAGTAGATGAATGTTCAAGGAAGAGACTTACATGACAATTTAAGGTGCTAGTCACAGGATAACTGTTACAAGAACGTTTAGTGTAGCTCTGAACAAAATAAAAACAATGGCTGGTTTGGAAAAAGTTCTTGGAAAATTCCGGGAGCTTTACAAGCGAAAGTTAATCGCACAGACAATAGAAGGTGTATTGGAGAACAGAGAGGTGATCGAAACAGACTATTGTAAAAATGCTGGTGAGTATTTTTATCTAAATCCTTGCGGTTATTTTTATTTGAACGAAAGATTTTCTGGAATTTTCCCCAGGATTTGCTGAAGTTGCAAACTGTCAACCTAGAATTTACTCGACGAACTCCAATGCAGTGTCTCGGTATAGACACTGCGGCGGGCAGATGAAGCAAATCCCCAAAACTTGGGGAAAATAGTTCCCCTTTTCATCGCATATGGGGTCAATTTTCACACAACTTATAAAATATGTATTCATGAATGTTCCCCAAACATTATTTTGTCAAAATATTTCAAAATTATTGAAATATGAGAAGAAATCACCGCGGAAGGAATTCTGAGTAAAAGTTTTGTTGATAATAGTTTACCGCACGTGTTGTTTATTAGTTAATACGCGCAATTCAACCAATGAAATTGTCTAAATTTTACAATCACGCGACCTGAGCATGGGACTAGAACCAATCACGTCAGTTGTTTATTACGAAGTTACCATGCTTACGGTGAGATACCTGCCAGCCGCAGTGATATATCACTGCACGGGAGTTCGTTTACTCGAGTCTCTAGCTTACAGCTAGACGAAACTTCATGGATTTCGTATGTACTGTGCTACACGCACCTACACGCACCTAGAACTCATTTTTAATAAATTTATAAATATTTTTAAGAATATTAATCATATTTAGGATGAAGCGTTGCTTGTCTGGATTTAGATATTTCAAAATTTCATTTCGGAGTTTGACACATGGTGAAATTTTCTCGCTGTAGCTAAAAATGGCTTCCGGTTCTGGACGTGAATAACATTTGAAATTATTCTCGCTTAAAGAAATCAAATATAACAATAGATTCAGACGGGGATGTGAGCTGATGTTCTTCAAATCTATACATAAAGGTATATTTCATATTATTATGCCATATTTACTGTGCGTGTGACACAATGATTTACAATATTTATAATACCAAGGCAGCTCAATCTTCCTCCTCAAAGCCGGAATATAGAGAAGGCTTTGGACCGAAGTAACCTAGAATAACCTGTAGCCCAATTATTGACAATCAATTTGATCATGCATCTTATACCTAGATATGATTAATATTTGGTGTAACTTAATAAATAGTAAGGTTTATGTTCATTCTTCTTTTTCTTAGGTAGCTCCCTTCAATTATTCATTGTTCCTTTTTGGCCTAGACTCGCATCTCCCTTGACCCCCGGGCCTTGACCCATGAAGAAGGTATCGCCCGAAGGAATACACTGGTTAAAGTATGCTCTAGGCTTTATACATGCGAGGGTTTTTCTTTTTGCAAGCATTAATTGTTACATTAGCATATGTGATGTTTGTAGGCCTACTGGATGAAAAATAAGTCGGATTCATTGTATTTTCATTGTTCCAAAACCCAGGATTAGGCCCATCTTCGAAGATGGAGTAAACTAGCAATTATGAAACATATAACGGTCGGTTGTATACCGGAAGGTTTTGAATATGGGGTTATCTCAAGGGAAATATGTTGGAGATTAAAGAATATCGAGTTTGAACCCTGGCTTCCAATCCTCCTTGCCCTCCTTGCTAGAATTTATTACTTGTAGGAAATGTGTCATTTGCTAAATGTATGTTGGTCAGAAGTGCTGTTGTTATCCTATTAACCAATAAAGATCCCCATCATTTAAATAAGTATTTACTATTTCTGCCAGAAATTCATGGAGAAGCAGCTAAAAATATGCATTTGTAAAATGTCATTTGGGCTATGACTTGGAAGCTTTTATGTGCTATTTAAGCTACTTCATATGCCTGGGCAGACTTTTTGGCATGTTTGTCCCTTTCAGTGCATTATTCTGCTTTAAATGGACCAATAAAAGGTAGAGGATTTCACTACCTAAATATTTTTTTAAACCGACAAATAACTTGAAAGCAGTTTAAAAATTGTAAACATTATGTTTTGACATACCTGATAATACTATTATTAATAGGATGTAATAGTGCTTTAGATAGATAGGATGCTATAATTAGTGTCCTACTTCACCCACAAGTCCAAGGACATGAAAAGTAAAGTCATATGATATGAAGATTAATATGTAGGTCAGTCATGATAGACATTAAACTTTGCATCGGCTGATTCTGACACGTGGCTCCATTTTTAAAAATCTCATCATAATTTAAAATAATCTTAAGATAAGCATAAAAAGAGAAATAGGAGTTTTTTCTGACACAGAATTATCGTTGGGTCCCTTATACTTACAATTATTAAAACTTGGTATCAATTGATATTTTTCTTGAATTAATTTTATTTATTTTTGTAGTAATGATCTTTGGCCTACTTCACTTTTAAGTGCTACTTAAACCTAAGTATAAGAAAAGTTGTAACAAGTTTGTATGACTCATTGATGCCAATACTTGATCAATAACCGTTGGTCATGATTTTTGTCACATGATGTCATTTGGTATTTTAGTGATCATGTCACCCTGTATTCAGCACATATGTTTTAGACACCTGTGGATCTCATTGTTTAGAATCTAACAGCAGTTACATGTATTGATTGTAAGGTGGAGCACAATGTGAATATTAGTCATGAGTTTAAACTTTGGAAATTGAGTTAGAACAAAGGAATCAACATACTGCAATTTAGTTATTGAAAAGATGGGTAAGTAATTGTTAAAAGGATTAATTTATCTTTGTAACATGTCATTTTAATAACGCATATGTGACTAGTTTCACCACCAGGTGGCTCATTCAGGTCAGATAGCATGGTGGATTTAGTAGAAAGTTCACTTTAACTAAATTACATCTGTTTTAGTGGTTAAATTTTCATATAACCCTTATGCATCTAATAGTTATGCTTTAAATTAAAATATGTCCAGTAAAAGAAAATATTATCTGTCCAATCAAGAAAAGATATTTCACTTTTTGTGATTTTGTCACATGGGGTCTATGGGGAATCAACCCGAACTAGAAGTCTCATTTCAAAAAAAATTAAATTTTCAAAGTTGATGAACAATTTTCGAAACCATATTTCTAGATGTACTTTTTCATGTATATTTCAAATGTGACATCATTTTGACTTTGACTGAATCATTCAATTGCAATTTTTTACTAAAAAAAAGAGTTGATAAGTAAACTTCAGGTTTGTAATTTATTTTTTTATTAAGAGTTGCTCCATAGTGATATCAATGATTTGAAAAATCTTTTTGTGTGATATCATTACACATTTGTACAAGTAAATACATTAATGTTCCAAACATGCCCTGGTACATGTGTTCAAAATCTAGGCTATTGGCCATGAAAGAGTAAAAACAACATTATTTGGTTCAAGGTTGCTGAAAAAATGTTTACCTCCTAGTTAATTGATGAGGCTAGGATAAGAATCACAGATGCCCCCCTAACAGTCTAAAAACTTGTACGTGCAAAATAACTTTTCAGTCATAACTAAGGCTATTACCTCTTAGTTCATTTACATTTTCCTAAGTCACTTAGTTTTATGAGGTGATTTGTCTTTACTTCGTATTTTGTTAATGCGCATGTTTTTGATTAATCTCAAAAATCCTACAAATCAACTTTACCAGCATTATACAGTTTGGAACATAAATAAATGACAGGTCTATTTGCTGAAGTGAGGATTTCCCATGTTAAAAATAAGAGAATTTTCAAGAGGCCATACATCACTGGATGAGATTATACAAAATGCAAAATATACAAATTTTAAGGGATATGTATCTAGGCAATATTGGAAAGTATGGGGTTTCAGACGACCATGATTAGGAAATGGTGATAGAAAATCGACCTGTCATTTATTTTTGTTCCCAACTGTAGAAGTTTTCCAGAAACCTTTCTATAAATAAATAAATATTGAGACTCAATCAAGATCTTGTTAATTCTTGTTCAATTCAATGAAAGTACACATAGGTTTGTAGTCTTTGTTGAATGGAAATAATTATTAAATGGATTATAGAAAACATATGGATACATTTACCAGTTTGTTGTAGGGATAAGTCTTAAAGTACACGGTTGCACTTGTGGTTTCACTGTTGTTGATTGCAAAATGCACTGATGACCTTCCTGCAATAAATCATATGGAAGTGTACCTGGGGAAAGAAGTCCATATTCCAAGAATTATGGCAACCTACACTGGACACACATGCTAAGTGAATGTAGTGCTTATTGCAAAACAAGGAAATCTTTTGAGAAGGCCATACTGATCATGAAAATTAAAAATATATATACTTTATGAACCAGGATACATTAAGCCGGTATTTGATATATTTCCCAATAGTACGAGATGGTCATAGTCATAGATGCCGGTATGCACGTATCTCACTTCATGATATCCTCATATATGTCATCATTGTGTCAAAGTAACCTAATAACCACATAATGACTTATTTGTGCACTGAAAGACTTTGTGTGAACAATCGTCTGTGGAACAACACTTTAATGTCTTCATTTCTGTCTGAGATCAGGTGACGAAGATTGTAGCATGTAGGAACTTGGCTTTAATATTAGATCAGTCAATCTCCTCCATTTCACATATGGTAAATGGAATTATAATAGATGTTTCATTGTGGGATCCACATTCTCTGAACACAGGCCTCCAGAAGAAGGAGGTATTAGTTCTGGAGACCTTTGTTCAGAGTATGGGATCCATGTACTATATCCCTCTCAAGCATAAGATGAAGAATGGCTCTGGTAAATCAAAATGTGGATGTTTTGTTTAAACTATAATTTGCAACAAATAACTTTTTGAATAACTGAATAATAATAATTTAATTATTAGTAACATTTTGAGATGTATATTGATATGGACCTATTGTGTATGTATTAAGTGTACCACGTGTGGCGCATACACGTGCTGATGATCAGGTGCAGTGATTGCCATGTGTGTTGTATATTTGGCCATTCTTTCTATTTGTATTGTTTGGATTGTCCATGCAAGGAATGTGTATGTATTAAGTGTACCATGTGTGGCGCATGCACGTGCTGATGATCAGGTGCAGTGATTGCCATGTGTGTTGTATATTTGGCCATTCTTTCTATTTGTATTGTTTAGATTGTCCATGCAAGGAATGCATGTAAGTCTTTACTATGGACTGGCAATAAGAATGTCCAGCTCACGTGACAACTTTGTTGTTGATAGTCTATATCTTGGAGTATAGTTAGAAATCATGCAGAATGTCATCCAATCTGTATGTGTCCTCAGATTAATAAGTTTATAGCAGTGAAATTATTGACTTTGATCTTGATTTATCCTCCAATAACCAGAATCTTTATCATGACATGACTTGTTTGTTGTCTCGTCTACCTCGTTATTCTCCTCTTGAAGTTGGGCTTTTTGGCATCTTCAAAATTTAGGATAATTCTGTGGGTGATAGGTAAAATGCACAGTACATGTACATGCAATTAGATGTTGTCCAGTGCATGTATTTAGATGACGTCCAGTGCATGCACTTGGATGATGTCTTGATAAGAAAATATATGTCCAGGGTATCATTGAGATATGCTTCACCTGTTACCTTCTGTGTGATATGTTTTTTTACCACGAGTTGATATCTGATTTGCAGCTCACTTTCAAGATCTATCTCTGAACTGGGTATGTTCAGAGTGCAACATACAGTTTCTAATGCACAGGTGCATACACATATTTTGTACCCTGGAGTTGTTACCTCAGATCCTGTTGACGTAACAGATTATCATGAAGCGCTTGTTTACAAACAATTTTAGGCTTATATATAATCAACAACATGTGTTAGCATTCTCACTTAACATGTTCTCTATCTATTGGGCTTGTTTTGCACTGAACTTACACCTTGCTTGCGTCAGTATTAAGTTTACTTAGTAAATCTTTATGCACAGTACCTATATGTCCTGTTTATTAACATTGTTTCGTACTGTAACCTTTGTTAATTTTATTGGCTTATTTTTTCACATTTTGAAATTATTATGCAAGTAAAGTGAAATTGTTGTTGATTCTGATGTACCAGAATGTATTGTTATTTAAACCAAATTATAGAATGAATGACTAATTTAACTTATTTTGTATTTTCAGAAGATCTGATGGCAATGTTAGAAGATGAACGAAATAGCTATGGGGTTTTCGAGCACCAGACAGAGTTGAAACAGTGTGTGGAACTAGCCCATAAACTCTATGCCAGTCTGCACCAGGCTAGAGTCAATACTCTAGAGTGCGAAATTCTCATTCCCAGTCAAATGCTTCGAAAAATCTCACAAGACGTCATGAGAATGTGCGCTAATGAACCTTATGGCTGGAGGGGTTGTGTTTTGTATTTGACTTTGGAGGAGAATAATCTGAAAAAAACTGAACTTGCCAGAATTGAACTTGATCCAACAACAGTAGCGACGTTTGAACTTTCGATTACGATTCATGAAGAACCGAAATTCCATATTAGGAAAATCTTACCAAATTTTCGACAGATGCGAATCGGGTGCTCAAGATGGGGAACTCTTGTACTTAGCCAAGGTTTCACAATCGCAAAACATAAACTGTACATCCACAATAGCAAATGGGAAACCTATTCCCATTAGTCTGATGCCAAACATTTTGAACTCCGAATTTCCAGTTCTGAAGTGCTTAAACTGAAAATACTTTGGACAATCTCAGATCTCATTATATATGCTTATAAATGCTTTATCTGGCTGAACAAGTGCCACTTGGTGTGAATCTTGACAAAATGTTTTTCATTTTTATATTTTCAATATGAATGAGAGGTGAAAGTGAAAATGCTTGGAAGATGATAAGTGGAGTTATTAAGCTTATCAAACAGATTTAAATTTAGTAGTACACTGTACATATTAGTAAACAAATTACATCCTGTTTATTATCAGTTTATAATGCATACAAGAAATTCTTAGTGTAGTTGTGTAGCAAGATAATTTTGTACTGTGATAGAGGTTACACATTGACTGAGTGGAAACATAATGTATTTTATACTGTAGGATACTAGATAGGATACTTTAGTGAATTAGTTTTATAAAAATGTGGGTAGATATGCCCTCTATTGATTCGTATCGAGTCAACACAGAAATGCATTTATTGCAGATGAAGAACAGAATATGTTTGCATTTATTTCAACTTTTGAATTGGAGATCAAGATCTTTCCAGCAGTTATGCATTTTATAATTATTACAATTGGAATGAGTAGAAAACAATAATATGTTTTGGGAAGTAAAATTATGCTCTTATTGAGCGTAACTAATTTCTCCTCAAAATTTGATGCATTTCTATTCTTTATGTACCAAAAGGCATTGTAGGATAAGCCCTATGAAATATGCATTTCTTCCAATTGTTTTAATCTGCATTTTTAATTCAACTACTTTTCTAATTGGATAATTAATTTATTGTACAATAAAAGTGGGTTGATGTAGTTTTAACATTCATTTATTTCCCTCTACTTTAGGTTCAAAAGAAGTAGGCATATGTGTATAATTAGTCATAGGTTGATGTTAAAATAAAAAATCTTCAATTCATTTCATGTGCAATTTAGAGAACAATGAGATTTATTGATAAGGTCTGTATATAGGTAGATCACATTTTATCTGGTGCATCCCACCTTTATTTGATCCAGGTTAACCAATTTTGATTTCATACTTTTCAGCACTTGTAGATTGAAACCCATACTAAGATTTTATGATGGTCTTCTGGTTTATGATGGAAGATCATGTGAAGTGGCAAAGCCATTGTATTTCTGTGAAGTAATCACAAAAGATTTACTTTAACTTTAAGCCAGTCCATGCATTTTTCTCTGTCAGTTGGGTTATACTAGGAACATATTACCATTTTGTGATCTTAGTTAGGGTCGTCATACTCAGTTCATTAAATCAACATATTTGTGTCATGTAATAATTTTAATTAATGATTGTGTTAATTAGTGCCTGGATGAATCACCCTTGTCACCAGTTATAGATGATAATAATAGCCATAGACATTATATGTCTGCTTTACAAGTGTGAGGTTTGGCACAATGCATGCAATGTGTGCTGTTCTTAAAAATATCATTCAATGCAATATTAGGAAAATCTCTTCCATGAGTGTTTTGGAAAATAAATTGTTATAGTGAAGTTGTGCTGTATAGAACTACTGCGGTACATATATTTTAACTAAACTGAAGAGGTGAAGTAGTTTGCAAAACCTGTAACAGCATTTCAATTGGTCCTGAATTTTAGAATCAGGTGCCAAGTTAACAAAATAGAATGTATGTAGTATATGTTGTAGATAGTATATGCAATTTCAAAAATTACAAAAAAGTTTATTATGGCAGTATTTTACAGTATTTTGAAAAACAAATAAAAAATAATTCTACTTTGATAATTAAAAAAAAAGAATTATAGTTTTTGTTGCTTAACTTGTGTTATAATGATAGAATTTTGCATTGCCCCACCACCCAAATATATATACCATGAGCAGAGGGGGGTTCCCAAGGGGTATGTGACAAGGTGACCTGGCCTCTAAAAATGGGACTAAAGGGGTATTTAAAATCCCTAACCCATAATGATTGAATTTTGCATTGCCCCTCCCCCCAAAAATATGTACCATTAGCAGAGGGCTCAGAGTAGTATCCCATGTCAGACTTCAAAATCACAAAATGTAAAGAGTGATATGTAAACCATAGCTTCCCTAAATTGAATCAACTGTACTTTCTGCATGGACAGTGTCATATATTTCTGGATTTCTCTTTCAGAACTCCTTGAATCTCAAATGCCAGTAAGGCATTCAGTTTTGAGATGCCCTCCCTCATAGTAATAGTCTATAAGGTCCCTGGACCTTATTTTGGGATTTTGAAATAAAACCCCATGGGACTGTTATTTTGAGATTAGTTTTAACAAAATGGCCATGTAATGAAAGTGCCTCCATCCTTCATTAGGAACTGGTACCCCTCCATAGACCTATAATGTCTTAAAATTGGCTTGAGGGAGGTAATATCGCATCGCCTGTTGACACTATGATCCCTTATCTCAATCTCACTGAGATTTAAATGGGTGCCATCTATTTTTGGTTAAAAAACATAAGTAGCGACATCTTTCAGAAAGTGAAATTGTAAATTTTTTCCCTGGACCTTATTTGATACTAGGTCAAATTACATCAGAACTATACAAACACATAGTCTTGCTTCAAGACCCTAGACCCCCCCCCCTTTGAAGCAAGACTAACGAACACACCAATGCTAATCCACTGAAATGAGTGTTAGAAAAGTCTGACATTACAATTTGCCAATATGAACTTGAAGTCTGTATAAGTGTTTCAGAATTTTGTTAGCTGGCTTCAATAAGATATTGAAATGAGAGTTCTGTCAACTAGAGGGTTACTGGGGATTATATTGAATGTAATTTAGATCATTATAAAGACAATTCACAAATAATTCTCGATTTTTTGCCTGCTATGTTCCAAAATACAGTAATTATTTATTTCAACCATTCACCTTAATAGCCACAGAACCATACTAAAATACCATAGACAATGATAACATTACATAGGTGCACCCCTAGGATGGGCTTTGATGCATGTCAAAACTCACAACAACAGCAAGCAACAAGACTGCACTTCTGGTAATGAGGGACGATGTCCATGCGATAGCCTGACAGTCGCCTTAGTGTATTTCAGTACAAAGGGACTTCCTAGGGTGGTACATTGGTTGGCCAACTGGCTAACCAGGGAGTTTTCTTTCAATTTTGAAATGAGTTGTAGCCAAACCATAGATCTATTTTTAAATGTTAAGGATTGAACTATATTCTATTCAAATTATATCGCTTCTATTCTATCTATCTGCTTTAATGTCTTATTAGCCTTTTGCAGAATATTGATGTAGATATAGAAGATAGTCTACTCAGAAGATTCAGAGCTAGGGCAGCCCATCTTAGGATATCATCAGTCTGAACATGTTGACTTCCACAGGGAACTATTTACTCAGTTCTATGGTTTAGTGCTTTGTTCATTAAACTGTAAACCTTGAACACACAGCAGTGTGAAATCAATCCAATGTTTGACAATTTAATGGATGATTATTCTAGCTTAGCTGATGGGCATTGTGTTTGTAATGCTGTGAAAAATATGGAAATTGATAGTTTCATATATTTTATTTTGGAACTGTTCACTCATCAACATCTGTACTTTTGTTTACATCCGAATGACCTTGACATTCATTTTAAATTTTAAAAATGGCTACCGGAAGTGCTGAAGAGATTTCAAAATCCGAAGAAAATGATGAAATTACCACGTTTAAGTCCTTGGTAAGTGAAGTTTAGTACGTCCATTCTAATGATAACTCTATAATTGTCACTTCGGTGTATTTTGTTTCTATTTCACTTATGTACCAATGGTATAAGACAACATGTTATTTCTGAAAAATTCACGTGTGATTTTTTCATGTTTTCACTGACTTTCAGATTACAATTTTGATTTGAAACATTTTCGTTAATTATTCATTCCCATCAAATGATAATAATGCCTTCATAGGAAGGAAGTATTTACAATTATTTTCAGGAAGAATGAATCTATCGACTTTGAAATTGTTGAAAATTCTCAAGTCTGAAAAACCACAGATCAAGGATTTGAGTAAGTGTTCTGTGAAGGACAGGTATCAACTAGGCTTTAGGATTGGAAACAAGAATGAAAAAATAAAAGGTTATTCCCGAATATCATCTGATATTAGCTCATCTTGGTGACTGTAACTTGCACAGCTGTATTGAGTAGAGTCTTGTCGTATCCAATCAATCAGCCTCAATTTAGGCTCAGCTGGAAAGTAACATTTTGGTAAAAAAATTGCTATACATGCACATGTTATTTTCTGGTACAAAATTAAGTATGAAGGCAGATGTGTATTTCCTTGCTTTTTTCAGGAAAGTATCATTACACTGTCTACTTTCAGTATAAAACTTGGAAACAGGTCAATGGTAGCTCCTGTGTTGTCTGGAAACTGAAAGAAAATTCGGAAAAATATAAAGTGTGAAATATCAGAATTTCCTGGAGTTCCCATTGAACTCCTACCAGGTATTCTAATTTAAGACAATGTAATGATACTTTCCTGAAAAAAGCAAGGAAATTGACACATGCCTTCATACTTTATTTTGTACCAGAAAATAACATGTGCTGGTATAGCAATTTTTTACCAAAATGTTATTTTCCAGCTGTACCTTAAGTGTTGTATTTTTGACATGATTTCACTGTTTTTTTATGTACTGGTACGATCCCAAAATGCAAATGGCACGATGGATGACCCTTGACCTGATTTTGATCTATGGTGATCACATAATAATCAATTTTATCTCAACGTTGATTAGTTGAAATTTTAATTGGTTGGTAAATTTGAATTGATTTAACCTCCCGCTGGGGAACGAGAATGGTCACGTGCCAGAGCCGTCACATTCTTTTCAGTTGACCTGTCAATTATCGCATATCACAACAATTTTGGAGACAATATTTTATATCTACATAGATGATAAAGCATCTAAGATACGTAAAACTAGATGAACAACTGAGGCAATAGTGATAAATAGCCCAACGTGAGTCGGTCTTGAAATATACTTGAATCTTGTTTCCAATCCAAAAGCCAAAGATTTTCGACATCTAAAAAATCACTTGACTTTTTAGCAAAAAACCTTCCAAAAAGTAACAGTCGCTTGAATTCACATTGTCGTACTTACAAAATGATCCACCACCTAACTTATGCACCATCGAACTCGGTAACATTGTACACATAACTATTAATTACTGTATATTCCCATAAAAAACTGGGCTTGCTTTTCAACATTTCATGCGAAAATTCTCTACTGCGCTTTTGTTTTTCTGACGTAATTTCTTCTAAGAAATCGGTGACGTGATAGGTTCAGTTTATCTTATTTCGAAAGGGGTGCCATCTATTTAGAATATTAATTTTCATCTTGTCCAGTCCTATATACAACCTGCCCTTATCCTTTTCGCTTGTAAAACCGCGTAGTAATGTTGAAATTATGGAATAGGTTCTCTGAGAGTGGCGACATGTCTGCATCTCTACCATCTTGAGTTTGACACCCTTCGTTTTGGGCGAGTCCAAGAAAACTGCACATCCGGGTGATTAGAAAAGGGACATTTTTTTAAGAATCTAGCGGCAACAAAGATACTTCTGGTCAAACTGAGTTTATGACGAAACTTATGAAAGAATCAATAAAAGGTAAGTGGTATACATTAGGCGGATGCCAAAAATTAAACGTGGCGCCAATTTGAAACTTCAGAATGCTTTCTGTTATTCAAAATCACAAAAAAGTCGAGTGACTTTTTAGATGTCGAAAATCTTAGTTGATACCTATCCTTCGCAGAACACTTACTCCAATCTGTGCGATAGATAGAGACTTCTCCCATACTGCTTTCAAAGCTTTCGTAAACAGAGAAAACATACCACATAAGTGTTGCAGTGTTGTCAGGTTTTGGTTTTGAAGAATCTTGAAGCGTATATAATATATTTTGACCTTGTTCCTCCCAAATTGCCCCTCTTGAAATCCCTGGAGAGTGCAACGATTGATATCTACACCGTTGCTAGTTTATTCAGTGCATTCAAAGCGACCACTGGGTATGGTTGGTGTCATTGTATTGTACAGTAAAAATAATCTGTATTGATATGCTGAAACTGAGAATGATGAACATAAGCAACTGATTCAAAAAATACATTGGGAAGAGGTTAAATGTATCACTAAAGACCCAAGTAAGCAACTATTTCTGTTATATCCTTTTTATTAGGTGTCAAAAACACATTAATTGTCATAATTGAAGACCCAACAGTTCTCCCAAATTCTAATTTCAAAAATGACCATTAATTCTACACTTCCCAGTCCCACTCATGTTATCCACACTTGCTAATTTCTGCACAGTCAGTCTGCATAGGTGATGCTGCCATTTTGTTTTTTTCCATGATAACGACTTTTTGTTTCTGGTTAGGATACTTTTTTCACTCTAAGCTGGAGTTTAAGTATGCATCAAATCTCGTGAAAAAGCACAAAATACAGGGTGGGCCAAAAAAGGTAACCCATGGCCAAACAAATGTTTATAACTCAGTCATCAAACATTGGTTTAAAATCATATTTGATACAATTGAATATTGTAAATTCTACTAAGTTTCATTGGTCTGTTTCAAATGACCATGATTTTATGGCTATTTTACACCAAAAATTTTAATAACAAAAGAGGATTTTCGGCAAAGGGAGTTTGCACGAGCCCCACAAACCCTCTCTTACTATGTCCATTCTTCTAAACTCTAGAGTTGTAAGTGTGGACATCAATATCTTTGAAATAGCTCCAAAAATAAAAGTTTGGGGATTCATATCGAGTGATTTTTGGCATGTTTCCTATTTTGAGCATGTTTTCTAAATGGCCATAGAATGAAAATAAGCCTTATAGACAAACATAGAGAATAGAGAATACCCACTCCTTTTGCAACTTCACTGTAGCCTGTATCCCTTTTAAACGTGGTCACATGGTAGGGAAGAAGTACATGCATCTTTTTCCATTTAAAATATTATCATGTACATTGTATTTATATTTTTGATAATAGATGTAGATATTTACTGAAAGGCTTAATGTTTTGTAGGGTGTGGTAGATGTGCTATGTGAAGCATGTGAATTACTCAAGTGGAAAACCCCCAGCAAAATACAAAAAGAAGCTATACCAGTATCTCTTGAAGGTTTGTTTACTCTTAGATGTACATTGCTGCTTAATTACCAGTCTGACAACAGTTTGCCCTTTGCATAAATAGATATATGTAGTAGTACTATGTGTGATAATTCAATTCAATTCAATTCAATTTATTCATTCAAAATTACATCATACAACATTTCACCAATAACATGAAAAAGACACCTCAAGGGGCGTATATATTCCATGGGTCATAATTTTTAATAGTAATGTTTTAGTCATAGATCAAAAGCTAAATGAATCAAAATGAAAGAGAAAAATGGAAGCATAGATTATCATTGGTATTTACTGATAAGATCATTCTTTATCAGTTTTTCGAATTTCTGAACATACTAAAGTCTATAGCCAGTGAGTTATATTGCATTCCTCCTCTAAACGCAATTGATTTTCGACCAGTTTCAGCTCTAAACCTTTTGATTGTTAAATTATATTTGTATCTAGTATCATGGGTGTGTATATCTGTTCTCTTTTGAAAAAAATGTTTTAAAATTAGGAAATGGAAAGTCTGCAGATTCTGTTACAGTTTTCTGCACAAAAGTGAGCATTTGAAATTTATATTTAATATCCATGCCCTTTGTATAAATAAATTCAGTGTATAATCCATGAATCATCTCACATCAATCAACTTGTACAACGAGAGACTTGATGTGTGACCATCTTGTATATTCCAGGTAAGGATATCATAGGACTTGCAGAGACAGGCTCTGGTAAGACTGGGGCATTTGCTATCCCTATACTACAGGCATTGCTAGCAAATCCACAGAGATTGTTTGCCCTTGTCATGACACCCACTAGAGAACTTGCCTTCCAGATAAGTGAACAGTTTGAGGCACTGGGATCAACCATAGGCATAAAATGTGGTAAGTGGATATTGCATGCCTGATGTGATCGGCATGTGGTCATCTTTTAAAGTGTGAAACAGAGGTTAAAATATAGTACTAGGTTTTGTTGATTACTCAAAATTGTAATGCTACAACCAAGTTCATATGTTCTTCCTCTTTCACTTTGAAGAAGGAACTGATTCTGTTCATCAACTTTGGAGAATACATGAAAATATACTGGACCACATATTTTTATAATTTGAGATATATCTTTGTTCATTTCAGCGGTAATCGTAGGTGGTATAGACATGATGTCACAATCCCTGCTGTTGGCCAAGAAACCACATGTGGTTATCGGTAAGCATTGTTGTAAGGTTTTATGTGACCACCAAAATGTGATGACATATTGTTACATTTGTTATGAGAGGTGTTTAGCCTTGGTGGTAAATGGTGACATTTTATGTGATATGCCTTGTCTAATTATAGAAGAGGCGAAATTAGCAGCACTAATACTTTTAGAATCGACAATAGTTTCCCAAGCTCATACAAAGTTTTATGATTCTTCATATTTGAGCTTGTGTATTTGGGTTCTACCTTCAGAGATAATTTGTCATTGTGGGATTCGTGGCCTGTGTCGTGAAAATAGATTTTTGGTCATCACTCGTCTCCAGAGGATTTAAAAAGTCTGGTGAAAAAGACCTGTCAGTGTGAACCATGCTTTATGGGGTTCATGGCCTGTTCTAGCCCTCTCAGGCATAGGGATTCATGGCCTGTACTAGCCCTCTCAGGCATAGGGATTCATGGCCTGTACTAGCCCTCTCAGGCATAGGGATTCATGGCCTGTACCAGCCTTCTAAGGTGTTAAATAACCAGAGACTCTTAATGGAGTCCTTGTGATGCCACAGTCCTACAAGTTCAATTTTAAGTTATTTAATGAAACATTTCATAATGCAATATTTTAAACATTACATAAAAAGAACACCTGATTGAGTGTTTTAAATCAAAAAGAAAAAGAAAAATGGAATCACGAAGAATCGTTAGTGTTGATTAACAAGATCATTTATCAAACTGTGTAATGTGCTTTGTCTTTTAAAGTCTATTGCTAGAGAAGTAATATGATTGCACTTCTCATAGCAATTGACCCAGTTTTAATAAACAGGACTAAGAAAAGAAAAATATGAAAATCTCTCTGGTAGGGAAATGTAATCAAAGGACCTGTTACTCAGGTTCTATTGGTTAATATTAGCTCTTTGTTGTTGTTTGTATTGATAATTAAATATTGTCAAAATAAAAAGCAAACAATAACATAGTATTCGTATAATTAGATTACAGATGTGACACTTCAATTAGTGTTTGTTTGGAGTAACATTTTTAAATAATTGATCAAATAATTTTTGGTATTATTAGAACTTAGAATAATATTTAATGAAATTAATTTTATTCACCTCACCTTCTATTACCATCATGTTAATGTCCTGTATTCTATTACCATCATGTTAATGTCCTGTATTCTATTTCCATCATGTTAATGTCCTGTATTCTATTACCATCATGTTAATGCCCTGTATTCTATTACCATCATGTTAATGCCCTGTATTCTATTACCATCATGTTAATGCCCTGTATTCTATTACCATCATGTTAATGCCCTGTATTCTATTACCATCATGTCAATGTCCTGGATTCTATGACCATCATGTTAATGTCCTGTATTCTATTTCCATCATGTTAGTGTCCTGTATTCTATTTCCATCATGTTAATGCCCTGTATTCTATTACCATCATGTCAATGTCCTGGATTCTATGACCATCATGTTAATGTCCTGTATTCTATTTCCATCATGTTAGTGTCCTGTATTCTATTTCCACCATCAATGTCCTGTATTCTATTTCCACCATGTTGATGTTTGTTTGTTTGTTTGCCCTGTATTCTATTACCATCATGTTAGTGCCCTGTATTCTATTTCCATCATGTTAATGTCCTGTATTCTATTTCCATCATGTTAATGCCCTGTATTTTATTACCATTATGTTAGTGCCCTGTATTCTATTTCCATCATGTTAATGCCCTGTATTCTTTTTCCATCATGTTAATGCCCTGTATTCTATTTCCATCATGTTATTGCCCTGTATTCCATTACCATCATTTTAATGCCCTGTATTCTAATATCATCATGTTAATGCCCTGTATTCTATTTTTGCAGCCACACCAGGAAGATTAGTTGACCACCTAGAGAACACAAAGGGTTTCAATTTGAGATCTCTGAAATATTTGGTAAGTGCAATTTCTTTGTTATATTTAAGATGCTCTTTTCATCCAGTGCAGTCAGTCGATCCACAAAAATCAACTGTGAAGAGTGAACGTTTTGTTTAGAAGTGGGGATGTCTTAAAAAGCACATGGGTTGATTTATTGACCCATATAAAGCCATCAGAAATGTTTCTAGGTCATGGATGAAGCTGACAGGATACTTAATATGGATTTTGAAGCTGAGCTGGATAAAATATTGAAAGTTCTCCCGAGGGAGCGTAACACATATCTCTACTCTGCCACAATGACCAAAAAGGTACAAAAGTTACAAAGGGCCTCTCTCAAGGACCCAGTGAAGGTGGAGGTATCCAGTAAATATCAGACAGTCGACAAACTTCAACAGAGTTACCTGTTCATCCCTGTCAAATTTAAGGTGAGTGAATAGCATGTACTGTCAACTTGTATTCATTCTAAACTAACCTGTCAAAAGTCATATAAAGAAAAAAAAATATAAAGTTTACAACAGCTCTGTTGCTTTCACCATCAAGTGAAACATAATATGGATTGTGTTTTCGGGAGGAGAAATAAACAAATCATGTCTCAACTAACCATATATTACAGGACTGCTACTTGGTTTACATTCTCAATGAATTGGCTGGCAACAGTTTCATGGTCTTCTGTAGTACCTGTGCCAACACACAGAGGGTAGCACTGATGCTTCGTAACCTTGGATTCACAGCAATACCACTTCATGGCCAAATGTCACAGGTAAACTTTTTCCAAAATTATAAGTACACTCAGTAATATCTGTCCAATTCAATTGCCTAGTGGCCAAAAGTGTTCAGATTGGCAGATGTTCAGATTTCATGTTCTTTACATGTGAAAATCTATGGCAGATTCTTAAAGATAGGACTAGAAAACGATCACATTGAAGAATGTTCAGATTAAAGAGGTATCTGGATATACAGGTTTTACTGTGATGTTTGACTTGTATTATTTTATTCAGTAATTGCTCCTCATTTAGGAACATAGTTTAAAGTGGAAAACTTCTTTTATAGACTAGGTGCAAGAAAAATTAATTCAAAGTCAAAGTCAAAGTGATATCATATTTCAAATCTACATATAAAATTACACCAAAAATGTGGTTTTAAAACGTGTTTATCAACTGCGAAAATGTAATTTTCTTTGAAAGTGGGATCTCTAGGTGAAATATCTTTTCTTGTATTGGACAGATAACATTTTCTTTTAGTGGACATATTTTAATTTGCATAACTATCAGATGAATAAGGGTAATATGAACATAGAACCACTAAATCTGGTGAATACTGGTATTCAAGGGAACTTTCTGATCTGACCCGAATTAGCCACCTGGTGATGAAACTAGTAATTACCTACTCCCATCTGGGTTACTGAAGCACCTGAGTGTATTTTGTAATATGTGAAATGTTAGATGACCAGAGAAATAATATGAAATTGCTTGAAATAAACCATATGATTCTCAGATCTCAGATCACAGTTATCTTCTTCATGGTTTCATATATCACTGTTACAAAATGGGTTATCTGGTACTTCCTAGAAATATCAAAATATGGGCAAAAATGAATTAAATTACTTTTAATGGTTTTTTTTTTTTTTCAGTTTATTTATTTCAATTTCCTTGCTATTGATATACAAAAGTATGCCTTTGTTAACTTAATAACATTATCGGCATAGTAAATATTAAAAATATAATACAGGAAATACAAAATACAAAAACCACGTAGTATGTTCAGTCTATATGTATGCTTGCTCCCCATCCCACCCATAAGGTTCCCAAAGGAATTTAGAATGTTTCACTGGCTGTTTAAAACTGTGATTGCTGTTGAGACATAGTGAGCCACGATTTCAATAATTTTGCTATTCATCACATCACTAAGGTTGGTATCCCCATACAAAAGTGTATCTGATTTCTTAGAGATTGTTAAATTTCTGAAATCTGGCAGACATTCCAGTTCGTCGAGTCCTGCAAGAAGCAATTCCCTTTCATTTATGAGCAGTGGACATTTGATTAGAAAATGAGAAGTGGTTTGATGAGCTGCACCACATGGACATTTGGGATCATTAATTGTGGCAAAATTGTGGGCATGTAAATGGCTATTAAGCAAGAGTCCAGCTCTAAGTCTGTTGAAAGTAATTTCAGTTTGTCTTGGCATAGTATACTCCATTTTGGATGTGGGTAAGGATGCATGGCTCCTTTGCTTCCTGACTGATCTTTTAAATCTTGAGATTGGCTGCCCAACTCGGATAGTTGGTGGAAGCCCATTCCAAGCTGAGATGGCACTAAAGATTGTAGATTTTTGGGTTGAGACACTAGTATGTAATGGAATCTGATAATCTGGCTGATCTCTCAGCCTTCTAGTGTGAACAATTTCATAAGTTCTCACCACATCACAGATGAAGGGAGGTAAAGCATTAAAGCGTGCCTTAAAAATAAAAATTTTTAAGTGCTCATCTCTTCTCGATGCCAGCTTTTTCCAATTTAGAGAAGAAAGTACCTTATCAGAATTTGACCCATGAATAGCACCTGAAACTAGGCAGGCTGCTCTATAGTGCAGACTTTCGAGAGCTTGGAGCTTAAGAGCTGATGCTTTATTGTAAATTATGTCACAGTAATCTAAGTGGGGTATGAAGTAAGCATTGTAAATTGTTTCAAGATGTTTGCTTGATAACTTTTTACTAAGAGCCTTCAGTGGCCTCATTAAAATTGTCAATTTGTTAATCAGTTGGTCAATGTGGGCATTAAAGTTTAAGTGTTTATCTAACACTATTCCTAAGTGCTTATGGGTATCTGTCATTGGTATTTGCTTTTAATGGTTTCAGTGATTCAAATATTTTCAACAGTTAAATTGGCTGTTCCAGTCCATTCCATCTTCCTTTTATACTCAGTTGTCCCCTTTAGGCATAACATCAAGATATACCTGAACTTGAAGTAACTCCTCCATAAACCTTGTATGTTTATGTTACTGTATTTCAGTCAAAGCGACTAGGATCCCTGAACAAGTTTAAAGCAAAGAACAGATCTATTCTCATAGCAACAGATGTGGCCAGCAGGTATGTGCTAACAGAAAAGTATTGAACGATTATGGGTTTCCCCATCCCCCTGAAATAGGGTGGAGACTTGATTTAAGATTGAAGAGTTTAATATGTTTAAAGTAAAAATCAAAATGCAAGATCAATTTATTAGTTACAAATATTGCATTTAAGGTTGAACTATGAATGAACTGTTAATGTAATAAAAGGCAATAGCAAACTATTCATCTGTATTGAGAATATTCCAGGGGAATAACCTTATTTTATTTTGCAGAGGTTTGGATATCCCTCATGTAGATGTTGTGATCAACCTAGACATCCCCACCCACTCCAAGGACTACATACATAGGGTTGGAAGAACAGCCAGGGCAGGTAGATCGGGGAAGGCTATCACTGTTGTATCACAGTAAGTTTTTTTCAAAAGATTTTGTTGCTTCTAATTCATGTAAGTAACGATTATCATAATGTATAAGATCAAAATCAAATCAAGACCAAAAATGGAGAGAAAAATGATAAATGGAATAAAGATCGGTTACATGAATATTCGACTATAGATTGTAATGAATATATGTTTTCATGATATGAACATGGTCCCATTGAATAGTAGAGTGTACATTTGAATAAATGAATATTTGTTTAATAAAATCAGAACAAACTTACAAAACGTATTTCTATATGACTGTATCAAAGTCATATGGGAAATTGTAGTTTTACAATGTAATATAATTTCAGATATGATGTGGAGTTATTTCAAAGAATTGAACATTTAATTGGCAAAAAGTTACCCTTATATGAAACAGAGGAACAGGAAGTGATGTCATTAATGGAGCGTGTGACAGAGGCTCAGAGATATGCTAAGATGGTATGTACCGGGGTGCAGTTCCGCAATATTATTTCCAGATGTCGTTATCCTGGTCCATTTGTCATTCATTTTTGAAAGTATAAAAATGACATTTTGTAACTCATAATTGAAATAGTAAGACATGTTCTTTATTTAACTGGAATAATATTCACATTTGATAAGACAACTTGTAATGCCATGATAAATAGATTTTTATTGTTTTATGTCCTGCCATCTTTGGTACACCCGTCAGTTGGTTTATTTGCCAGATTTATGATGTCATAGGTTATACTCGTAGTTTGTACATAGCCATTAAAAAAAATGCTGACATTTTTTTCTCAAAATAAGCAGTACATTAATCCTATTTCTGCATAATGTATCAGGCCCGTAGCCAGGGGGCTTGTGCACCCCCCCCTCTGACCAAAAATTCTTTAAATCATGCAGTTTTTCGCCATTTTGAGCATTCTTTACATGATCAGGATTTACTAACATGATACATACATCTCTTAACTTTCAGGAGATGAATGAGAGCCATGGTAAGAGAGGGAAAAGAAAGCCTGATGAAGACGACACTGAAGAATCTACAGGTTTTAGAAAGAAAATGAACTCTGGGAAAATGCACTCAGGAAAAACGAACTCTGGTGGAAAATCAAACTCTGGTGGTAAATTCAAAGGGAGGAAAAAATATTAAAATAGAAGAACTTATATATGGAAATAGAATGCAGTGATGTGTACAGCTGTACAGATGAATTATCAAGAATACCAGATTTTGATGATTCAAGATGTAAGAAATAATATCACAGTGATTTTGGATACTGAAATATATAACTATACATACAACAATATATAGACATTGTTTAAGTTTTTTGCTGTTTGGTAATCAACCAGGAATCTGTTTTTGTTGTACTATTATATAAATTATGTTCTATTATTCGAGACATGGCTAATGCCAGTGCATAGTTGTTGCTTTGAATATTATCCCGCCAGCTGTCCAGGCAATGTCTAATGAAAAATTCACCACATTTTGGATTCACTACAATCCAGCTTTAACCAGAATTCCCTGCCAGTAATCGCTGATTTCTAGCAGACAATTCTATAAGCTAAGCCTGGATGAAATGTAAAATGTCACTCGACTTTGGTGATTTTGAAGCCATGTCTGCGGTTCAAAATCAACTTCTGTAGTAATCGGACACCACATTCTAATTTGCCCCACTGACAGACTGATTTATTGTTTCCCAAAACATATTCTCTCAAAATTAGGAAAATCGGGTGATGAGCACGAGAATTTTGTAGGGAATTTCAGTCACAAAAAATAATGAATGACAACTTACACTTATTCCGAGTGTACATCCCATCTGCATCCAAAAAGAATACTGGAAGGTTGGAAATATGGGACTGAAGTGAATGTGTACAACTTTAACCTTCTAACAAAGCACCATATTTATTGAGGTGACACTGACGCAAAGGAATGTTATAGTTTTAGCTCAAATCAAGGCTGTACTTTTGTGTTATGGTAAAAGAGATTTTTTGTAATATGTATGGGTTATTTTGAATTTTTATTAAGAAGTCTGGTAGTCCACATGGCAACATACTAGTCAGTGCCTCCCCATGAATTTTTTGTGTGGAGGATTTTATTTTTTTGCGCAACATTTTATATAGTTATTTGTAATAGTTTTTGGACAGCATTATACGATTTTGTAGTTTTTGTGCAACATTTTAGAATTTTCTTTATTGTAAAATTTTAGGAGGCGCAGCGCATGTAATGGCATTGTGGAGCACTTTGGTTTTACAAAATACATACAAGTACTGCGCTTCAGAGATTTCAATGTGAGGAGAGCACTGCTAGTAAATTCACTGGTTATAACAAAATGGATGAACTTCAGTTGGAGAAAATTTTCATCATTTTCACCAAGGAGGTCAATGTGTATTCAAATATTTTACCCAAATGTGAATAGTAGCATACGGTTATTGAAAATCTAGGCCCGAGCAAATATTTCCATCAGCTCCAATAATTGAGTGAGAATTCCTCACTTCAATTACCAGAACATTATCAATGAATTTCATTATGTCCTGGTTGCTGAAGTGAGGAACTCTCACTCGATTATAGGAGCCCTGGGATGTATATACTCGTGACTGATTCGCCATTCAGTATCCGGATGCTACTAATAACATGAGGATAAAATATTTGGATACAAAGGGGACATGCCATTAAGAGGCCATTCTCGGACTTAGTCATTTTTTCAAAAGTGTGAAAATAAAAAACCTCATGAAAAGTTCTTAAAATGTTCTGAATAACAAGTTGAATATATATATTTAATGATGGGACAAGCAAAAGTCTGAAAATTAACATGAAAGGAGGGGTTTTGACAGATGCAAAAGATGGTAGATTTGTGATGAAGAAATAGAGGTTTTTGCAGTAACAACACAATTGCCTCAAAGTTATCGGTCATGAGAGGCTGAGGACTAAACTTGACATAATTTTCAATCTCAGATTATCAGTAGTATCTAACTTAAGCCGGACAGCCATTCAAAATGTATATGGAGCCCATAAGATTCATTTTTCTCAATTGAAGTCACTATTTCTGTTTTTAGCTTCAGAAGATAGGAGGTACATGCACATGCTAAGTTTACCTAGATCACAAGCCTTACCACAAATATAAAGTATGTAGGAATAGAGTTGATATGTGAGCCGATTTCATTTGGGATGGGACTTCTTCACATGTGCATGGATCTAAAATTGTGGCAGCCATCTTGGATTTGTCATATATGTGGACATGGTTTTGGTTGTGCTGAATTTGTTTCAAAATAAAATTTCTTGCATACCTTCGATAAGTGAGATAGGCATTTGAAATTAAATACAGATAGTATACTTGACATTAGATGCAGTAAACAGTAATACAATTCATTCTTACATAATAAGTGAGTCCAGACAAAAAGTTGTTATTGTGTTAGTTTAACTGGGCATAAATTACACTCATTGGCCTTGGTTTTCTTAATTGGCTTGGATAAAATGTTGTTCTATTTATTCAGAAAAGGAGTATAGTTCAATATACAAGTTCACATTCATTCCATCCTCTTGTAGAAATGAATCTCATATTATTTCATCTCAAATATAGAACACAAAAATAAAATAAAAGCAAGTTTCTATTAATTGCAAAAGTTAGCTTCTATGTCATGACTGAGTTTGGGTTCCGCTTCTAGGAGAAAGAAGATATTCCCTCTGGAAATATCATATTGACCATTGCTATCCATATTTAATCCTCCCTGTAAATAACATTGATACACAGTATATATATGAGGATCTGGGGTTTGGGTTATGTGAGACATGAGTTGCTACTTTTTGAATCTCATATTCAATATTCTTTCTTTAAACCCTCATATTTAATATTTTTGGAGTGGTAATTCAATTATTTACCTATTTGTTATTCTTTATCCCATAGTTGGGTAACATGAAAACATATTTATGATATTTTGCAAATGCGTGGAAAAAGTGATATCTGTGGAATACGGAAAATATTTCACAGATATCACCTTTTGCCAGGGATTTGGAAACTACCACCAATATGATGTGTTTTGTTACATAGTGGTTTCATGACATCACGGGGATGAATGAATGAATGGATGTTGTTTTGATATGTTTTGTTTAGTTTTATAGGTAAACTATTGGATAAATGGAACATTCTATCAATTTTCATGATATCGTGTTAATCTACTTATTGATATCAATATCTGCGCTAATTCGCTGTGCTAACTTGGCAAGATATTGATATCAACTCGAAGATAAAATCATTTAAAATCATATGATATCCTGTACATATCCTTTACTGTGCCACAACTTTCTCATATGTTATATTTAAATTGGTTTATATTTATATATTATTTATTTAGACTACAATAAATAAAGATTTTTTTTGTAAAAACACCAAAAATGGTATATGATCTTTAAATGACTGTTGTGTGAACATCAAAGCTCAAAATTCGCTGAAATTGTAATTTTATAAAGCACAAATGATTTTTCTTCAATATGATATGCATTATTATCAGATATCTTTGGGGGCTAAAAAAGGCCCTTAATGACACCCGTCCTTTACCTTCTTGGTGAAAATAAAAATTTTGTTCGACAGAAGTTCATCCATTTATAACCAGGTAGGGACCAGTGAAGTTATATACTTGAAATTTAATAGCATCTCAGTTCACAGTATGAGTATATTGGTTGTTTGCCTTTATATCGGGAGTCATTGAGCATTATTTTTGGTAATAAACAAAATGGGAAGTACTGTTTTGGAAATGTATCATTCTTGTTGACAGAGAGAAAGATGGGTAGGCAGACAAAAGGTCACCAGTTAAGCTAAAAGTACGAACAGACACAAGAACTACAATTATCTTACACTTTATTCAGCATACAGCTTTTCTGAAAAGATATTTTAAATATCATACATTTTTCATGCACTTATACTATATTTCCTACAACTCTGCTTCAGGTCCTGACTTAAATAATTTCTAACTGTTAGTACTCAGTCTCTAAGAGTCGAAACTAGGCACATGTTTAATAAGAATACAAATATCAGCAACAGACATTTCATTTCCAAGGGACCATTTCACGAATAATGATGCACAATTCGTGAAAATTAGTAAAAAAAAGTTTTTATTATCCCTGTGCCTAGTATTCTATTAATAATTGTATTATTTCTACTTCTACCTAATATACTACGTAGGAGTCGACTCTCAAAGAGCTTTTTTATCTGTAATATTTACATTAATTTTTTACAATGCTTTACACTTCATCAAATCCTGCTCAAGCAGGGGGCCATTACTTTAGTGTATCTTCATGGTCTTTATAATGAATTGTTATATATGCCTTGATGATGCAATACAATAACATTTAACAAAAATTGTGAAACAAATTGATGATACATCTGGACATGTCATGACCCCCAGGACAGCCTAAGTTTGTACAGAATGATAAATAGATAGAATCAAACTTAAAGAATGAAACTGTGTTTTACAAGGCACATTTTCTGTGTTCAAACATGCGGTCTGCAGCATGTATCACAAATTTTAATATTATCCAAAATTACTTACATCAATAATGAATATTACTTTTTAGTCACGTCACTGCCTAAAATACAATGACCTTTTGACAACAAAAAAATTGTGCAAAAGTATCAAATATTATAAAGTTATACTCCTTCCTCAAAACCCGAGTTAAGATTTGTGTTGGTCTCCCTCTTTGATTAAGCAATACACCCCTTCAACCTGCTAAGCCAATCAAAGCATAGCTCTCTGATGACTCCAAAATAATAGATTTTTGTCAGAGTGTAGTGTACTAGCCACTGAGCCCAGGGTACTTCTAAAAGTTATGATCCTTGATTTTAATTGTACAAAATGACTAAAAGCAAGAAATGTAATAAATGAATAAATGTGTTATTCATTACCTGCATATGCGTTCGAGAGAAACAAAAAAGCTTAAACTGAAGCACCACTTGAATTGATTTTTTCATTAAAGATGCCAGATATAAATGACAATCAGACAACATAGCCCATATACCCTGCTACCTCTCTACATCGTATATACCATATCACTAATGTACACATTCACATATAAAAAGATTTTCCACACTAAGTTCCTATTCATAAATGCAAACCGGTATGCTGTAGGCAGCCAAGCCTTCTTACAATTTCTGCATATTAGCCATCTATAAGCCAACTAGAGAGGAAAGGTAACTATTTACAGCTGAAGGTGAAGTAGTTCATCTAGGCCATTTAATATTAAATATGAGATTTGCTTTCAACAGGATGTCAAACATATAATTGATAACCCTTCGATTTTCATGTATGGATACAATCCAATAATTTCCAAATTTTGACCAAGCTTAAAAAAGCTAAATTCTAAGCTAATCGCTTTAACAGACCAACAGTAAAAGTCATTGAATATCTCATAATATATATCTATATTTTGTACACTAATTTTGGAAGTGAATTTACCATAAATCCACCCAAGTTTATAGTTACATTGTAATAAAGCGCTAGAAGATAAGATATACATGTACTTGTAATATACAGTTTAAGGAAGGTATAACTCATTGCACAAATAAGGCATCTACCTGCCTATAATAACCAAGACTACATTCAATTATGAATTATTAAATCTAACCCTTGTGAGACTAAATTGTTGGAAGATCGAGACACTTTCATTATCTCTTAGACGAACACTTATGCTCTGTAGTCACAATTTAAATAAATATGTGTAAAAACCAAAGCATGCTATGTAATGATACCATATATTAAAGAGTAGTTTATTGAGATTACCAAAATAGTTGAGATATATTGATTTCCAAAAAGGCCATAATCAGTAAGTCCCACAAGGGTTTAATAAAGTGTATTATTCAAACATCACAGGAATTAGCTAAGCCAAGATCCATGATAAAATGTTGACATTAAATACTCAATAATAGAAGGAAAATGAAATGCAAAATGAAAGCTATGCACCCTGAAGTGATAATGATGAAGATGAGCAATGATGATATGTATAGTGACGATGAAGATTTTTGGATGACGACAGAAATGTGCAAATTACATTGAAGTATCCTTACACACATAAAATAGTCCCCTTTCCACACACATATGGCAACCACCAGACATACATGACATAATTTCTATGTCATCATACAATTATCAAGAATATGGTCTTTGTACACAATACAAAACATGAATGACAGTTTATACAAAATAATAATTTGAACTTCCATATGAACATTGACAGTCTGTTGCATGGCATCAAGAAAATAGTTAAGTGACCCATGTAAATATATGGCACACTGACCACTTCTTGGACCTATGCTCCAGACTGTTAACAAATTTGGTGTCAGTTTAAGACCACATTTGGTTCAAATGACTACAAAATTAATACTTCACATATTTCTGTCACAATAAATTTCAATATGGTGATGACGATTAGTTGATCCAACTACATGTAACTGTTCAATTGATGCAAGGTGACCTTGACACTTGCTACACGATACATCAAGATTACCTCCACTCATCATCTTGAAAATAACAGCTTTCATTTAATGAAAATCTTGTTTCTCAACATCATTCTGTATGATCCATTTATTTATTTCTTAACACCAAAACAAATTAATCAAAAAATAAATTAAAACATATTTCATTCATAATTTCACCAATTATTGGATGATAAGAGGCAGTATGTGATTTTGATTGGAAGTTATTCTATTGTTTGCCTATGTTGCTTGTCTGGAGGTCACGGTTGTTTGCCTAAGTATTGTTGAGTTGAGTGTGTTGTTTTAAGGCCATTGTGTTCACTGTTAGGTTCAAGATGATGCTGTTACAGCAGAATGGCCAGGCATCCATTGTCCTATAATATACTCTAGGCTGGTAGACTTAGTTTCTTCCCATGCATCACTGGAACAATCAACAGAAAACAACATTTAATAGAACTTAATTTTAAACAGATTAAGTGTAACAGAGAGAGGAAAGTTAGATTCTATGGAAAATATAAATGTATTTGGGTTGTGCATTATCATACAAGTGCATAGTATTACACTATTACATAATTTATTATATGTCTGTGTAATCCATCTACCAAGTATAAACTATTGAAGTACATGCATATCAAGGAAAGAGTAGTCAATGACCTCCCCATGTTTAAGCAAATAGGTGTTGAACCTCCTGAGATTTTGAAAATAAGTTTGAACCCACTTGAAAAGGGTGACTTTCTTGAAAATTCAACATGTATTGACAAATTTTGGTGAAAATTATCTTAATTTTGTATGCATTTTAAAGAAAACATTCATGGGAGACCAGTGACTGTATGAGTGAACAGCTGCAACTTGCTACAATATGCAACTTTTTTACTAGAACTGATGTTCATTTTTTCTATCAAGAAATTATCTTTTCAAAATTAAAATGTGCATATAATTAAAAATGTGTATCTATTTATATACAGGGTGATCACAAACACTGAATAGATAATATTTACACCCCCAAAATCCAATCTGATTTTCGACGCCGTTTCGGCACCAATTGGACTGACTAGTCCGGTAGCAAATTTTGGTGTCAAAAGGTTTCTGTGCCGGAACGGTGTCGAAACAGTGCCAAACTTTTTCGATGCCGAAACGGCGTCGAATTATATTGGCTGTGTATATAGTGATCAGGCTGTATTACGATTATGTAGAAATAATAAGCATACATCATATGAGTACCTACCAGGATCAAACCTCAGAAACCTGACTCAGAAATACTTTCAGTTTTTCTGTAAATATAATAATAAACACTACTTTCAAATATCCAATTAGTTAAAGACAAATTAGATTATATCTGGGTCACCCTGTAATTTGGTTAGTAAATGAAAATGGATGATTTTATATAATAATAATAATTCCCATTATTTTTTCAGTGACATACATTTCTGAGATTTACAAGAAATTCATCTCCTGATAGGTACTCCATACAGCTTATATGCTTTTAAAAATTACTACTAGATTTTAAATAAGGTAATAAATATTATACCTAATTTTACTAAATCATTATGCTGGTAAGGTTATTTTTCGGCCTTTCAGCACTGCAACAAACAAACAACAAAAATGTCATTCAACAAGATGCATTAATCCCATTCAATATGTTTGCATCAAGTCCACCACTGTCTAGCCAGGAAAGACTCAACTGAGACAAAAATATCAAGGTGGAAATTTGTAAAACTAGAAAATAGATAAAACTGCAAAATGATTATTTCTGTCAAAAACTCATTTTGTCTCAGTTCTTATAGAAATCCTGGTTATGGCCTCTGAAGTCCTCTGTTCTCTAACTTTCCATTCCGTAAATCTGTAAGTTTCTGAGAAATAGAACAGAGGAGAGAGGAGTGTGGAGTTAATGCATTGACCCTTTGAATACCATTGATGATTATGGTAGTTAAAGGTTGGGATCATATTACAGGTTAGAGGAGGTGATGGGATGATGAGGGTTAATGGGGAAATGGGATCTAAAATGAACAAACTTTATTGATGCAATGATTAATGTCTTCATAAAATATTTCTGTATTTGTCTTGCAGTATTTTAGTCATAAAAGTTATCTACTGAACATAATATTGGGAGGATATAGATATTGGCCATTGCCCTGTGGAACACATGCAGCATCAACCACAGTTCAGCATGATTTTACAAGACTATATTTATTAGCTATTCTCATGTTAATGTAACAAGCTGCATAAATATATAGGCTTCTGTTGAATATATCCATTTTCTGTAGCCTTGCTTATACGCTTATTCAAATGCTATTGCAGGGGTATTATTGTGTTATCATTTTAAGCTTAATGTCATAATGTTAAACAGGGCTCACAAACGTTAAGGTCTCAACACTATACTTCGTCCATGCAACACTGCAAAATATTACATCAACACTGATACCACACACTATATGGTAAAATATCATGAATTTTGGGACAGAGCATACATGGCATACTACTCAGTTGAACATACAGCCCCAAAATGAATATGATATATGGGCCCAAGAAAACAGTCATTGTAACTGATGTAAAGGTCACCTAAGTGAATGCATTTCTTGCAAGTGACGATAAGACTGCAGGTTCCATTCTATTTTCCCAATGTGTGTAAGGGGAAGAAAATCAAGGAAGCTAAGTGAAACACTGGCCAATAAAAGACTCAAGCTTTTAATGCATTTAGCAAATAACTTCTGAAAGTTACATTCACAATGCATGTTATGCATTTTGAACTATAGTTCATAGAACTTCTCTCATGTGAAAACCATTTATTAAGGCAGACTATAAATGTGCATGCTGGAGTCTGTTGAGTTTGGAAACCATAGATGAGATTTATGTCCAAGAAAATGTGGCTTCAAAGTCAAAGAAATGCGTTCCTGTGAGACAAGCATGAACCAATGACTGTATTAACAAACATTATCATTACATCATGTTTATTTATCATACTACATGTACTGGGAATTCTAGATTCTAGTTTAAACTATATGTAAATTGTCAATACGATGAAGCCATTCATTCTAAGATTCTAGAACTACATTCACATTCAACTTAAGAAAAACTTAAGAATCCTCTTACCTTTAGTTACATACAAATAGAAGAAGTCACAATACAATATGGTTTGTACACATCCAGCCACAATGGCAATAAGGTCAAAGAATCCCTCAAAATAATAACGGTAGACCCAATTAACTATGTACAGTGCCCTGTATGAGCCAAGGGCAAATAGATAGTGACTGGTGATGGTCTCGGCCTCCCCTGTTTTACTGATCATAAACAGCTGGGGCAGAATGGCTACAGACTCAAGGTAAATGGAGAACGTCCACAGGATCTGGAATATAAAGCAATGAAATCATATTATTCAAGATACAATAAGTTTATATTTACACATCGCTCATCAGCTTAAAAACACATGAACGTATATACTATAAAAAGATGACTGAATTTTTGAAATATGTATTAATTTAGCTTTTACGACAATCTTGTTGTATTAAGATGTTATCTCACCAAAAATAGGGAGGTTGATACAGGAAAACTTAATAATGACCTACACAACATATCAGTGAATTATCAATATTTAGATACATGATAACATTTTTATTTCACCAATGTTAATTTACAAATCACTTCAACACATGATTAATTAGCCCATACACTTATGGTTAAAATGATACAGTGGCTAGCTACAACATATGGTTTCTATATGATTAATTAATAAGCTTTTTGATGAACCCTTTGGCTGCAGTTGATTGCAATGACTTAATTTAAGTACTTTTACTCCAGGAAGCAGAAAACATCTTGATTGTAAATTATGACAACATCTGCTGTATGGCCAAAGACACTGAACAGAACAGAAACAGTTTTGTTCAAGCCTCCTCCCAACTCTTTCCCTTACAACAAATTGTACATTAGATTCAACTTTATAAACTACCTGAATGGCTTACCTCCAGAGCAGTGAAATCATGGTTCACCAGGAACGCCAGTCCTCCAACTGGCACAATGAGAAACTCCATACGGAAAGTGTCATGATTACTATCATATGTCGCCTTGAACTTGAAATATATCAGGTAGATGGTAGCAATCGCTACGGCAATAAATATGGCTTTCATTGTTGTGTTGTATATGGATATAAAATTGGTAAAAAGGTCCAAGTAGCGAGTAATATAGACGAGTCCAAACATAATCTGACTTTTGCCGGACACACCTGCAAAAGAACAAAGAACAGGATTGAATTTATAGTTAATAAATAAGTATAGTAATAAGTATGTACAATTAAAATAATCTGAAGTTATTATGCATATATTCTGGTCTCAGTTACATCATTATAATCATGAAAATTCAGATTTGGATCGGTTTAATTTTCATCATGAACCAGGTCCATCTCTAGGACTCAAGAATAAAGTAAGAGGTTTTCAAACAGAAAACATGTACTTAATAAAATGGTCAAGTCTAAAAATTAGTCTATCCTTAAAAGCAGAAGTAGAAAAATCACATAGATGCATATCAGTGATTGCGCTAGGCCTTAGTAATTTTGAGTACTTCATACCCAGGTCACTTCAAAAAATGGGGTACAAATAATTATTTTGGGGTACTTTTTGAAAGTCGCTTCAGCGGGCTTTTGTGGTAAAAGAAACTGTTTATGTCACCGCATGTACTCATGCATTGCAAGTCATTCCTGTTTACCTTCTTCTGAGGCCTCCACAAAGTCCCTGTAACTTACCTTCCATGGCTAAGGTACATCCATGGAATCTCCCTCTCCCAAACACCCCAATATTGTTTCATCTTTCAACTTTAAAATTTACCTCTCGAGACTAAACTGTAGCTCAAATTCTAACATCATGAAAAAACATAAATCAAGGAGTCATGAACATCTGCAGCCTTCTGGATGTGCCACGCCCACCCTGAAGTGTGGTGATGTGGAACGGCACTTATTATTATCAATTTTTGATGCGAGTTTTACACAGATAACCTGCCTAAATAAATTCCTGAGTGTTTTAGGATTCTTTTTATGTTATTGAATCTCCAATCAAAAAAGTTAATTGGCACAGAACGAAGAAATAATCCTTTTTTCATCGGCAGTTTGGCTATGGACGGGGAATCCCCTTATGACATCCGAGTATGGTGCCTTGCATCAGATTGCTGCAGTCGGTAGGCATCAAATAGCCGTGGTTATTTGAATGCAGTCCCACCGATTCAAGTGGCCATTCGAAATATTTAAAAAGAATCTAACATGGTGACCATCTATATTACGGTTGATTGTCTCCATTTACCATGAAAAAGTTGATTCCTCACGGCTGAACAGTGCAGATTATAAAATAATCGATCAATTCACACGAACGGTCCAGCGGAAAAAATTCTGCAGCTATACCCTGTTTAGCCGCATACGTTTGCTACAAGAATTTTGATTGGCTTAATAACCGGAAGACAAATATTATGCACGAATCAGATTGATCGTTATGTTACGCTGTTAGAGAGCGTGCTTAAGTTTTTAATTTTTGTTTTTTGGTTGTTTTTGGTATTATTTCATCGGTACATTTGGGGGATATGATTTTTGCGTACACGATACGTAAGATGTGTTGCAGTTTTGCGTGAAGATGAAATTAACTGCGTAAAAAACGCGAAAAACGGCGTTAACGCGAACGTAGCATATGGTAGGTTAGACATATATTGTCAAATAAAAATACATATGCACCATGTGACCACCTTCATAATTGTTCTGGTAAATTAGAGAACTTTCTAAACACTAAGATAATCATTGTTAATTTGAGATGTTGCAAGGAAGCACTAATCTAATAATAATCATGATATGCTGGTTTTAATTAAACCCCTAATGTAAAATCAGCTGTAACACGTTTAGTATCAGATGCTTAATCCCCTCCTCTTATTTCTGAACTATACTTGCATGTCTTATACTGTATTCACATAGAAATGATATGCCATGATTTAGACATTCAACTGAAGAAATACAGGGGGGGGTAACAATTTTGTATTGTATTACTTATTTTCACATCACATTCAGTAATAAATCGTTCTATAGTAGCTACTAGTCTAGACCCAGAATAACACAGACCCAGAAGCATCTCTCTGGATCTAGACTAGTAGCTACTATAAAAATTTATTACTGAATGTGATGTGAAAATAAGTACAGTGTAATACAATAATACAGTATAAGGCATGTGTCAATTTCCTTGCTTTTTTCAGAAAAGTATCATTACGTTGTCTTCTTTTAGAATATCTGGTAGGCATTCCAGGAAATTCTGATATTTCACACTTTCTATTTTTCCAAATTTTCTTTCAACGTTTCCAGACAACACAGGAGCTACCATTGACCCGTTTCCAGGTTTACTAAAAGTAGACAGTGTAATGATACTTTCCTGAAAAAAGCAAGGAAATACACACATACCTTCATACTTAATTTTGTACCAGAAAATAACATGTGCAGGTAAAGCATTTTTTACCAAAATGATACTTTCCAGCTGAGCCTTAATAAAACCTACAGTTAGATTTCAAAAGTAAAAAAATATCAGCGCTAGCCACCCATAGCCACGTACAAATCTCTAGGCCCAATACAAAGGATAAATATACAAATATTCATGGAGCTGATGCATTGACATGTCAGTTTGAAATTGAGCCCCTTCAGAATTTCAGTCTACATACAGTTTATCGAGGTCCACAACTTACAAACAGTTGTGGGATCATTGGATCAATGATGCTATATTATTGCCTTTAACCAGTTTTATCCCCGTTCTGAACACCTAAATTACATACCTCAATACATTCTTGAACTCTAAATGATGCTTTTCTGTTGATCAAACCCATTATCATCTTAGTTTATCGACAGAGCGATGAAATCTTCCTTTTTAATATTGAACTTATTTCAACTGTCAAATTCCTCCATTTAGTGGTACATCTGGACCCGGCATGCACCAGCCATAAGGGGAATCCCCTACTAAATCCAACGGCCATTTTGAAAAGTGATAGAATATCTATCAATGAAAAAACTAAATGACCTCGTTAAACCAATGCCTCCAAGAAGATTATGGATCAACTGAAAAGCATCATTTAGAATTCAAGAATGTATTCCAAGGGCCTTGATAACGCCTCGTTCAAAAAGGATTTTCGAGAAAACCCCTTTTGCGTGTCAGTGAAAGGCCTCTCCAGCTTATATTTTACAGACAATTCAAAAGTCTTGGCAATTCTCCTACCTTTCTTGTGTACTGTTGTAGAACTTTTAAATATTGATCTTACCACTCCATTTTAGAGTGATGCAAATATTTTTTAGAAATGTGACTTTCTACCACTGTTTGTGATTTTTTAATATATACTTTATTACTTGTCATTGACATTTTAGATGTGGATTGTTCTTGTTGTTTTGTGTGTTTTTTGTTATTGTCTTAAATTTTTAGATGTGTTTTATGTCGTTGTTTTTGGTTAATTTTCACTGTTGTGTTAAATGTTTAAATTTTTGTACTCCATGCTAAATGGGAAATAAAGAGATATAATAATATAATAATAAACCAATGCCTCCAAGAAGATTATGGATCAACTGAAAAGCATCATTTAGAATTCAAGAATGTATTCCAAGGGCCTTGATAACATACAATATATGTCATACAGATACAGTGTGCGTGGTCACAGATCTACATAAACTGGTGCATTTCAAGCTAGCCTGTTTAAGTTACGCCTCTGAATTATATTAGAACACACTAGAAATGTAAACTTTTAGTATTTGCAGCCCCTAGGATTTGTCAAGAGTAACTTTGGAAGGTGTAAACTAAATTCAACAATAATTGTTATATCTATGCGATACAACAACTTACACAGGATGATAAAAACAAAAACTTAATCTCTGTATTGACAGTATAGGCTACAATACAGCAAAGATAGATACCTGATTTTAAATTTGATGATGTGGAAGTTTTGAAAAAATAAAAAAATACCGGTTTGTTTATCTGTCGTTGAGAAGAGATTGCAACATAAATATAGAAAATATGCACTTACCCGCACATGACCTGGTTTTCCATATCTTCCATAACAGAAGTAAAATAGCTAGAAGATGGGAAAGATCCCCAACAAGCCTAAAAATATTCATTTTCACTGCGATCTGCTTTTTCCACGTTCCAATATGGCTGATGAAGACGTGGCGAGCGTTGCAAGATGGGAAGAATTGCACCTTATATAAGTACATTACACCGCACGAAATAATTAACCCGGGAAATTTTAACTCTTGAAATTTCAGCCGGGGAACATAATCATTGTCTTTACTTTGCGCTTTAGAAAAAGTGGAATCCTGTTTTAGAGTTTGCTGTAATATCAGGCCTGTCAGACACTTTTCTTCAAGGGGAGTACGGTAATTGGTTTTATATTTTGTATGAGCAAGCCGAAGGAGATTACTTCGTTGAGCTCAATTGTACTTTTCCATTGGCCACGTGTTTTAGTTATGCCTTTCGGAGAAATGATAGGCAGTGCTAGAAGGGAAGCCTTTAATTACCTGGGAAACTGAACATTCAGTGATTTCTGGACTTTCAAGCGTTTGAATCAATAGAATCAAAAATTCAGAATTCTTTCAATTGCGGTTTTGGGGGAGTGAAAGGGGAATGCCTCCGGAAAATTTTACTGAGTTCAAGAATTAGCTGTCTGGTTATTTAATGAGTAAATAAATGCTTCATGTTTTGGGTTTGGGGTACCAGGATTTCCGGGCACCTTTAAAGTGTTTAAATTAACAAACATAACTTCTAAAAATTCCAAATCAAAAGACAAGTCTCGGTTTGGAGAACGAAGTACATCAGTCTACTGTACGTTACGCCACGCCTGCTTTCAACAATTTTGATATTTTTACATATTGTAGATTTAAATGTCCTCTTTTGAATATTTGAATATCCATGATCTTATTTGGGTGTTATTTCTATATTTTTTATAAAAAAATTATCAGTGCAGTTGTCTGCTGAACTTCGTTCTCCAAAACGAGACTTCTTTTATTGAATCGGTCTACTGCACGTTACGCCTGCTTCGGCCAATTTTAATATTTTTACAGTGTAGATTTAAATGTCCTCTTTTGAATATTCATAATTTAATTTGGGTGTTGGACAAAAATCAATTTTAATTGAAAGGAAGTGAGAAATCAGTTGTTTCCCCTCTCTCGGAAATTTGACCAATCCAATATAATACATTATGTTGGTGATTTATGAACAGTAGACAGTAAATGAAACTGCAAGAAAGCAGAAAACTATTTTCTCATTTTTTGGGAATAGAAGGCAAGAGAATTTTTCACTGGTTAGGAGTACACATTACTGTAGCCTATCAATAAGCTTGATAAAACATTGATCAAAATCTATTTCTGAGAGTTAGGAGTACAGAATTGTTTTGTAATAAAATGATTGAATAAGTTTACGAAAAAGACCGACCCCGCCGGTCACCAACAAGTCGATGTTTTCCACAAGTGGCCTCTAAACAGGGTTTGAGGAAATTTAAGAGACGCTTAAGAGCTAAGAAATCAAACGTTTTACAGACAGAGAATTTACAGAAGAGTTTTTGTTATTTTCATACTGAACATTATGTAATCATGTCACGTGCGTTTTCTCATAATGATCCTAAATACCTTTCGGGAAATACCTATCCATAATAAAATTTGTCTTTTAACAACCGCAGAACCGAGACATCACTTAAAAGTATGACATTACAGACCACGACATCCTTGCTGCAAGGGTATTTTACAAGTATATAATTTAGGCATAAATGAAGTCCTTTGAAGAAGGATGGACCACGACGACGTTACGTTTTTCGAGTTCGTTTTTCATCGTGATTTAAAATACTAAAATACTTAGTTTAAACACATTTTAACTAGCACGGCCTTGTAAAGGTACTATAGTCATTGGATTCCTCAATTTTGGTTTTATTTCCCCCTTCTAATTTTGCATCTGTTCATCTTTATGTAAACAGACAGGCTGATATTTAGGCCCGTATTTAGGTCACATCGTTTTAGTTCAAAGAGTCAATAAAAGATGTATACGCCCGGTGATCGGACAGAATGAACGGAGGGGGTGCGGCGATTTCTGCAAGAAAATTCAACAAATCTGGTATATTTATTTACTTCTGAGCTTTTTTTGAATTGATACGCTTCTAAGGTATGATATCCATCGTAACTAACGTGTAAAGGTCAATGTTTTTGCTAAAATCAGCCAGCATTATTTATTACCCTGCGCGCAAAGCTAAACTGCCTAAGACGAAGCTATCTTTTAAAGCCCCCGTGTTTTAACACCAATGCAAAGATTGAACAAAGGCCTTCAATAATAAAACGCAATACTTAATATAAAAATATTTTGCAACCTAAGTGACTTAATATAAAAATATTTTGCAACCTAAGTGATATCATTATGGCTCACTCAGGTGGCAAAAGCCTTTTGAAAAATTGAATTATTTTTCTATGTCAATCTTTTCTACATATGCTTAACTTCAAAAATAAACCAATGTTCATTGTCTAACCAAGATAAAAGGAAGAATATATAGTGTTTTTAGATATTATTGTACCATTGGTTTCTTTGAGAACTAAAATTTTGAAATACATTTTTCTTTGAACCATTTTCATGCATTGATGAGTTCATTTCTCGCTTATTTATGAACCGATTTCCTTAATTTTTTCGGCAAAAAACATGTGAGGATGAATGCTATGCATTGGTATGACTTATCGCTTATTGAAAGATATGTCGTCCCATTTATACTTCCACATTGTTATAACTCACGTTTTACAGTTTTTGAGATAAGTATACTATCTTTCTCAATTTTTCACGAGGAATTCATTTCTGAGGTCCATTTCAATGGATCTCATCTCCACATTGTTATAAGTGCAAAATGAGGAAAAAAATGTAGGCCCATCTTGTCATATCCGTTTGGGTAGGCAGCAGAGCCAATCACATACATAATTTTGATCATGTGACCAATAGTTATAACAATGTGGAAATAATGGGATGATCTCTTACAAGTCTACATTGCAGGTAATTAACAAAGGAGATCACAAATCATGATACCATACATGTATTACAAACAAAAGAAAGCAGATTTGAGATTATTTGCAACATAAAAAAGTTTATTCAGTGAACTTAATCAATTACTGACCCTGTTTCCCTGTTATAGCCTTTTTACCTTTGTCATGTACCTTTTAAAGATCTGGTGGATTATCCAAAATATTTACAATTTTCGCAGTTAAGTTGTGTTGTTATGGCAACCACTTGACCAATCATGGTCAAACTTGGCATAGCAACTAATTATATATAGATACATAATCCCTAAAAATATGAATGTGATTGAAGGTATATAACAGAAATTATTGATGATTATCATAGTACCCCCACATAAAAGTTTCCAAGGGGGTTTAAATGGCAATAATTCACAGATGCTGAAAAACTAGACCCTATTATTTTCAGAATCAATGGGAAACGATATATTTCACATAATTAATATAATTAGAAAAATGCAATCCTGTAATCAAAAACATGGACCAAGCTCATCCAGTACCTTATCAGTCAAAATGGAACCATAAAAAAGATGAGTTTTATTTATTGTTAATCAGTGATTTTTGGTCTGCAAGGCCTACATATATATACATGATTACCTTTACGAAAAAATAAGTTTTTAAATATTACCACTCAAAAGTTATGAAGACCTAAACTTCAACCTCTGATTTCTCAATATCAGCGAAAATGGAATTGTAACAATGTGGAAATAATGGGACGATGTGTGACCTCTAAAAATTAGTTTTAAATAAATTCATGATTTTTCGAACAAAAAGTCCTTCAAAAACAAACAAACAAACAAACAAACAAAGCAAATTTTGGCCCCTTTCCTCTTGTTATCTTCCCCTGGAACAGGATCCTGCAAATTGTAAACTTTAAACGATACAAAAGGGATTTATCAATACAGAAATGGCATTTTGTTGAAATACCATATTAGGGTACAAACATGACATCTGAACTGATGAAATAAAGTGAAAACATTATTGATTTCACAATCAATCTATTATTCCATTAATATATCACAAAAAAACATTTGTCAAAGAAAGTTCTCTGGTTCCAATAGCCTTTTTAAATACACATCTTCTACTTAATAACTAGCGCAATTACCTACATTATAGGCTTTTAGGAAAATCTGGACAAGTTATTTTTTGCAGATATCATGAGATCAAATCCTACTTCTAATATATGTCTGTTTTATAAAAACAACATAGGCAACAACGGTTCAGAAGTACTAACTTATATATATATTAATGGTATAACCCTAAACTTTGGGTGATTTATTGTACACTGCACTGAGTAATATGTCATTGTGATTCCTCACTCTTTGATTGGTCCATATCCAACATGTGACTAAAAATAACAAACAATATTCAATATCAAAATTTAATGATTTTCACTAGTCCGACTCAGTCCAGTGTTCTTTTCGTTTTATATATCCCGGAGTACATTGTTATGATTAATAGACTAGATGCGAATAGAAATAATCTTGATTTACGTCATTTAATATTCAAAATTCAGTCAAAGCATGGTTAAAGTGATGTCATATTTGAAATCTGCATGTAAAAGTAGATCTAAAGTATGGTTTCGAAATTATTTATCAACTTCAAATTTTTTTTTTAAATGTGACTTCTTGTTAGGGGAGATTCCCCATAGACCCCATGTTACAAAATCACAAAAAGTGAAATATCTTTTCTTGTATTGGACAGATAACATTTTCTTTTACTGGACATATTTCAATTTGCATAACTATTAGCTTACATAAGGGTGATATTTCACCACTAGAACAGATGTAATTTTAGTTAAAGGGAACTTACTACCGCTGGAATATCACTTGTGAAAGATGCACAGGTATACAACTACGTAACTGGTCATGCAAATTATTGGGGGGGGGGGAGTAATCTCAACATACAAAAAGGTATACACAATATGAACATTTATTTGAATGACAAAAACTATAAAATGACACCATTATGCTTCTTTGAAACATATCCAAATAAAATAAAATTAAGCTAAAAAAATCAGCTAAAAACAACAACGATTACCTACAGAGCCAGTTAGTGTTCAGTAATTTTTAATGGCACTTGTATAAATTGTTACTGGTGTTACCAGAGTAATCACTCCTAAACCTATTAACATTATTTCCCAGTTTGACCTCCCAAATACTGCAAACTGCTTCAATTTGGTGTTAACAAATTTTGTATGACATTGCTAATTTCAATCTGTATAATGGACATAGTAAACCACAATATCCTAAGGTATTTTCGATATACTTTCACAAAAAATGTCAAATTAAAAATAGTTCAATTTCCTAAAAATAGTAAATTTTATGTACTGCCAAACTAAACTAATTTACAGTATTTCAATTAGCCATGATGGGTGTGCCCAAACTAATATTAATTGCCCACACTAATATTTGTCTTGCCTTAAAGGTAGTGAGTGATGATAATCAAATTGGCAAAAATGAGAATATAAGACCACACTGGTATTTCCTCAAAATGTAATACAAAACCAAAGAAATACATAATGCTGTTATTATGATACAATCCAATTATAATATTACTTCATTAAAATACAGCAACTTTTGGGTACTCTGGGTACCTACCCACTATGATTGTGGATGCACATCTTTTTGGCATTTTGTATCTAAAATACATATACAGGTAATCAGGTGTACATTTACAATGTTACAACTTTAGCATCTAAAACAGTATTTCTCTGTGATTTTTCCATGAGTTAAACTCCTGTGTGTTTTACAGTCTATTCTATAGAATAACACAAAAAAATAAGACCATTTTTTGGCCATCCTATATGTAATACTTGTACATTTGTAATATTTTGTGATCACCCTGTGGATAATACATCGATGCATACAGTACAGATTATTTTATTAATGCAAACTACAGTATCAAATAATGCAGCTGCTTTTGGCATTAAGTAAGCAAAGAGAAAAATACATCTGCTTGAAATATTTAGCTATCTTTTGTAGAGAAATATTATACATGTAGGGAAGTACAACCATGGGCTTTTAACTAGACATGTTTTAAATGTCAAACATAACATCAGCTTTACCACTGCCCTTAGTATTTCAATGTATTGGCTACATTAACTTTAAAAGCATTTTTACAACATTAATGGAAGTATAATATAACAACCCTCCATTTATTTACATTTATATAGTACCATTATATATATATTATACCTAATACCTTCTGGCCTGCTTATGGAGGCAAAGTGTTTGCTTGTATAAAGTCTTAAGCTAAATTCACTTCTTAAGGTGGTCTGCGTGAATACATCTCACAACTTCATGACACATTTCTACCAATACAACTTTAAGTTCATTGCAGGCAACAATCCCCATTCAGATTGAATAAGTTTATCTCTGTGACCACACGCCTATATAACTGTTTAGCACTGCAACAAAATGTTATCAGATCATTCATCTTTAGGCTTCTCACTTTCTAACGTCTTTTCCTCATTTGCCTCTGTTTCTTGTAAATGTTTCTGTACGCCATGATGACTTCCATCTCCGGTTTTCAGCGCTCTTCTAAATACTAAATTATATGGCATCTTACGTCGATCCGTTGCGAGGCCCATTTTCGCGAAACAATCAATGAAGAAAGTGGTAAGGTTAAACTTCCATCCAAACTCACTGGTGGAATAATCATGCGGGAAAGTGTGGTGATAATTATGGAACCCTTCACCAACGGCGCCAAAGATAACGAAGATATTCTCAACAGGGTTGATGAATTTATTGTATGGTTTGTCTCCTTTCATATGTGCCACGCTGTTGACCATCCAGGTGGCATTGAGAGTGGCGCAGAGTCTCAGAAGACCAGGGATGAGGAATGCGTACCAGAGACTTTCCCCCCACAGGAAGTGAGGTACCAAAGTTGGTATTAGAAAGCACATCAACAACACAGAGGGGACATAGTATCTGGAAGAAATAACACACAATCAGTTTAGGTTGTTCCATTCATTATTTAATGTTGAACAATAAAGACTGACATCTTTAATGGACTTTGTTATTATTACTTGTATGTGTAATAGAGGGCAGTTCAAAACTGGGTAATCTTTTTGTGGATGACATGTCAATGTCCTCACAAAATTGCACTACAAAATTCTTTTTTTAAACATAAAATTGCGAATGGTCAGATACCAACATATTAAAATTAAAGGTATTGATAAATAAATCATGAATCTGTACAGTCACAATGTAATATTTACCATCTACTCTTCCCTTCGATAAATATTTGAGTTCATTGTAGTATTATGTGACCATACTTTAAAGATATCTTGATGTAATGTTGAAATCCTGCTCTCGGCAGCCATTTTAAATTTTCTGAGGCACAAATTAGAAAAACAATACCATAATTGTGATATACTCTATCTCCAATGTGAGTATAATATAGCCATACTTCTAAGAGATCAGAAAATTATTGTGAAATTCCCACATAAGGTGGCCATTTTGAATTTTTACGAAGCCCATATCAGAAAAACGATGAAATATTTGCAATCTTCTCTAAATTGCCTTTCATTTGAGTATAATAAAGCTATACTTCAAAACCATCTCAAAATTAAAGCTAATTCCTGTTTTCCAAATCCCCATTCACGGAATATATGTGAAATAGATAGATGTTGTGAATATAGTACCAAAATTTCAAATATTATTATTTATTGCTTTGCAAAAAATTATTCTCCAATATACATTTTCCACCAAATATGAAGAAAATCCTTCGACCAGTATTCAAGTTATCTTCCGGACAGATGGGAGGATTAACAGACGGACGGACTGACAGATTGACAGAGGGCTTCACTATATCCCTACCAAACTTGGTTTGTTGGGATAACTAACAAAGGCATTTTTGGCATTCAAAAATGTTGGCAATATCAATGCCAAGGACCATGCTGGAGCATGTCACATGAGAAAAATCCTCAGAGGAAAACTGACCAGTAGTTTTTGTTTATTAGTGAAAAGTGCTTTTAATTCATTTCAATAAGCTAATGTCAAGTATATGGTGGTTATCTTACTTTCTTTGGAATCGCAGCACTGGGTCAGCATAGAGGTCACTAAGGTCAATATTCTTGCCCTTATCTTTTACATCGGGATGTTTCCTTACCAACAGCCAGCCAATGTGGGAGAAAAAGAAACCACGTCTGGCATTATGGGGGTCAGCATCTGTCTCGGAGTATTTGTGGTGGACTCTGTGATCTCTTGCCCATTCAATAATGTCATTCTGAAAAATGATAAATGTCAAAATTGTTAGAATGTTTTTTAACAATCGGATAACATATTAACCCTAAAGATATTTGCAAAAAATGTTACCTTGGCAACTCGATGATGTCAACTCAATGATATCAGCTCAATGATGTCAACTCAATGATATCAACTCAATGATGTCAACTCAATGATATCAACTCAATGATGTCAACTCAATGATATCAGCTCAATGATGTCAACTCAATGATATCAGATCAATGATGTCAACTCAATGATATCAATTCAATGATTTCAACTCAATGATGTCAACTCAATGAAATCAACTCAATGATTTCAACTCAATGATATCAGATCAATTATGTCAACTCAATGATATCAACTCCAATGATGTTAATCTTCTGGTCAAATCCCCAAATCTAGGACCGAAAGCTTCACACCATCAAAGGCAAATGTTGTGTGATACTTGAACAATTATAAATATGTTAAAATTTGAAATAAATTAATAATCGTGGGCTTCCTTCCTTCTACAAAATATATATATTAATATGTCTGAATCTCTGATATTTCCATTGTTGATTTTAAAAGAAGATTGATTTGACGTTGATCTGATGGGTACAATGTAATCAATAAATAGTGGGAGGTATTGTTTGAATCTGATTATTGTAGCATGGAGAAAAGGATACAGCTATTAATTCCATGTAGTAGACTGTATATGGAATAGTTTCAGCCGCATGGGCATGGGCTTTTTTGATCATCACAATGAAGACAGATTCATGAAAATCATTGTTGAGTTGAATAACTATTATTTGTGTTTGTGTACGATAGAATTCTTCACACTAATTTAAAATTAATTGAATAATTGTAATTTTTGAGTTGTATGATTTAATGTTTGCAAGATGAACTTATGTACTTTAGACTCATCAGTAGATCAGATGTTACACAATGCATGAATAATCTACACAGTTCACATCCAATAACAGTTGATAAGCTTAAATAGTTGAAGTACACAATCCAATTCAAGTTTATGGTCAAATCCTAGTTTAAAAAAAACATTGTTTTTTTATTTGGTTTTCAAACTTATTTTCAAAACCTCAAGCAGATGCAGCCACCATTTGCTAATGACCACAATGTTAATGAGACCACTGGCACACAAAGGGAGTAGTTTTATAGCATTTAAGTACAAAGTAACAGTTTTGGAATCTCAGAGGCAGGGATTTTGTACCATGTTGAGAAGAGTTAATTTACGCACCTGTAGAGCCATTGAGTTCATCATGGTAAGAATGATTCTCATAGGGAGCTTTGCCTTGTATGACCTATGTGCCCAGAGTCTGTGAGCCCCTGCTGTAACTCCTATAGCACTTGCTGTATACAAAAATATGGCTGGAAAAAAAACATACATGTACACAGTACACAACTAATATATCAACTAAAATATTTCATCCGATTCATTCATAAGACATCACTTCAGAAACCTTTGAACACTTAAAGTCACTAATTCTAGGTAATCTTTTAAATTCTCTCATTTACAGTAAATGATTAATTCTGAGCAATTTAATTCACCCCATGCCAAGAACTGTCATCATAATGCAAGGGTAAGACTCTTTAAAAGACATAAAAACTTACTGAACAGCCAAGTGAGGGGATGGGCCCATGGTATACAGATGATTCCCCAGAGAGAGTAAGCATGTAACAGGGTGAACAGAACCACATTGCGCCATACGATCCTACGAGGAGGTCTCTTCTGTTCATGTGTTGCTTCTGTCACCACTGGAGCGATTCCCCCTGCGTTGACGTGATCATCATTGGTCTGAAGCTCCAGGGGGTCAAAAGCCACATCGAAATCCGGGTTCCTTGGTGGCATCCTGTCAGTTATTACCCCTAATGTTTTGTCGTCAGGTTTTAATCTGGAACACATAAAAAGTAAAAAAGGTAATTTTTATGATACAAAAAAAATAGTATGGAAACCTTTATTTCACTGTGTATGTAAACAATGAGCCTCATCATGATTTACGTATCATCTGAAAAACAATTACTTAATAACAAAAAAGGTTAGTTGCCTTGCAGCCATAAAAATCTGAAAATGTCAGTGATATAACGCTGTATATTGATTAGAATTTTCTGAATGATATGCAAAGTTTGAATATCTGAATGCGCCAATGTTGTCCAGACAAAATAATTGTGCCTTTGAGACAGAGTAAGTCTAAGTAAGATCAATCCCCAATCATCAGTTCACGTTTCCTGCCCACTTACATTATTTCCAGAAGCTCTGAATGTCTTGCTAATATTATCACGATTATTGTATTATGGTTCTCAGCTGCCCTTCCAACAATCTCTCATCAGTTGATCTGAATATTAATTCATAATTTGTATCTTATATACTTGATAACATGAGTCATGTGAGTAACCTCTTCATCTAAAGGACACAACATAGTTAAATTCCCAGCTTAATATGATGAAACCTTAATGAAGCAGTCAAAAGTAGATTATACATGTTTCTGGCCAGGTTAAAAACAGCAGAATAATCTAATGTGGATATTTATAATAATCATGTCATCATATGCTAAAATTATTTTATTATTCATCCATCATCTGACAAAAATAATTTGGACCCTGCACGGCTAAACGTTGGACATCAGACTTTGGAATATGCATCATAATAAAAAGAGAGTGATCTTATTTTTCAGACTTTTTGTGAGATTTTTAGATCAATATATGGGTATTGGCATTGCCTACTAGTATCATTTATCATTTCTACAGGGTCATCTTGCTCTTTTCATAATTAAGACTTTTTAGACCCAAGAATCAATTCCATTAACAATTTCAATATACTATTTCCAGTTTTTTATTAATAATAATATGTGTTTCATATGTATGCACCCCCTCTAAACTCATACATGTAGCATTGCCAGCCTATCATGTTATTTATCATTTCATCATGTTATTTATTATTCTAAATGTCATTGGCTTAGATGTGAATTCCTCAGGTTAGTGACATCACATTTTCCAACACCAAATAATTGATGTTGATTTTCCATAAGTAATCAACTCTGCAGTTTTTTGAGTTTGTTTACAAAACGATCAGCTAGAATGCCCTATCATATTTTTGTGTGTGCATGTTTTTTTCTTGCTGTCTCTTTCCAATTAATATTTCTTTGTGAGAGAGGCCTGATACAACGCTAGACACATATGATTATGTAACATTAGGTGGTAAAAACAACAGACAGGCCCGTAGCCAGAATTTGCCAAGAGAGGTTCACTTTTTGAAAAGTTCCAGGGGGTTCACTTTTGACAATTTTGATCCAAAATGACCAAAATCACTTAAAAAATGTTCAGAATGGTGAAAAACTGCATGATTTTGATGGAGGGGGGGGGGAGTTCGCTCTAGTGATGATGTATCTCGATAACCAGTATTGATGAGCACTCCGTGTTTTTTGTTTATTATTATCACAAGTTCTGTCTGAGGGAATATATTTTAACCTCTATGCCAAATATTACTTTTTCATCTCATAAAAATATATCGTAATGAACAAACTGTTAATACTAAAACATTCTAAATATTCTCATACTAAGCTACTTATTAGTTTGTCAGTTGTCATTTAGGCTACTTCATATTTAATTATCAAAATAGCAGACAAACTTTCTTCATCTTTACTATTATTAATACAATCAGCATTCATACCATATCCAAAACAACAGACAAACATCTCAAATATACAAACAAAGCATTTCATAACTATAAGTATAAGCTAATACACAATGGAAATAAGATTAAAGCAAACAAACATCACATCATAATTATAATATGTTTGTCTCAAACAATTCATCCACTATTCAGCCCCCCCCCCCATTTCCGGAACAACAGGCATAAGCAAATGCGCAACAGCTGGTGCATTTGCTTCTAAACTGGTCAAATTCAGCATTATCACACACATCTGGCAATTACCCAGAAATAGGCAACTATTGATATTGTATCTGGCAATGTGAATTATTTCATTTATAAGCAGGTGAGCAGGACTTCTAATAGATTGAAATCTAAGGTAGGTGCTACTTAGGTTTTCATGAGCCATCAATAATTGGCTAACCATTTTATTTATGTTTCTACATGTTTTTCTTTACATGTACTACAGTTTTTTGAAAGTTATTTGTAAGTTACATTCTAAAGTTACCCACTAAACAATCCAATCATACCAATAGAGCTTTACTCTATCAAAGTGTAGGATGTTGTGGTGTTAAAAAAGGTTGATTTCTTGTGGCATTAGAACTGTAATGGACAACATGTTGAATGGTAATGCTTGGTAAATACTTGAAAGGTCAATAGGTTCATTTCACCTCTTAGTGTTTGATTAAACTTTTTTTAGAATCTTTATCTTACTTTTGCAAAATGAGTTAAAACACATATGCAATTTTATTTTTCAGTAAATGACCTTGATGTATAAATATAGATATTTAGGCAGTGCATATTATACATGTATACATACAACTAAGTTGCAGTAACAACATGCACAGCTACTGAGATTAAAACTATTAGAGGATACAATCTGAGTCAGGTTCACAGATTCATAAATATGGGGATAGAGAATTCAAAACCTAAACAATTCACACCATTTGAAATCCAGCGTCGCAAAGAGATTGATGCGTTATGGACAGGAATGAGGCAACATGCACGTATAGTGACGAGGGCACATTATTTGTCAGCTGATCATTGGGAAGAAAGGGCAAGGAATATGGAAGTTGTTAAAACTGTCCTTGGTTCATGTGGTCTAGCTGGGCTAGGTGGTGTTTCTTTCTCTAAGGTTTTAAAACGAAAAGCAGGTGGCGCTATTGGTAGCTCATCAATGTTTGCCACAGGCATGGCCATTATTTATTCATTTAGTGGGGAATATATGAAGACATCACGTAATCCTGCTGCACTTGCGGAGAAATATAGCGAGGCGGGTGCAAATTGGAAAGAACTACATGATATGATCCGTATGGACCAGAAATTGTGGCTCTGGGATCCTAATGTTGATGCACTTGCGCTTGAAAAACTTCACGAAGAACTGCTGGATAAAAAATTTCAAAATAACAAGTATCTAAAGACGGAGATCTGGGCTTATAAGCAGGTCAAAGAAGAGATGAAAATTGAGGAGGAAGAAAAGAAAAATTTCCATGACAAGTACCATTAATAATAGACAGTGGTACACATATATGTCAAGTACCATTAATAATGGACAGTGGTACACATTAATAATGGACAGTGGTACACATATATGTCAAGTACCATTAATAATGGACAGTGGTACACATTAATAATGGACAGTGGTACACATATATGTCAAGAACCATTAATAATGGACAGTGGTACACATTAATAATGGACAGTGGTACACATATATGTCAAGTACCATTAATAATGGACAGTGGTACACATAATAGTTTCATTCATTTTACAAAACCATTTGATTACAACATGAAATACTGAGAGAATGTTTGTACTCAAAATTAAAAGAAATTATTCTTAGTTTTGATTGTGATGACCCATATTTTTTTAAAAGGTTAATGGCAACTGAACACTTAACTGTTCAATTACACATTGGAAAATGTATGTATCATGGTTTCAGTATTAGTAGTGTGCATCACACTGTATAATAATTATTTTTATAGTTAGAATAGTTGTAGTAGTAGTTTGTAGTGATTTAGTGACCAATGTATCATGTGACTGATATAAAATGTCAATAAAAGATATCTTATATAACATGTATAAAACATTTAGAGAAAATGAATATGTTAACCTTAAATTACTATGAAATAGTTATGAAATAGTTTTGAAGGTAGAATTGGCCATAGATATCATGGATAATTTCAGGTCTATGTCCATATGTTAAGACTATACAATAAACAAGTTTATATTTGGCACATAAAATAGCAAATACAATTCACATGCAAAATTGTTCTAAGAAATATAATGAATTTAATTTTAATATAAATATAGGGTATTCATCTAAAATTATTTCCAAAAAGAACTCATTGTCCTTAATTCGTTTATCCAAATGTTTTTATCACGCTGCTGTACTTAAACGATGTGCCTACTTAGGCCATGGGCTTTCAATTAGAAGCCTATGCTTAGGCACACCATTTGTTTTGATCACAAATGGTGCGTCTATTGCATCATACTGCATTGTTTTCTTATTAAATGGATTCATTCAGTGGCAAATATATGATTGTACTATGTAGATTTAAACTAGAAAAAACAGCAACTCCACGGAGTAGCAAATCCCACCGGACAAAACATATTATGCTTATTATAGCTAGTGTAAATGTTGAAATGTTTGTGCACTTTGAGATAGAAGCATGAAATTTGGCACAAAGTTAGTTTATACCATTGTGAACTAGGCATCATCATATAAAATTTGAACCAAATCCGTTAACTGGTATATGAGTTATCAAAGATTACGTTTTTTACGAATATGGGCCGCCATCTTGAAATTCAGCCGCCATCTTGAAAAATTATTTCTTGAACAGAGCTACTGTGTCCTTAGGCATAATCATATAAAATTTCAATCAAATCTGTTCACTGGTATTTGAGTTATCAAAGATTACGTTTTTTACGAAAAATTGCCGCCATTTTGAAATTAAGTGGCCATCTTGAAAATGTTTTGTCGAACATAGCTATTGTGTCCCTAATAATCATCATATAAAATTTGAACCAAATCCGTTCACTGGTATTTGAGTTATCAAAGATTACATATTTTTACGAAAAATGGCCACCACTTTGAAATTAAGCGGCCATCTTGAAAATCTCTTTTTGTGCGAAACTCCTTTGTCCCTGGGCATCAGCATATAAAATTTGAACCAAATCTGCTCACTGGTATATGAGTTATCAAAGATTACGTTTTTTAAGGAATTTGGGCCGCCATCTTGAAATTCAGCCGCCATCTTGAAAATTATTTCTTGAACAGAGCTACTGTGTCCCTAGGCATAATCATATAAAATTTCAACCAAATCTGTTCACTGGTATTTGAGTTATCAAAGATTACGTTTTTTACAAAAAATTGCCGCCATTTTGAAATTAAGCGGCCATCTTGAAAATGTTTTGTCAAACATAGTTACTGTGTCCCTAAGCATCATCATATAAAATTTGAACCAAATCCGTTTACTGGTATTTGAGTTATCAAAGATTACATATTTTTACGAAAAATGGCCGCCACTTTGATATTAAGCGGCCATCTTGAAAATCTCTTTTTGTGCGAAACTCCTTTGTCCCTGGGCATCAGCATATAAAATTTGAACCAAATCTGCTCACTGGTATATGAGTTATCAAAGATTACGTTTTTTAAGGAATTTGGGCCGCCATCTTGAAATTCAGCCGCCATCTTGAAAATTATTTCTTGAACAGAGCTACTGTGTCCCTAGGCATAATCATATAAAATTTCAACCAAATCTGTTCACTGGTATTTGAGTTATCAAAGAATACGTTTTTTACGAAAAATTGCCGCCATTTTGAAATTAAGCGGCCATCTTGAAAATGTTTTGTCAAACATAGTTACTGTGTCCCTAAGCATCATCATATAAAATTTGAACCAAATCCGTTTACTGGTATTTGAGTTATCAAAGATTACATATTTTTACGAAAAATGGCCGCCATTTTGAAATTAAGCGGCCATCTTGAAAATCTCTTTTTGTGCGAAACTCCTTTGTCCCAAGTGAAAAATGTTATTTTTTCACTTTTCATTTGGTTATTATTTTGCCTGCCATCTGAGAGTATGGATCATTTTTCTGAGAATATGTACAAAACAGTAAAGATTCAGCAAATAATCGTGTGTACATGTACAGTATATATGTAAAAAAGATCAGATCTGTATGATGATGCATCGGCTGAGATCTTGAGGCTATCAATATGGCGAATCATTTTGAATCACATTTTTTAAGATTTCATACAAAGAGTCTCTTAAAACGTGCATACAGAGGATACAAAGCTGCTCTGGGGTGAAAATGTTTCTACTTTTACAGTTTTAGCATTCAAAGAGGTAAGATTTTTGGAAACTGCTGTGGGAAAACTGCATCCAAGGGACTCGGGAATTATTATTTTTTGGCGTCCATCTAATGTTTGGCAACGTTAAACAAGAACACAAATGTGTACAAAATGTCCCCACCAGTGGGTGATCCCATCAAATGGTTATCCTGAAAATGAGTAGACAAGACTTTACCAACACAATTTGAGGACGGAAAATCCAAAATGGCCACCTTAAAATTTACCCAGAATGCCAAAAATTTAGTCAGTTCTAGATTTTCAAACTAAGAACCATCCCTGAAAATTTTTAATTGATCCGTCACACAGTTAACTAGAAAACATGTAAACAAGACTTTACAGACAAGATTTTAGGATGGAAAATCCAAAATGGCTGCTTTGACATTTACCCAGAATGTCAAAAAACTAATCTGTTCCTAGATTTTCATACTAAGAATCATCCCTGAAAATATGACATCGATCTACCAAATGGTTCACCTGAAAACGCATAGACAAGACTTTACAGACAAGATTTTAGGACAGAAAATCCAAAATGGCTGCCATGACATTTACACAGAATGCCAAAAAACTAATCAGATGAAGATTTTCACACTAAGAATCATCCCTGAAAATTTGAAATTCATCTACCAAACGGTTCACCTAAAAACGCGTAGACAAGACTTTACAGGCAAGATTTTAAGACGGAAAATCCAAAATGGCTGCCTTGACATTTATCCAGAATGCCAAAAAACTAATCAGATCTAGATTTTCATACTAAGAATCATCCCTAAAAATTTGAAATTGATCTACAGAACGGTTCACCTGGAAATGCATAGACAAGACTTTACAGACAAGATTTTAGGACAGAAAATCCAAAATGGCTGCCTTGACATTTGCCCAGAATGCCAAAAAACTAATCAGTTCTACATTTTCATACTAAGAATCATCTCTGAAAATTTGAAATTGATCTACCAAACGGTTCACCTGAAAACGCGTAGACAAGACTGCTTTACAGACAAGATTTTAGGACGGAAAATCCAAAATGGCTGCCTTGACATTTACCCAGAATGCCAAAAAACAAATCAGATCTAGATTTTTATACTAAGAATCATCCCTGAAAATTTGAAATTGATCCACCAAACGGTTCACCTGAAAACACGTAAACAAGACTTCACAGACAAGATTTTAGGACCAAAAAATTCAAAAATTGCCGACAAAAAAAAAGTGATTATGTGTTTTTGCTGATTTCTTCTTACAAAATTATCACATATAACTACTGTTAACAATAACATAGGCTTTAACAACAAAGTACATCTGAAATTATTTATAAAGCTACTAAATAGTTAAAGTATGAAAACTCAAAAACACCATTCAATATGATACAAAGTAGTATCGTGCGCTAACTTTTCTTAAGACATTCAAAATGGCTGACATGACTGAGCTAACAGGTCCAAAACCTAATCAGATCTAGAATGAAGTGAGCTGAACAAGATTTTAAAGTTTTAAAAGCAACTGTGAAGCCGTTTTTCTTAAAGTTTGCAGACAAGGATTTTAGCATTTGACTTCAAAATGGCCGACAGGAAGTAGGTATCGAGTTAAAAAATTTTCATCCACATCTGTATGCACTCATAAGTTATCCCTGAAAATTTGAAGGTGATATCTGTAGCGGTTTTGAAGAAAACTCCCGGACGTACGGACAGACGGACGAACAGACGTACGGACAGACGGATGGACGTACGGTCGGACAGACAGACGGACGCGCCTAGGCCGACAATATGGCCCCACACTATGTGGTGGGGACATAATAAAACGTAGTTCATCCCCCTTAATTACTGGCCTCCAGATCACCAGATACCAACGTCCGTGACTACCACATATGGGAAGAACTAACAGAGTTGGTGTACCATGAAGCCCTTACATCTATTCAAGACAGAATTATTGAGAAGTGGAATTCATTATTTCTAAAGCATATCAATGATGTTACGCCAAGATTGATGGCTAAAATTGATCAAAATGGTGGACAGATTGAACACCTGTTAATGTCTTTATGTTGACAAAAAACTTGTTTTTTGCAAGTTTTTGAAAAACAGTTGTGAAACAAAAATGATGTCATTTGTACTATAGATGCTGGTTGACAGTCATTATAATAAAATTGAACTTATAATATACCGAATTAAAGTTATTTTCTATATACGAGTGTCCCATTTTTGGACCACCCTGTATATGCTTTTGGTATAATTAACCACATGAAATAAGCTTTTAATAAGCCCCATGGTATTTGAAAATATGTTTTTTGTCATTCAAACAATATTTTTATGACTTAAAAATTATTTCATTTTTCAAATGAAAAGATTTTTGAAAAAAGTTATTGACCTTTTATTTTTCAAATATTTGAAGTACCCATAATTTTTTGAATAAAAAGTATTTAAATCCATAATGCATTTATTTTGAATATTTAAAAAAGAATTTCTCTCATCGTATCTTGATAACATAAGGTAATACTACAGTAAAGCCAAAGTGGTTCAAACTGTATGGGGCCTTTAAGGATTTGCATAACATGGTAAGATGAATATTGTTTATACAGGGTGGTCCAAAATGTGAACCCCTGCAACAGGCTATATTTTCCTTAATACTTGCATGACTAGACTCACATTATCACATGTTGTAGAGAAAGGTCTAAAATTTTGGTTGATGCCATAATTTATTCTCAGTCTTAAATTTTGAAGAAATTACAAGGGTTTAACAACAAACATGCCTGAAAATGAGATATTGTGCAAAATTTTACCAATATGATTCATGAAAATTGTTGAAACACATTAGATGATCTTAAACAGCTTTCAGTTAGAGATACAAGTTTAAAACCCTACCATATGACAAAAGGGACACTATTTAAGTAGAAAACATATCACACTTTCATTGATCATTTTGAAGCCAATACACAATTTATTTGTTGTTACCTTATTTTGTTCCTTCAACAGTCTGTTGTTGTAGTAAATCAATGTTCTATTAGACAATAAAACTTTTGAATTTAGATTGCAGCCATTATTAGGTCTTGCAAGATCTTGTGACTTTCGAAAGTAAAGATTTGCTACAAAATAACTCGCATTAGCTTAATTAATAGTCACGTGATCTTTTAACCACAATAGCAATGCGCAAGTAAAGTCCAATGCCCTGTGCACACGTGCGCAAAAATATAAATGGAGCGCGTGAGATTTCACATTTCTCCACTTTAACTGCAAAACAACAAATAGGACTTATTGTCACCTAGTTAAACGTCGTTAAACCCAATAACGGCGTTCTTTACTATTAGGAATTTTCTTGCCCGTTATTGGGTTTAACCTCCTTACTATTCTTTCCTTTATTGCAAGTTCTGGATCCATCAAAACCATTTTTCCGCGATAACATGCAACTGATACTTGACAATAATATAAAAACACATAACATATATTATTGTGTTAAATGTTCATTTTAGTAAAATGAGGCTACACTTACCAATCTCTAAAATGACATTTCCGCATGTCCATCATTGTGTCTGTTCGTCCGAGTGTCTTGGGTTTAAATCAAACTATTAGCGAAATGAAATTGTTGTCAAATAGATTGTTAATTATTATTGTGATTACTCGTGATAAAAAGATCAATTTTGAGGATAACATGTATCTTTGAATGATTTATATAACACGTGTATATACGCAAAATAGTTATTAATTGCAAATCTATTGTTTGTTAATGCAGTGCCGCAATGATTTCTGATACGATTTGCAATTTCGATGTTACCAGAACTGACCGAAATTTTCGTTATATTCCAAACCTGTCTCCAATATTTTCGTAATTATGCATCAATAGGGTTTAAGGGGGATACAGGATGGTATGTATGTATTCATGCTTGAATCACATTCTTTATGTAATTGTAATATTACCATGTTTTCAGGGTTTAATTAGTTCCGCTTGTCGAAACCTGCGGAACGATTAAATTAACGCATCATAGGCAAAATGATCATGGAGGTTAGACCTAGTCGGGGTCATAAGACATGTCAGGTAAGAAACGAGGCCCAGGCTAGGTCTAATGTTGTTGGACTAATTGTCACCATGCGTCATAAAAAGGCAAGTTACATTTAATTATCTTCCTAAATACTGTTACTTATCCCAGCGCGCAGGCTGGAAGTTGGAGAAAACCACTACACAAAACGGTATATTTGAACTTACCCTCAGCTGGCTTCTGAGCCAGCTGTGTTCAGTAATCGGGAACCCATCCATTGACCTCTGTATGCCAAACATTGATTATGTTTGACAGGCTAGAGTAGATTGTTAAGCATACTAAATTTCATCATTTATATTCAACTTACCTCAACAAATCTGCAACTTTATATCTGCTACAATGATCTAAATTCGAATAACGTAAATTTCGATGAAATGGCGTGATTGGTGTCATACGATCCACGTCTGTTGTTTTTAAAGAGAACATGAGGAACAGAAGGAAGTCTGTTTTCGTTACAAGAACCAAAGAAACGACTATTGAATTAGCATCCTATTGAAAGAGAACATTAATTGCAACATACTGATCATACAAATATCACTCTAGATGACAAAGGTATGTAGATATAGAGAAAAAAACAGCACTTTACTCACCAGCTATCATTCGGGATTTCGTGTGGCCTCGTTTTGAATATCGACGTATTTCCCAGGGAGCTGTCAAAGTTGGTACTTTTTTAGTTTTTGACTATTTCAATCATTATTATAGCAAAATATTTTTTATTATTTTAAAATTAAAAAAGTGAAACATTTGTATTTGAAATCATTATAGAAGCTTTTTTTGATGAAGGACAACTTCAAGGTAATACTTTTGAAAACTACTTATTTACAAAATGACACTCAAAACCGGATATGGCGACAATAAATGTTGCACATGCGTACCACGTCATGGAGAAAAAGTTGTAAAATTTGACATTATTTTATCTTACTTGACAGTTTCTTCGCCTAGACAGAGAATAAATGGCTTGGTAAATGTAAGTTTTTTGAAATACGCATTTTTATTTAACCAAACCAGATCAATCTTAACGAAAGAGGTCTAAAAGAAATGAAAATGTAACGCCAACCTTGTAAAAAATCGTTCCCTAAAAATCATTGATAAGCCAAGGCTACATTGAATCTACAGTCTACAGTAAAATTTTAAATGTTTGGAAGAAATTCATATGGTAAAAACAAGGACATGATCTGAGGTTACATTTTGGAACCATGAGCTTTCAATTATCTAGTTGAAAGCCCATGGTGGAACTCCGCCAAACACAACAGCGAAGGCAACGACATACTGATTTTGATCTTAGCAGAATTTAGGGGTGTAACGTCGACGCGTGGGGTAATGTCAACATAATAGACGTGTTAGTTCGACACTTACTTATTAAAAGTAGAATTTCCGTTTTCCGCCATGTTTGATTTCTAGAAAAATTAAAATCTGGCAGGATCTCGATCTATGCGAGAAAAAAAACATGACTTCCCCCTATATCGGAAATTAGAGCAAATAAACAACAAGGCGTCAAAGTTACCCCACATGTCGAAATTACACAAAAATCATGGTGTCAACGTTACACCCCTTCGCCCTAGATCCTCCATTTTGCCAGTCACATGTCTGATCACGTGTCTAGTTATTGTTTGATATCACGTGACTTTTGATGTGTTGCTTAAACATGTCTTCAAAGAAAGTTATTAATTTAATAGAAAATGGTTTTCGGACATCTGCTGCTGAATAAAGAAGAAAATAAGATAGCGATGTCAAATACAAGTTGTAGGATGGGCCACCGAAGCTACTGACTATTTAAAATGAACTCTATTCAAGATATTACGCTAGGAAACTTATTGATTTTATGATCATAAAGACCTGACATGATGCATTGAAATAAGTAAATTAAAACACTACATATAAGGGAGCATATCAAAAGATCGATATCGGAAAAATAACTGTATTTACACAGTTAGGGAGGGAGGGGGTCATTGGCCTAAAAAGTTAGCGAACCGACATGGAATTCAATTAGTTTATAAATGGGGTGTGGTTCAAATCGAAAAACTCTGAACCAAACCACAAGATCATTGACTAGGCTAATAAAATGTGGTCGGAATACAAAAATGATCCAACAAAATTGGATTTATTCCTGAATCAAGAAAGTGAGACTGTTCAATGATCAGATCGTCAGATTACTGACTTTTTCAAGGCAGACGATCCAACTATAAAGCCAATGAGTATGTGTTGCATGTATCCAAATGCCTTCACATTATTCTTTTTGATATGCTCCCTAAAGTGGTGAAAAACAACGAACTAAAGTTTACTTCTTTGTTCAATTCAAGAAATCTAGAAATGGAATTTTTTTGATTTATATTTTATAACCTCAGAATACTGCCTTCTGTGTGTAACCTCGGATGAGAGATGACATAGAACATACTGGTAAGTAGATATGTGGTTAACATCACATCATTTCCTTGTTTTTACCATATGAATTTCTTCCAAACATTTAAAATTTTACTGTAGGCCTAGAGCTACAACCAGAAACATATTTTTCTGACTACTTGAGTTGATACTGTATAACCTGAAATATTGCGGTGGATATAAAGATGCCGATTGCCGAATGTAAAACAAAAACGGCAACATAAAATTCGGAAATATAATTAAGTAATTGAAGATCGATCTTAGTGGGCGATCAGTTAAAATGTCAGAAGATCTAATTGTATCCAAGTGCTTTGGTAATCCCAGTATTAAAAGTTTTTAATCTCGATATTAAAAGTTTTTAATCCTGGTATTAATTTTCCTGAGTCTATCGAATGCGGGTATTATGTGAATAAATCACTCAAATTGTCACTCATAATCTTAACCATTAGGGATGTCAGGTTTTCTGAGTCAATCAAATGGAGGTGATTAAAATTCAGGTGTAAATCAAAATTAAATTAGGGGGGTCAGCTTAGCAACATTTTATATGGCTTTACATTTAGGGGTGTCAGGTCGGCAAACTTTTATTCGGCAATAACAATTTTAATCCAATTCGGAAAATAAAGCACCCGGATTTAATACATGTTATAAAGTATGTGAAAATTAAGGAAATGGTATGATACTCATCAGTTACCTATTTACCATTATGTGATATGTCATCTAGCACCCTACATTATGATGACCTGAGAGATTTTGCCTATAATAGCAAAACTAGCTTCATTTGTGCATTTTATCCTTGTAGTCTAAGCTATAGACAAATCTATTGGGGAAGGAACACTCTATTTCGAAAACCCATCTATTATTTATTAACATGGGGTTTCCCAATTAAATACTTTTGTAGTTTCTTCAAAGTATGACTGTATTACAATACATGTGATATTCTTAAATCATAGGAATAGGAAAATCATAAGAGTTATTTTAGAATTATGGTATGGGGGCCCCTGGTATCTGTAGCTGCCTAAAGCGGGAATTCACCATAGTTTAAAGATTTGTCCAAACTATTAAATAAGATAACAAATATTATTTGTCCATATGATTTCTGCGTTTGATACTCCAAAATGGCCACTGAAATGGTTAAATTGTTGGAAAGTCTACATTTTAATGATGTAGTTTCAGTTTACTTTATTTTTTAGAAATGCTTGAATGCTTCTTTCTCTACAGTAGCTGAGAAATGAAAATGTTCTTCCAGATTCTATTACCTATCTTAATAAGAAGAGGCCAAGATGGCACCACCCAATGCCATCTATATTGTACATGGGGAGATCTCTCTCCTTGTGACAGCAATGAGGAGAAATTCACGCTGGAATACACATAGTCACCAGGTAAGTTCTGCATGTTTTTTTCTACTTATTGGACATTGCATCTTCAAATGAAATCTTACTAGAACAACCATGAATCTTGTCTCCAAAATTCCAGGAAAACTACCTCGCTGTTCAACTTGTAATTTTTACAGATTCAACAGTAGACTAAAGTGCCAAGATCTAACTAGATTTTGGACATGCCGGGTAAAAGTACTAGGCAGTTATTTTTGAAATTCTTAATGTAATTAACTTTTTTTTCATAAAGTCTCATTAATAACCTAAATTACTGTATATGAAAATAGTATGCAGCATTTGGAGTGCTGTTATCTTCCCTGAATGCCCAAGCTATTATTATTACATCATGCATACCCAGGGGGGGGGGGTACGATGGGTACACCCCCCCCAAAAAAAAACATGAAAATAGAACCATTAGATAGAAGAAAAGAGCTTTTAAATGAGCTTCTGGCTCAATTTTGAAGGAAGTTGCATCAATTTTATTGCACTTATTATCAATTTTTTTGGCTAACTTAAGTTATGCCACAATCCCACTCCTCTGATTGAAAGCTTGCTACGCCCCTGTATATACAGCTATTCCCCTGTATATACAGCTATGCCCCTGTGTATACAGATATGCAAAGCTATGCCCCTGTATATACAGCTACACCCCTATATATACAGCTATGCCCCTATATATACAGCTATGTCCTTGTATATACAGATATGCAAAGCTATGCCCCTGTATATACAGCTACGCCCCTATATATACAGCTATGCCCCTGTATATACAGCTACGCCCCTATATATACAGCTATGGCCCTGTATATACAGCTACACCCCTATATATACAGCTATGCCCCTGTATATACAGCTATGCACAGGTATTTCCCTGTGTATACAGCTATGCCATTGCCCTTGTATATACAACTATGCCCCTTTATATATAGCTATGCCCCGGCCCTGTATATACAGCTATGCCCCTGTATATATGCATCGTCTTGATTGGACATCATATTGTTGAGAAATGATAATTTGCTGCAGTCTTACACAAAAATATTCAACATCCAATAGAAAGGTCTTTAATGCAACATTTAAATCTATATTATTTGTTCTGTTTGACTTTTGTATTTCAGGAGGAAGAGCAGGACCCTTTAGTGAACAGCTTCTATCAGCTCAGAGACGTCCTTCACACTATATCAGGTAACATATTTCTTGCTTTTGATTTGTTAGCTCTATACATTTGGGAATGTTCGTTGATGGAAAATGGTCAACACAAACCAATATCTTATATACTAGTAAATACTATGGAATATTAAAAAACAGAAAAAGGAAATGTAAGTGTGAAGTAGGGTCCCCTCCCCCAATAGATGTTGAAGAACAGTTCAAAGAGAAGACCAACATCTCATTACTCAGAACTTAAGGAAGTACTTTGGAAATAGAACCAATTTCAGTCCTTTTCCCCTATTAGATCGCAAACACATCAATTTCAGTCCTTTTCCCCTATTAGATCACAAACACATCAATTTCAGTCCTTTTCCCCTATTAGATCGCAAACACATCAATTTCAGTCCTTTTCCCCATTAGTTCACAAACACATCAATTCCAGTCATTTTCCCCTATTAGATCGCAAACACATCAATTTCAGTCCTTTTCCCCTATTAGATCACAAACACACTCATTCAGTCTAAAACTCAAAATCAAAAACATATTGATAATAAGTTGGTAGCATTTTTAATATTATGGTGATTTTTCCAGATCTTGGAGAGTTGGAGCTGAATGTGTATTTGGGACCATTTCTTGAAGTGATTCGGTCTGAAGACACAACTGGACCAATCACGGGTCTTGCATTGTCTTCTGTGAACAAGTTTTTGTCATATGGCCTTGTGGGTAAGTAAGTCATATATCTCAAAGGCACATATGTATATTAATTCCATAAAAATACATGTCCGTACATGTTCTTAATTGCTTTTATATCATTTTTAAAGGAATTCTAGGCGACAGAAATGTCAAAATATTACTTCTGGGAAGAGATCAAACAACTTTGACACATTCTTTACTCTACCTATTTTGTAATTTAACAATCAACACAAATATACAGTCCATATGTTAGCCGATATCGGTCAAATACAGGGAAAAATAATTTTTGATCGATAAAATCATGGATTACTAAACCGGAAGTGTGTTCTGTGACGTCCGTGAAGAAGACGAAGAAGACATATACAGATTTCAGTTATTATTACTGTATAAGTGGTAATTTTGCCTAATCATTTAATTTGCCTCTTTCCTAATTTTTGCCAGGTTCGGAAAATTAAATGTCGGAAATATTGTCTTTATAATGTTATCCAATGGGAGGTTTCTTGTAATTAGGAAAATTAAAATTAGGAAAATGATGAAATTTGACCATTCGGAAAATTAACTACTCGGATTAAATACCACTTATACAGTATATCACCACCAAGAAGTGGTGACATATTGGAGAGGTTAAGCTAACGATGTTTTTCACAACGTAACCGTGAACGCAAAGTACAAAAATTAACAAAGGAATGTATCGAGCGCTCATAGTTTTATGCGCGCTTAGTCTACTTCAGATACTCTTTCAGCTTCAGAGTTTCGGGTTAAGAACGGGAGATTTGAAATTTGACGTTGGGTCAAAGGGAACCATTTTACTCGTGTCTATTGAACACTATGCTGTCAATTTTGATTTCGATGCACAGTTGAATTCTTGCTGAACACGATGATGTATTTCATGCATGATTTAGCGCCAAAAATCTTACGAAACGAGCTCGTTTAAAATATGTATTAGAAAACCAGCTATAAAACCGCATCAATGACATACTATAGAATCATTACACGCTATGGTGTAGTCAAACAAACACTGGATTTGAACGGCTATTTATATGAGAAGGCTACATGAATTTGTATATGGTCGAGTGATACGTACAGGTTCAGTTTCGATTATATATGCAAAGCTTAACCTCTCCATTGTTAGGGCCGGCGGTTGGCAGGCAGTGGTTGGTGTCTGTAACAAATTTTTAAAACTTCCAATAACCTAACAAATACTGTTTAGACTGACTTCAATTTTTTCTTAATCATCTACAAGGTTTTCAGAAGTTCAAATCCGACTTTTCATTTAAGATTTGACCTTTTCAAGGTAAAAAAAGGTTAAAAAAGATCAAAAAGATCTTTTTTCAACGTGCTTCAAATTGACCAAATATTTTTTTCAAAATCATCTACAAGTTATCAGAACTTCAAATTTGACTTTGAATTTAAGATTTGACCTTCAATGACCTTCTCAAGGTCAAAGAAAGGTGAAAAAGCTATTTTTTCAACTTGCTTCAAATTGACCAATTTTTTTTTCAAAATCATATACATGTACAAGTTCTCAAAAGTTCAAATCTGGCTATAGATTTGACCTTCAATGACATTCTCAAGGTGAAAAAAGAGTTCTCAAAAGTTCAAATCTGACTTTAGATTTGAGATTTCACCTTCAATTATTTTTTCAAAATCATCTACAGAGTTCTCAGAAATTCCAATCTGACTTAAAGGAATATTCCTTGCCAAGCCATCTCTCTCCTCATATGGTAGCTATAACCATATATATGCTTGCCATGTTTAGCAAAACACGCAAAAATGTTTTGATATGGTCAAATTTGATCACTTAGAAATGTGATGCTCAATTCCAGTAAGCTGCCATCTTTTAAAATTTCACACAGGAAGTGATGTCATCGACTCTCAACTTTGCATATAGCATTAGGTGAGGAGCTATTAAGAATTACAAAACCAGCTAAATATTCTTTTTCAACTTTGTATCTTATTTAATCCTTCTGAAAATCTCTTCTTTTATTCTAAGTTGACAAGCCCTGAAAATATTTTTTGCACGGAAAGTAATGGTCACTTGTCTAGAAGTGATTTTGTGCTACTTTCCTATACTGTTATGGGCAAGGTTATAGAAGTTGAGAGTTGATGACATCACTTCCTGCAAGAAATCTTAAAAGATGGCAGCTCACTGGAAATAAGCACTAGATTTTTAAATGATCAATATTGACCATATTAAAACATTTTCCCATGTTTTGCTAAATATGGAAACTATATATATGATTATAGCTACCATATCAAGAGAGAAAGGGTCTGGCAAGGAATATTCCTTTAAGATTGAACTAATAATATTGTGAGCAACTAGATGGTGACATTTTGTCATGTTAATGCCTTGTTTCAATTTTGTTGTGGATTCGATTTTAAATGCTTCTAAATGAACTTCAGATGCTTACTATGAATTCTAATAGTACTGTTTTGACTTCCCCGCTTCATAAAAAGAACATTATCATCATTTACTCTACTCGTAAATTTAAATATCTTGTCTACAAAGAAAAATTCTTGAAAAATATGAAAAAATGAATAGTTTTATACTCAACAAATAAATTATTAAATGAAATAGATCTTTGTTGTTGTTAATTTTAGATCCAAGTTGCGTCACTGCTGCTAGTGCTATTGAAAACATTGCTGATGCTGTGACTCATGCAAGGTTTGTTGGAACAGATCCTGGCAGTGATGAAGTCGTTCTCATGAAAATATTGCATGTAAGGCTCACCCAATACTTAATTTTGTTCTTTCATTATTATTTTTCATCAAGAAATGTCCACACTTAATTCATTCTGAATTCAAAATAGCATTTGTGAGTTTCCCAGCATGCTTGGGGATATAGATACATAATCTGTGATTTTTTGCAATTCATGTGTTCGTTTTATTTTAGTTATCATAGTAACTTTGTTGATTGCAGGTGTTAAGGACTCTTATGCTAAGTACTGCTGGAGGACAGTTAACTAATGAGTCTGTGTGTGAAATAATGCAGTCCTGCTTTAGAATATGCTTTGAGATGAGACTCAGTGGTAAGATATTACATGTAAAGTAAAGCCTGTCTAATTCAAATATCACTGGGATGGGCCAAAAGTGTTTGGATTAGCAGGTGTCCCATTGAATTTTCATCATGGGAATCAATAGGAGAATTAAAAGTGGTAAAGAAGTTTAATAAATGTTTTCTTGTACTTGGAAATTAGATTGACTGATAATGTTATGCTACACACATTTATATTTATCCCATACTTAGTAGTATTATAGTTAAATAACAGATGGGAATATAATTGATATCTAAGGAGAGCGGGAGATATATATCACCCGCTCATCAGTAGTCCCGGGAATTTTGTTTGGTGCTTTATGTGAATCCCTGGGATATACCCTGGCTCTCTTTATTGAATTGCTAAGGAAGTTAGCTGAGCATATATAAATGGCTATATATTTTAGAATCATTAAGAAAGACAGCTTAGCACACATTAATGGATCTATATTTATGTTTTAGAATTGCTAAGGAAGTCAGCTGAGCATACATTGATGGATATGGTCCAGTTGTTGTTCTCAAGGTTGCCACAGTTCAAGGAGGATCTTAAATGGATGGCCAGTAAAAAGGTAGGAGTTTATACCTTTATATGTGTTAATGGTGTAACACTCTTATACCTGTGTTAATGGTATAACACCTTTATACTTTATAACATGCAAGATGCATAAAAAGATTGTATGTAATTCACCTTGCATGTTATACCATTAACACATATAAAGGTATAAATCACTGACAATCCCAATTTAATGATTTCAATAAAAGTCACTTGTTTCCAACATGCAGCATTCATAAATACACTCTGTATAGTAAGGAAATGCTAGCAAAAAATGAAACACACTATCTTATTTATGTCATGTTGGTCAAATAATGTCAAGCTTGGTGTAATTCCAGCTTAAAATGCGAGCTGGGGGAATGGATCCCTCGAGAACTGGGCGCAAGAAAAAATCTGGTAAAACTTCCAAAACCCACAAAAAGGGGGCAGCAGTGGCTCTACAAGAGGAGTCAAGGTTGAGCACACAGACAGAGGCACAGGAGCCCATGGAAGAGGTTGACTCTACCCAGGTTCCTGATGCACCCGAGGTCATACCCAGGGATCCCACACCCCCAGATGTTATTCCTCAGACCCCTGGTGACCATAATAATGGGAGCACTATAGCTACCACACCTGTTGCACCAGGACGCACAATGGTTGATATTCATGATAGTTTTAGAGTAAGTAGATGTGGCTTTTAAAGTTCTACTCCATTTCTCACATGACTTTTCTTTCAAATTATCACATACAAATTCATATATATCTGTTATTTTGCTAGAGCCTCAACTGAGTTTTCAGCTGTTGGAGTTTTTAGAATATCAGCTTGGTTCTCAGATTTTCAGCTGTGTTCAGTTGTCAAGTTGACTGACTACTGAATATCATTTCCAACTTTGTGCATTTCTTGATACGAGCTGAACCACTACTATTATTGTTCTGAAGTGGAATGTTGACATTTTGTCCTCAAAGTTGATATGAATATTTCAGCAAGGAGACACTGAAGACCTTGACCAGTCATCTACAGCTGCACCTGACACATCTACTCAATGTGACACATCTACTCATCATGTTGACACTTCTACTCAAGATGTTGACACTTCTACACAGCCTGTTGACGCCTCCATACAAAAAGACAAGATTGAAGAGGATAATGATGCAACAGATGCAACCAGCAGATTGGCTGTCCCTGATATTCATGATACTAAAGTAAGTGTTAGTAGAGAATTCCAAAAGAAATAGAGAAATTAATAGTAGGGCTCCGACAGTAAACAGAAACCGTGAGCAAGAAGTGTTCAGATTAGATAATGTATCGCTGTATAATGTATATTCATCATTTATTACTCTTTTACATGTCTTCACATGGAAACACTTCTACTTAATACACATACTTTTACATCTAAGAGATATACATGTCTAATTCCATATGTCTAATTTCAGATGAATTCATTATAACTTTTTTCAGAAAATTTTGAATGATTCTGATTGTCCCATTAGTGAGCATGAGGATGATGGTTCTGTACACTCGGCTACTGAGCAGTCTGATGCAGCGTCAGTACAGGACTCCGAGTATGTCAACCCTAGAGGCATTCGCTTCACTGCACATCAGCAGCATGCAAAAGAAGGTAAACTAGGGTTGACCTTGCTTAGATTAAAGTCACATGTTGAACTTGATTGAATGTGAAGGATAACTATATCTTAAAGTAACTTGTGACAGATTAAGGTCAGAGAAATCTTGACAGTTAAGGCCAACACAGGCAAATGATCAGTTTTCTTTAACAGACATGTACTTATAGGTAGATATATTTCAACTCGACTTGTTTCTGTTCAGCACATTCTAAAAATGGAAAATTTGAAATTTTTTTTGCTCTATGGAGTCGATGATATCTCAATAAAATACTAATGTACCAAGATAGGACATGAAATGAGTTGTTGCTAATCTACTACCAAACTGCCTGATTCTTTCATCACTGTTTAGCATTTAAAATATAAAAAGTGCATTTTGTATTCATCAGGTGTTGCTGGACCTTTGGTACCATATGGCCTTCCCTGTGTACGAGAGCTATTCCGATTCCTTATATCATTAACAAATCCCCTAGACCGCCACAACACTGATGTTATGATCCACATGGGACTCAGTCTGTTGGCCGGTGCTCTGGAGTCGGGCGCAGATAACATCACCACCTATAATTCACTTCTTGTACTAGTCAAGGATGAAATGACCAAAAATCTCTTTTCTGTAAGAACAAATGTTTGTTTTATATTCAAATATTGTCTGCTTTACAGAATGTAGTATTTTCCAATTTTACTACTGTTAGTCTATCTGTTGTAATCAAAAGTCAAATTACATTTTACGTAGAAATGAATCATGAAATATCTTTTTCATCACCTAGAAGTGTTCAATGTTCAGTCTCAAGTAATGTTTTACTATTATTGCTACAATAGCTGGTGAGTATTAAGGTATGAAAAAGTCATTATAGTCATGAAATAAATGGTTAAGGGACAGGATTTTTCTGAGCAATAGAGGTTGGACACATCTCAATAGTTTCTATAGTATGGTTTCTATAGCATATAGCGTTTGTCTGTAATATTAGTTATGTTTTAGAATTGCTTCTTCAATATTAAAGGCCTAATTGGAAATTCTCCTTGTACTGAAGTTATTGCTAGAATTAATGAGTTGCGTGTTAAGTAAAATACTAGCATCAATTATTTGTTATGGGTTTCCATCATTAAAGTGATACCAAAGTTTTGGCATCATGTTTTAATGTGTATTTAATATCATGTTTGACCCCTAGTATGACATTATGTTTTTATGTTTCAGCTCTTGCAGTCTGAGAGACTCTCGCTATTTGCTGCGTCTCTCCGTGTTTGTTTCCTTCTATTTGAATCGATGAGGAGTCAACTCAAGTTGCAGATGGAGGTGATTAATAATAAAACAAATTACTAGTTCTTTTTTGAAATTATTATGGCAAATACAATACAATAATATAATGAAATAGGCTGGTCTTGTAGTGAAAAGGATGTTGGCTTCAGAACTTCTGAACTATTTAAGATAGAATGTCATTTTAATAATTTTAAAGGTTCAATTATTCACCCGATCTAACACTCGTCTGATTAAAACTCAGACAGAATTTTAGAATGAATTGATTCATAGTGGGATCACAATGAGACTCCAGGGCATTAAACTGGCAAACAATTGATCAACTTCGTAACTTCTGTGACAGTAAAACATTTGACACATGATATAATTGCATATTTTAGATGTACTTGAACAAGCTGATGGAGATCATAGCCTCTGAGTCAATTCGTATATCTTATGAGCAAAGAGAGTTAACATTAGAGGCAATGGTACAGCTGTTTAAGATTCCTGGCCTAGTGACGGAGATTTATCTCAACTATGACTGTGATCTTTATTGTTCCTTTCTCTTTGAAGACCTCACAAAGTTATTGTCTAAGGTATGTTTCTTTTTCTCCTTATTAATCATTTGATTTTCTATTATTGCAGCAAATATTTGTCTCTAAAATGGATTAATTCATTCTGAACACAACTTCCCTTTTTCGTAAAAAGCATAAATGATCTTCTTTTACTGCTTCACTTCAAAATTTAGTTCTATAGTTTTAAAATTGGAAAAATAATCTGAATTATTTTTGAAAATGGATAAAAATTCATAATATATTTAAAACAATATATAAATGAAAGAAAGTGAATTAACCTTATTGCCTGTTTATTCCAGAATGCATTCCCAGTGTCTGGGTTGTTTAGTACACATCTGTTGTGTTTAGATGCTCTTCTCACAGTTGTGGACAGCATAGAGCAACATTGTCACAGTCGCATCCTAAACACACCTTCAGGACATGACCCTCAGAAGCCAGTTGGCGCAATTGATGACAGTAGTGATGATGTCACAATTGAACAACCGGCAATTGCAGTATCAGGTTTTATAGCCTCCCAGCATCACAAGGCAGTAGCAGTAGATGAAGGTATTAACTGTAAAGTTTTCATTCAAGATTATCTCTAAATATTTGGCCTGAAATCCTTCCAAATTATCAAGTTTTGTGAATTCCAATCTAAAAAGGTAGTAACCTTGCTGCTAATCCCTCAAAAAAATGGACATATTTAAATTCATGTCCACATATGGCATGTTAAAATAGAAAATACTAGGTTTGAACCTTTTGCTCATTCTATTATCGTTTGTGCATGAAGTTCCATGAACCAGTGTCGTTTTGTCTACACAATGGTGCAGTCCTGGGAAAATTCAAAATGGCCACTCAATGTGGGATTTCACAATATTTTCCTGAACTCCTCAAAGTATGGCCATTACACTCAAAATGAATGAATTTAGAGTAGATCACTATAACACTATGATTGGTTTTTTGATTTGTGCCTCGGAAAATTCAAAATGGCTGCCTCAGGCAGAAAGGGGGAGGGAAATTAGCGCAACAGATTTTGGACAGTCATATGTTGGATTTTGGCCATTTTCTGAGAATTTAAACAATTGCATATGTTAGGCCAATGCATTACCTCCAGGAAAACCACTTCTAGAGATGATAAAATAATTTCGACTTTGAGACAGGGTAGATGCAAACAACCCACCCACATGTTTTTTCTGAAATGTTTTCCTAATTTTCGACCCCTTCCATCCCTGCTTTTTTATTAATTTTTCTTGCATCAATATGTTGCATTTTGACACATAGTTAACCACTGTAAAGGAATAAGTGATTCCTTCAAGGGTTTTAAAGATACCCATTTTGGGTGACCAAACTTAGCTGAAAGCAATGATTTTTCCTATGGAAAAATAACATGGGAAATATTGTTTTCCACTTTATCTAAAAGGAATCATTTATTCCTTTTAAAGGATTAACTGTGTGTCAAAACGCAACATATTGATGCAAGAAAAATTAAAAAAGCAGGGATGGAAGGGGTTGAAAATCAGGAAAACATTTCAGAAAAAACATGTGGGTGGGTTGTTTGCATCTACCCTGTCTCAAGTCAAAATTATTTTATCATCTCTAGAAGTGATTTTCCTGGAGGAAATGCATTCGCCTTACATATGCACCTGTTTAAATCCCCAGGAAATGGCCAAAATCAAACATATGACTGTCCAAAATCTGTTGCGCTAACTTCCCTCCTCCTTTGCTAGAATTTGGTCATCTCTTCAACTTCAAAGTACAGTTACATTAAACGGCATTAGATCTCAAATATTGTGATTTGTGCCTTTGAAACTCCTAAATGGTCACCCAAATGCTCAAATTGGTAGAAAATTCTGATATGTCTCAAATGTCTGCCTTTTATTTTATGTGAGTCATGGGTAGAGTAAATGGTATAGTAAATACTACATTTTGATATATACAGATTCATAAATATAGTGTTTGCTGGGATTTACTACTCCGTGGAGTTGCTGATTTCTAGTTTGTTGTTATATGTTAATAAGCGCATGCACATTTTGAGATCAGAATACATTATATTACCTCAATGTATGTGATTTAGATGTGGACAAGAGCAAAACAGATGAAAAGAAAACTCCATTCATTCGACCAAATAGGATGAAGATATCACAGAAGATTCCCACTGAAGAAGAGTTACTAGCAATCAAACACAAAAAGAAGGTAGAGTATTCATATCTATATCTATATTTACTTTCTAATATATATGGTGTTGGACAGTTTGTAATCATTGAATCATTGACATATCTTCAAAAGTGGGCTCTATACAGAGGACCCTATGTGAGGCTCAGTATATGAGACTCCATCTGTACTCAATCATGGACATGGCATATATGCACTCGTTTTTAACAAAATATACAGTATATACAGGGTGATCACTAAGTTCTGGCAATTATCTGTTATTTCATTATTTTTCAACCAATTGACTTGAAATTTTCAAGGTAAATGGGGAATGTAATTTTGGGTTGGATAAAACAGTATCATTGTCATATGATGTCACAATTGATAATTATTGTTACTATAGCAACATGACAAATGGCGTAGCGGGTCAAGCAAAATTTGAATTCTTTTTTTTTTACTTGGTCCAAAGGTTTAGTAAATTACTACCTATTTTATAGACAAATTTCTGTGATTTTTTTATGTTTTCAAATATTGCTAACTTAAGTTTCTAAAGTAACATCCCTATTGTGATATAAGAGTTTACTTTGCTCTATTTTCAAATCATTCGTCTGAGTCTCTCAAAGTCACAATCATGACTCAAAATAGCGGGGTATCTTCCATTATGACTACAGTATGCTCTTTCTCACTCCTCAAACTGCCCATACTACTCTTGAAGAATTAGGTTTCATACAAGTTGTTAATGCCCCACATTTACTATAAAATATTCACCAGATGAAGCACCATTAGGCTTCGCTACATTTTGGTGTTGAAGTATCATATGAGAGGTCATAAGTTTCATTCATTCCGATAAGGGACTGATTTCAAAGGCTTGCAAATCTTCAAGGGATACCGAAGGGAGGACTGGAAAGCGTCTTTATGGACTAGGTTTGTCAACAATGCATGTACGTCCAGACTAATGGAAATCATTATAAATGAAACGATCCTCTCAGCAATGAAGAATACTTCTGAATAAATGACTTGAGTACTGTTCTTCCTCCAGTACAAGTAGTTTGAAGCAACCATCCAGGCAAGATGAATATGTTATGCAGGAAACTTTAATATTAACATCAGTCAAAATTTGCTGACCCGCGGACCACTTTTACTCTTTTTATAATTACAATAAAATAAAAAATTATAGAAGTGATACATGTACGTATATGAAACATTTTCTCTCAATTCAGAACTTAACTTAACCCTGTATAGCATCTTTTTAGTGCATGATGTGAAGACTTCAAGAATATCTTCTTTGTTTTTCAGCTTATCCAAAGTGGGGCAGACCAGTTCAATGTGAAACCTTCTAAGGGAATCCAGTTCCTCCAGGACCATGGTTTATTCTCAACTCCTCTTCAGCCAAATGAAATTGTGCAATTTTTAAAGGAGAACCCAACACTTGATAAAAAACAAATTGGGGAATACCTGTCTCGGAAGAATAATGTTGATGTTTTAAAGGCATTTGTAAAGTAAGTGTTAACTGTAGTTTAAACACAAATACATGATTTTATGGGGTGTTGTTTACAAGCATGTACATATATAGGATATCCTTTAAACATACTGGCATAGCAAATGCAGTCTTGGTAATCAGTAAGTTATGAACTTATCGTTGAATTTAATCACTAATATTCAAAGTTAATACACACAGTTGTATTTTGTAAGTATGAGTACATAGATTGCTATTATCTGACTTTCCTCCTTATTCCAGTAGGTTTTTAAATGATAATGAACAATTTCAGGTCATTTCATTTTGAGGATCTGCGAGTAGATGAGTCACTCCGGCAGTACTTAGAAACATTCCGTTTGCCTGGGGAGGCTCCTGTAATTAGTTACCTCATTGAACATTTTGCTGAACATTGGCATGTAAGTAATAACCCCTCCCTGTGTGAAAATCATTTACTGTACAGTAAGTACTTTAATAGCTACATTATATATAAATTGTGTAAAAAATGTTCGAAAAGAAATTAGAAAGTTCACAACCCTGATTTGAGCATAAAACCTGTGCAGAAGCTTTCTTGGTTAAATACTGAAACAAAATACTGAAACATTTCCTTCATTCATTTTGGACTATTTTGAGAGGATGTTAGTTTAGTATGATGTCGAAGCACCCAATGACAGATATTTATCAGGAGAATACTTTGAATAACAATCACTTTTGCAACAGTTTAGTGTAAGTACTCTATTATCGCCCACTTGATTTCTTATGACTTGCATATAATTGATTGCATGATTTGTTCCAGCAATCCAACCCTGGGACTCACATTGTGGATCCAGATGCAGCATTCACATTGACCTATGCTATCATTATGCTCAATGTGGACCAGCACAATCATAATGTCAAGAAACAAAGTGTCCCTATGACTGTCAAAGTAAGACAAAATACTGTACTAATATCGGTAGAAATAACATGCAAGTAAAGGTATATTGGTATATAAAAATATATACATATACGTTCATGTATAGGGTAAGGGTTTAACTTTTAGATGCCGACATGCTTAAGGTGTTTTGTATTGTATTTTTGTCACAGTATGTATTGTATTGTATTGTATACATGCTATTCATTTTATATTTAACATCTTTTAAATCTTAAAAATATTTTAGGAATTCAAGACAAATGTGAGAAAGGTTAATGGAGGAAATGACTTTGATCAAGACATGTTAGAAGAGATCTATACGCATATCAAGTGAGTACAACTTTAAAAGTGCAGGCTGTCTCAGATATATCACGATGGGCTCTTACGACCAAAAAATTTCATGGTCTTAAATCTTCTCATTGCTGATAGCTCTCATTTCTAAGGCTTTTGCATGTACAGTTCACAACTGTGATTTCAAACAGGCTGTTGTCATTACCTTGGTGATAGTGTCAAACTTTTCTTGTTTGCATTTTCCTGCCAAATTGCTTGACTGATTGATTCAAACTTTCCAGGAATGTTCTTGGTATGAAAACCCAATGTTTTAGGCAACCTGGCCATTTTGAGTTTAATCTGAAACATTGGATCAATACCCAAGGTTTTAGGCAACCTGGCCATTTTGAGTTTAATCTGAAACATAGGATCAATTCATATGCTAAGGGCTGATGTGAAAAAGACACTTCACCTCGGTTTTAATTTTAGTATTTTCAAGCACTTCTGATCTTATTATCTCTTACCTTACTTACCTATACAGGAATGACGAGATTGTGATGCCAGCAGAGCAGACTGGGCTAGTACGTGACAACTATCAGTGGAAGGTGTTACTGAAGCGAGGTGCCACCAAGGAAGGTATATTCCTACATGTCCCCACAGGAGCATTCGACCACGATCTCTTCCATTTGATATGGGGCCCGACAGTAGCAGCTCTTTCATTTGTGTTCGATAAAAGTTTAGATGATACAATTATACAAAAAGCCATCTCAGGCTTCAGGTTAGTGAAGTCACTAAAATGACTCTACTTTTGGCTATATTAACACCTATCTAATGGGTCTGTAATGATTTTATCACATTTAACTTCGCAAATTGTACATTTGGAGAATACAACTTCAAAGATTGAAAGGACAACTGAAATAGGTTTTCTCAACTTGCAGCAACAAAAATGCGTTTTTCTTCATTGTAAGCCCAACGTAGAGTTCTTGTGATAGCCATTATAAAAGAAATGTTAGATAACTGTTAATGCTCAGAATTAACTTAATAAAATTAACTGATCAATCAGATTGGTCCCCACATGATTAGTAACGTCATACATAATATATAGTTTTGGTTTATTGGTTCCTTGGTAATCATGACACCACAGCAACCATATGATTATTGTGTAAACAAATAACAAAACATCTTGGCATTATGAAGTCATCATTTAATGGACCAAAATGGACCACGTGAGGACCAGTGAGAGATCACGTGGGGGCCAATAACGTCACAACCTATTCGAATATTGCTTATTTAGCAGCTATAACGATCGTTCGAGTGAAATAATTTTAACAATACTGATGAGAAAACATGTCCAAATACACAAAAAATTCTATTGATTCCTTTAGGTCAAAAATACCATTTCATATCTGCTTTAAGAAGTACCGATTTGGTTCCAAATGGTTAATATAAGTTCCTTATTGTAGGAAATGTGCAATGATATCAGCTCACTATGGACTGAGTGACGTATTTGACAATCTGGTCATATCTCTATGTAAATTCACAACACTGCTAAGTACACCAGAGGTAAGAATTATCCTATTTCTCTCATGTTAATCTTCAATAATGGAAATAGCTTGAAGGAAAATATAATAGTATTTGTCATTTGAATGAATCTGTGATGATAATTTAGTCCCATTAAATTACCCATTGAATTAATCCTTGAAATAACATTGATGTTTTCTAGTTGTTATTAACTTATTAGTATTGATTATTGTAATAGGTCAGTCAGGATCAAAACTGTAGGTCCAGTCTGCAATTACAAATATGATATATTTCCCCTCCCTATTCATTGATATTGTATACATGTGTAGTGCCCTCACAAAGTCTCATAATTGACACCGAATTATTGCAGTCACCTGAACATTTGCCAATCACATTTGGTACAAACCTGAAAGCCCAGCTTGCAGCCAAGACAGTGTTTGCCCTGGCACACAGACATGGGGACATTCTGAGAGAAGGCTGGAAGAATATACTGGAATGTATGCTACAGCTCTACAAGGCTAAACTTCTTCCTAAACTCCTGGTTGAGGTGGAGGACTTCCTTGCAGGGAGACTGTCCCTTGTGAAGGAGGACAGCTCAGCATCACAGAGGTAAGTTATGGTTTATCAAGTTTAAAAAGAGTGTTCTTGAAATACAACATGGTATTGGCATAGATGCAGCATCACAGAGGTAAGTTATGGTTCATCAAGTTTAAAAAGAGTGTCCTTGAAATACAGCATGCATAGATGCAGCATCACAGAGGTAAGTTATAGTTCATCAAGTTTAAAAAGAGTGTCCTTGAAATACAGCATGCATAGATGCAGCATCACAGAGGTAAGTTATGGTTCATCAAGTTTAAAAAGAGTGTCCTTGAAATACAGCATGCATAGATGCAGCATCACAGAGGTAAGTTAATGGTTCATCAAGTTTAAAAAGAGTGTCCTTGAAATACAGCATGCATAGATGCAGCATCACAGAGGTAAGTTATGGTTCATCAAGTTTAAAAAGAGTGTCCTTGAAATACAGCATGCATAGATGCAGCATCACAGAGGTAAGTTATGGTTCATCAAGTTTAAAAAGAGTGTCCTTGAAATACAGCATGCATAGATGCAGCATCACAGAGGTAAGTTATGGTTCATCAAGTTTAAAAAGAGTGTCCTTGAAATACAGCATGCATAGATGCAGCATCACAGAGGTAAGTTATGGTTCATCAAGTTTAAAAAGAGTGTCCTTGAAATACAGCATGCATAGATGCAGCATCACAGAGGTAAGTTATGGTTCATCAAGTTTAAAAAGAGTGTCCTTGAAATACAGCATGCATAGATGCAGCATCACAGAGGTAAGTTATGGTTCATCAAGTTTAAAAAGAGTGTCCTTGAAATACAGCATGGTATTGGCATAGATGCAGCATCACAGAGGTAAGTTATGGTTCATCAAGTTTAAAAAGAGTGTCCTTGAAATACAGCATGCATAGATGCAGCATCACAGAGGTAAGTTATGGTTCATCAAGTTTAAAAAGAGTGTCCTTGAAATACAGCATGCATAGATGCAGCATCACAGAGGTAAGTTATGGTTCATCAAGTTTAAAAAGAGTGTCCTTGAAATACAGCATGCATAGATGCAGCATCACAGAGGTAAGTTATGGTTCATCAAGTTTAAAAAGAGTGTCCTTGAAATACAGCATGCATAGATGCAGCATCACAGAGGTAAGTTATGGTTCATCAAGTTTAAAAAGAGTGTCCTTGAAATACAGCATGCATAGATGCAGCATCACAGAGGTAAGTTATGGTTCATCAAGTTTAAAAAGAGTGTCCTTGAAATACAGCATGGTATTGGCATAGATGCAGCATCACAGAGGTAAGTTATGGTTCATCAAGTTTAAAAAGAGTGTCCTTGAAATACAGCATGCATAGATGCAGCATCACAGAGGTAAGTTATGGTTCATCAAGTTTAAAAAGAGTGTTCTTGAAATACAGCATGGTATTGGCATAGATGCAGCATCACAGAGGTAAGTTATAGTTCATCAAGTTTAAAAAGAGTGTCCTTGAAATACAGCATGCATAGATGCAGCATCACAGAGGTAAGTTATGGTTCATCAAGTTTAAAAAGAGTGTCCTTGAAATACAGCATGCATAGATGCAGCATCACAGAGGTAAGTTATGGTTCATCAAGTTTAAAAAGAGTGTTCTTGAAATACAGCATGGTATTGGCATAGATGCAGCATCACAGAGGTAAGTTATAGTTCATCAAGTTTAAAAAGAGTGTCCTTGAAATACAGCATGCATAGATGCAGCATCACAGAGGTAAGTTATAGTTCATCAAGTTTAAAAAGAGTGTCCTTGAAATACAGCATGCATAGATGCAGCATCACAGAGGTAAGTTATAGTTCATCAAGTTTAAAAAGAGTGTCCTTGAAATACAGCATGCATAGATGCAGCATCACAGAGGTAAGTTATGGTTCATCAAGTTTAAAAAGAGTGTCCTTGAAATAAAGCATGGTATTGGCATAGATGCAGCATCACAGAGGTAAGTTATAGTTCATCAAGTTTAAAAAGAGTGTCCTTGAAATACAGCATGCATAGATGCAGCATCACAGAGGTAAGTTATGGTTCATCAAGTTTAAAAAGAGTGTCCTTGAAATACAGCATGCATAGATGCAGCATCACAGAGGTAAGTTATGGTTCATCAAGTTTAAAAAGAGTGTCCTTGAAATACAGCATGCATAGATGCAGCATCACAGAGGTAAGTTATGGTTCATCAAGTTTAAAAAGAGTGTCCTTGAAATACAGCATGCATAGATGCAGCATCACAGAGGTAAGTTATAGTTCATCAAGTTTAAAAAGAGTGTCCTTGAAATACAGCATGCATAGATGCAGCATCACAGAGGTAAGTTATAGTTCATCAAGTTTAAAAAGAGTGTCCTTGAAATACAGCATGCATAGATGCAGCATCACAGAGGTAAGTTATAGTTCATCAAGTTTAAAAAGAGTGTCCTTGAAATACAGCATGCATAGATGCAGCATCACAGAGGTAAGTTAATGGTTCATCAAGTTTAAAAAGAGTGTCCTTGAAATACAGCATGCATAGATGCAGCATCACAGAGGTAAGTTATGGTTCATCAAGTTTAAAAAGAGTGTTCTTGAAATACAGCATGCATAGATGCAGCATCACAGAGGTAAGTTATGGTTCATCAAGTTTAAAAAGAGTGTCCTTGAAATACAGCATGCATAGATGCAGCATCACAGAGGTAAGTTATGGTTCATCAAGTTTAAAAAGAGTGTCCTTGAAATACAGCATGCATAGATGCAGCATCACAGAGGTAAGTTATAGTTCATCAAGTTTAAAAAGAGTGTTCTTGAAATACAGCATGGTATTGGCATAGATGCAGCATCACAGAGGTAAGTTATAGTTCATCAAGTTTAAAAAGAGTGTCCTTGAAATACAGCATGCATAGATGCAGCATCACAGAGGTAAGTTATGGTTCATCAAGTTTAAAAAGAGTGTTCTTGAAATACAGCATGGTATTGGCATAGATGCAGCATCACAGAGGTAAGTTATAGTTCATCAAGTTTAAAAAGAGTGTCCTTGAAATACAGCATGGTATTGGCATAGATGCAGCATCACAGAGGTAAGTTATAGTTCATCAAGTTTAAAAAGAGTGTCCTTGAAATACAGCATGCATAGATGCAGCATCACAGAGGTAAGTTATGGTTCATCAAGTTTAAAAAGAGTGTCCTTGAAATACAGCATGCATAGATGCAGCATCACAGAGGTAAGTTATGGTTCATCAAGTTTAAAAAGAGTGTTCTTGAAATACAGCATGCATAGATGCAGCATCACAGAGGTAAGTTATGGTTCATCAAGTTTAAAAAGAGTGTCCTTGAAATACAGCATGCATAGATGCAGCATCACAGAGGTAAGTTATGGTTCATCAAGTTTAAAAAGAGTGTCCTTGAAATACAGCATGCATAGATGCAGCATCACAGAGGTAAGTTATGGTTCATCAAGTTTAAAAAGAGTGTCCTTGAAATACAGCATGCATAGATGCAGCATCACAGAGGTAAGTTATGGTTCATCAAGTTTAAAAAGAGTGTTCTTGAAATACAGCATGCATAGATGCAGCATCACAGAGGTAAGTTAATGGTTCATCAAGTTTAAAAAGAGTGTCCTTGAAATACAGCATGCATAGATGCAGCATCACAGAGGTAAGTTATGGTTCATCAAGTTTAAAAAGAGTGTCCTTGAAATACAGCATGCATAGATGCAGCATCACAGAGGTAAGTTATAGTTCATCAAGTTTAAAAAGAGTGTCCTTGAAATACAGCATGCATAGATGCAGCATCACAGAGGTAAGTTATGGTTCATCAAGTTTAAAAAGAGTGTCCTTGAAATACAGCATGCATAGATGCAGCATCACAGAGGTAAGTTATGGTTCATCAAGTTTAAAAAGAGTGTCCTTGAAATACAGCATGCATAGATGCAGCATCACAGAGGTAAGTTAATGGTTCATCAAGTTTAAAAAGAGTGTCCTTGAAATACAGCATGCATAGATGCAGCATCACAGAGGTAAGTTAATGGTTCATCAAGTTTAAAAAGAGTGTTCTTGAAATACAGCATGCATAGATGCAGCATCACAGAGGTAAGTTATAGTTCATCAAGTTTAAAAAGAGTGTCCTTGAAATACAGCATGCATAGATGCAGCATCACAGAGGTAAGTTAATGGTTCATCAAGTTTAAAAAGAGTGTTCTTGAAATACAGCATGCATAGATGCAGCATCACAGAGGTAAGTTAATGGTTCATCAAGTTTAAAAAGAGTGTTCTTGAAATACAGCATGCATAGATGCAGCATCACAGAGGTAAGTTATAGTTCATCAAGTTTAAAAAGAGTGTCCTTGAAATACAGCATGCATAGATGCAGCATCACAGAGGTAAGTTATGGTTCATCAAGTTTAAAAAGAGTGTTCTTGAAATACAGCATGGTATTGGCATAGATGCAGCATCACAGAGGTAAGTTATAGTTCATCAAGTTTAAAAAGAGTGTCCTTGAAATACAGCATGGTATTGGCATAGATGCAGCATCACAGAGGTAAGTTATAGTTCATCAAGTTTAAAAAGAGTGTCCTTGAAATACAGCATGCATAGATGCAGCATCACAGAGGTAAGTTATGGTTCATCAAGTTTAAAAAGAGTGTCCTTGAAATACAGCATGCATAGATGCAGCATCACAGAGGTAAGTTATGGTTCATCAAGTTTAAAAAGAGTGTCCTTGAAATACAGCATGCATAGATGCAGCATCACAGAGGTAAGTTATGGTTCATCAAGTTTAAAAAGAGTGTCCTTGAAATAAAGCATGGTATTGGCATAGATGTAACACATGCCCTAATCCATTTATGAAATGCTCTTGATTGATCTCATGACATATTATTGTATATTAATTTACAGAGCTGATAGTGGTGTCCTTAGCTCATTCTACTCCTACTTTACTACTGACACACCCAGTAGTAGAGGCCCCAGTCCTGAGGACCAGGAGCTGATCAAGCAAGCACACAACTGTATAAGAGAGTGTCATTTAGAACAACTCATCACAGACTGCAAGTTCCTACGTATAGATTCCTTACAGGAACTTATCAAAGTAAGACATAAAACATGTATTAATTTGGAAGAATTTGGAAGATTTATTTGCCAATTTTTGGAACTATGAAGTTGGGTTATAGGAAATAAGGATTGGTACAATGAAATATGGGATACTCTGTTCAAATAATGTAATTTCATGTCATATTGAATATTTATTTTTATGAAAAAAACATTTCTTTTTGATCAATATGTTGTACTCCTAAATTGCTTTACATGCATGTATGGAATCCACTGTTGTAAGCTTTTTAATCAATCAAATTGTTTAAATTACACCATAGGAATTATTATAATACAATTTTAAAAGGAGATTGAATTTATTTTTGAAAAAACGAATAGAGAAGTTCGTCTCCATTGAAAATACATAGCTAAATGGACATAGCTCAGCTTTAATTTTTCGATGTTACGAAAAATTCGGAATTGAATTGTCTTATCTCCATTTTTAATATGCTCAAAAACTGCTTTAAAAAATCTTAAAATTCATGAATTTTTAGTGAATTTAAACAAATTTATGATAAAAACAATGTAAAAATTTCACAAATGATAGATAGATAGTATTGAAGTTACAAACGCCTAATCTTTCAAAAATGTGAGTTGGGACATTTTTATTCCCATATGGCGATGTATGAAATCCACTATTGTAGGCTTTAATATTTGTACTCCTAAATTGCTTTAAATACATGTATGAAATCCACTGTTGTAGGCTTTAATATTTGTACTCCTAATTTGCTTTACATGCATGTATGAAATCCACTGTTGTAGGCTTTGATATTTGCTGGCCAGGGAGGAGACAATACAGATGGTATTGATGAGGATTCTGCAGTATTCTTTCTTGAGCTTCTCATTAGGGTGGTGCTACAGAACAGGTCAGTGGTCATTTCATTTAATATCAATGTACGATTCTCCTTTTCGCGGTTCGTTCTTTAATCGAGAATGTACGAAAATATGAACTTAAAAAGTCCCCCCCCCAAAAGGACAAAATTTGATTGGTCGATATTTTCCCAGGATGCATTTTGCTAAATCCCCATTGACACAATGTTAGAAAGTCATAATCATGAGATTAATCATTCTAATATTCTTTTTCTATGACTAAAATATTTTCATTGTAGAGATCGCTGTGCCCCAATATGGCAGTCCATCCGGGACCATGTGTACAATCTCATAGTGACCCCTATTTACATTGTAGAGATCGCTGTGCCCCAATATGCCAGTCCATCCGGGACCATGTGTACAATCTCATAGTGACCCCTATATTTGCATTGTAGAGATTGCTGTGCCCCAATATAGCAGTCCATCCGGGACCATGTGTACAATCTCATAGTGACCTCTATATTTACATTGTAGAGATCGATGTGCCCCAATATGGCAGTCCATCCGGGACCATGTGTACAATCTCATAGTGACCCCTATATTTACATTGTAGAGATCGCTGTGCCCCAATATGGCAGTCCATCCGGGACCATGTGTACAATCTCATAGTGACCCCTATATTTTCATTGTAGAGATCGCTGTGCCCCAATATGGCAGTCCATCCGGGACCATGTGTACAATCTCATAGTGACCCCTATATTTACATTGTAGAGATCGCTGTGCCCCAATATGGCAGTCCATCCGGGACCATGTGTACAATCTCATAGTGACCCCTATATTTACATTGTAGAGACCGCTGTGCCCCAATATGGCAGTCCATCCGGGACCATGTGTACAATCTCATAGTGACCCCTATATTTTCATTGTAGAGATCGCTGTGCCCCAATATGGCAGTCCATCCGGGACCATGTGTACAATCTCATAGTGACCCCTATATTTACATTGTAGAGATCGATGTGCCCCAATATGGCAGTCCATCCGGGACCATGTGTACAATCTCATAGTGACCCCTAGTGAGCATACAATGCTGGTAGAGAGGGCTGTAGTGGGGCTACTACGTCTTGCCATCAGGTTGCTACGGAGAGAAGAAATTGCACCCCAGGTACAGTACCAGTCATACTTATTATTCAGCATTACTACAAGGAGTAGGAATTCTGTAATGTTGAAGGTGAAATTGTCATCATTGGGCATTCTTGAGGCTTTATATTCTCATTTATATGTGATAATGCTGTGCTTGTGTGTTTAGTTTACTTATTTGAGGTCTTTGACATCAGAAACCTGGTGGTAATTATAGTTTCAATAGTCTAATACAAAATGTATGTGTAATTTGATGGTTGGTTTATGGAAGCAAGGTGTCAGATAGGGGGAGGGTACAATGGCATTTTTCTGGTGAGTTGCACCACTAGTATGTATAACGTAATAACTAGAAAATATTACATGTTTTTCAGGTGCTGACATCTATACGAATTTTACTCATGATGAAGCCAAAAGTCATTCACGGAGTCTCAAGACAAATTGCATTTGGTTTACATGAACTTTTACGGACTAATGCAGCTAATATCCACTCAGCTCAAGATTGGTTTACATTATTTTCTCTACTTGAGATCTGTGGGGCAGGGAGCAACCCCCCTGCTATGATGTCTGTGGGTGGGTCTGTAAATCCTGAGGGGGTGGTACCAGAGGCTGTCACCCCCGTAGCGCAAAGGACTCCTGAACACACAGATAATGGAGAGGGTAATGTTAAATAATTTCTCAAATGTAAATAGTTAAAATGATATTTCTAATTTCAAAGGAGTATCAGTTTGCATGGTAATATTTTGAAAATTTACATTTAACCAATAGTAAATATATGTTTAACTGAAATACATCGGAATTCATTCTTGGCTCTCAAGAATTTATAGATTTATTGCTTCCCTTACCAAAGGAAAGAGAGAAAAATGTAAAAATGTACCATTCTCTGCCATCGACAGCTGTACACACTGATTTAATAAAAAGTCAAAAGATCTCACCTGTTTTTCCCTTCTTCTGTCATGGAAATTTCATGGAATCTGACATCTGAACTAATATCACATGACAGAGTGTGACAATATTTTTACTAGATGCTCATTACATGCAATTATTTTTATAGTTAAAACAATTTGACATGTAGAAGTGTTACATTTTCACTCAAGAAAGTACTACTATAGGGTACTTTCGCGAATTATCCAAATTTTAAACACTGATTTTTAGTTCCCTTGAAAGAAGCGAGGGGTTGCAATTGTGTATTGAGGCCATCTTGAAATAGATTGGCTTGGTTTAAGATGTGTTGACTGTTTAGGAAGTTATTAACAAGTTACATATATGATACACAATAACAAAATGTTGTATATATCACAGGTGCCCAGAGTGATAGTGAGTTGACTGTGACATCACAGAGCAGTGGGGGAGACAGAGGCTACACTAGTGACAGCGAGCTCTATGAGGGAAAGCAACATAGAGGCAGCACTGAGCTGGAACTCAGGCCTATGTTGAGAGATGGCAGCTGGTTACTGGTACGTAGTAGACTATGATTGGGATTGGGGTAATGGACAATTTGGAACTCAGGCCTATGTTGAGAGATGGCAGCTGGTTACTAGTACGTAGTAGACTATGATTGGGGCTGGGGAATTGCACAATTTGGTATAGCTCTGCGTAGTAGACTATGATTGGGGCTGGGGTAGTGGACAATTTGGTATAGCTCTGCTTAGTAGACTATGATTAGGGCTGGGGTAGTGGACAATTTGGTATAGCTCTGCATAGTAGACTATGATTGGGGCTGGGGTATTGCACAATTTGGTATAGCTCTGCGTAGTAGACTACGATTGGGGCTGGGGTAGTGGACAATTTGGTATAGCTCTGCTTAGTAGACTATGATTGGGGCTGGGGTAGTGGACAATTTGGTATAGCTCTGCATAGTAGACTATGATTGGGGCTGGGGTATTGCATAATTTGGTATTGCTCTGCTTAGTAGACTATGATTGGGGCTAGGGTAGTGGACAATTTGGTATAGCTCTGTGTAGTAGACTATGATTGGGGCTGGGGTAGTGGACAATTTGGTATAGCTCTGCGTAGTAGACTATGATTGGGGCTGGGTCAGTGGACAATTTTGTTTAGGGTATAGCTCTGCGTAGTAGACTATGATTGGGGCTGGGGTAGTGGACAATTTGGTATAGTTCTGCGTAGTAGACTATGATTGGGGCTGGGGTAATGGACAATTTGGTATAGCTCTGCATAGTAGACTATGATTGGGACTGGGGTAGTGGACAATTTGGTATAGCTCTGCGTAGTAGACTATGATTGGGGCTGGGTAGTGGACAATTTGGTATAGCTCTGCGTAGTAGACTATGATTGGGGCTGGGGTAGTGGACAATTTGGTATAGCTCTGCGTAGTAGACTATGATTGGGGCTGGGGTAGTGGACAATTTGGTATAGCTCTGCGTAGTAGACTATGATTGGGGCTGGGGTAGTGGACAATTTGGTATAGCTCTGCTTAGTAGACTATGATTGGGGCTGGGGTAGTGGACAATTTGGTATAGCTCTGCGTAGTAGACTATGATTGGGGTTAGGGTAATTGACAATTTAGTATAGCTCTGGGTAGTAGACTATGATTGGGGTTGGGGTAATTGACAATCTGGTATAGCTCTGACCATGACATCCATTTCTATTTTGAATGTTGCGGTGTGAATTTATTATTTAATCATAGAATAATTGTATTGTAGGTGAACAAGTCTGACCTTGAGGCAAATAACAAGCAACGAGAACAACAACAACAACAACAACAACAAACATCTGGCAACAACTCCAACCTGTTTAGTATTGACATTACAACTGATGAAATCAAAAACCATGATCCCAAGTCTCTGATGAAGGCTAGTGAAACATTGGCATTCTTGGTGAGAGATGCTGTGCATGTTACTCCACATAACTTTGAGAGCTGTGTACATACTATTCGCACATTTGTGGAGGCAAGCATAAATGGAGGTAAGAAAATCTCTTTTTGTTATAAAGTTTGCACAGGAATGAAGTCAACCTTGTTGGTTGTCATTTGAAGTATTCATGTTTTAGATACTCTATAAATATGTTATGTTCGCTACATGTATGTGTATATTTCACTTTTACTTGATGGATATCTTGATTGACGTTAACATTTTAAACTGCATAGAAGTGATCAGACTCACACACAGACTTCATACAGAAAAGAGAAATGGAGTTAAAATAGCCATGACAAACAAAAGACATAGCGTTAAATAGCCACGACAAGCATGGACATGTTAATTATGTTGTTTCCTTGGTTACAGGCCATCAGAAGCATCCCAAAAAACACTCTCATCATGAAAAAGGCAAACATAAGCATGGTAAAAGGAAGTCTACCAAGATGAAGAAATCTAAATCATCACCTAGCAACATACAAATGGACTCTGATGAAGAGGATGAGGGGGAGGGGATTGTTGCTAGCTACCATTCTCTCTCAATTCAGGTATTTTTTGTGTCAATTTTTGATTACAATCATTACAAGCCTGATACTGTAAAAACACTTAATTTGGCAACCGTTTTAATTTGACAGATTGAAAAAATCCCTCAAATTAAAAATCCTCCAATTTTCAGATCTATTTTGGAAAATCCCTAGAGAATTTGTAATTTGCAATTATTTCAGTTGTTTAAGTATTCCTATTTGGATGTCCATGCTAAACCAAGACTCACTGAAAGCCCTACACATGAATCTTTATTTCCAGATCTATGATAAACCTTGAGCTCAGTCCTGACTCCGCCAAATTAAATAACCACCAACATTTGAAATTGAGCAAATCCCAAATCCGCCAAATTAAGTTGCGTCAAATTAAGTGTATCTACAGTATTCAGAAATTCCCTTTGAGCTTGTTTAATCAAAATATTCTAAACTCTATCAATTTGACCATCCATACCAAAACTTTAAACAAATATTTTAAATCAGAATTGATTTGTTTTAGCTTCTAGATCTAATGCACACATTACATACTAGAGCTGCACAGATCTACAGAGATTGGGCAGAGGAGGAGAAAAATCAAGAACAGCAAGATGAAGTTATAGACGCTGGAACTAGTGCATTATGGGTAAAATGCTGGTGTCCCCTATTACAATGTAAGTACAAAACGATTATTGAGGACAATTTTAGATCTATAATCTGAATGTAACATAAAAAGACCAACCAGACTACAAATAAACTGTAAAACTTGAGAAGTGGAACATCTCTGTAAGTGGAATACCTCGTGAAATTCAGAGTACCATGACTAATTTACTTCATGTTAAATGAACCTTTTTTAGTGTATGTACATATTTAGTTGCATGTTATAAAAACTTAATTCATCTAAAAATCAATTGTAGGTATAGCAAGGCTGTGTTGTGACACTAGAAGACAAGTAAGAAGTCAAGCATTAACATATCTCCAACGTGCGTTACTGGTGCATGACCTACAAACATTATCTGCTGTAGAATGGGAAGCATGCTTTAATAAGGTCAGTATATTATTGTCTTATTCCTTACAATTACAATGTACTGTACATTTTCCCCTTTCTATGTTCACAAATGCAGGATTCCTACATATCAAACCTTCAATTTTGCAGGTCTTATTTCCATTACTTCACAAACTGCTAGGCACAATTAACCCTCAGGATCCCAATGGCATAGAGGAAACCAGGATGAGAGCTTCAACTTTACTTTGCAAGGTATGGAGGGTTAATACATAAATTCTGATTCCTAAAAAGTCAATATATACAAGATGGGCAAAATCTTTGAGACAACACCTAACATATTATATGTTTTTCCAGGTGTTTCTGCAACATCTGTCACCTCTGCTGTCTCTCCATATTTACATATTATATGTTTTTCCAGGTGTTTTTCAACATCTGTCACCTCTGCTGTCTCTCCACATTTACATATTATATGTTTTTCCAGGTGTTTCTGCAACATATGTCACCTCTGCTGTCTCTCCATATTTACATATTATATGTTTTTCCAGGTGTTTCTGCAACATCTGTCACCTCTGCTGTCTCTCTCCACGTTTACATATTATATGTTTTTCCAGGTGTTTCTGCAACATCTGTCACCTCTGCTGTCTCTCTCCATATTTACATATTATATGTTTTTTTCTAGGTGTTTCTGCAACATCTGTCACCTCTGCTGTCTCTCCATATTTACATATTATATGTTTTTCCAGGTGTTTCTGCAACATCTGTCACCTCTGCTGTCTCTCCATATTTACATATTATATGTTTTTCCAGGTGTTTCTGCAACATCTGTCACCTCTGCTGTCTCTCTCCATATTTACATATTATGTTTTTCCAGGTGTTTCTGCAACATATGTCACCTCTGCTGTCTCTCTCCACCTTTACATATTATATGTTTTTCCAGGTGTTTCTGCAACATCTGTCACCTCTGCTGTCTCTCTCCACATTTACATATTATATGTTTTTTCTAGGTGTTTCTGCAACATCTGTCACCTCTGCTGTCTCTCTCCACATTTACATATTATATGTTTTTTCTAGGTGTTTCTGCAACATCTGTCACCTCTGCTGTCTCTCTCCACATTTACAGCTCTCTGGTTAACCATACTGGACTTTATGGACAAATACATGCATGCAGACAGAAGTGACCTCTTGGTAAGTTGTATATATTTAAAGTGGACATGTAGTTTTTTAAGTTCACATGTACACAGGCTGGTATCAAAAGCTGTTGAAAATGGCGCAAGAGTATGAAACTCGAAAATGTACCATTTCTTTTTTTAACTTTTTAATGGCATGAAATAGTGACAAGATAATATTTAGATATGTTTTCATCATAACTCTAAATGTATTAATGAGATCTGGATGTATTGGGTCTTTTTATTTTTTTATAAAAAATATTGTTTCCGCTGTGACGGAGCAGTTTCACAGTTAAAAAAGAAAAAGTACATTTTGGAGTGTGACACTCCAGCGCCATTTTCAATAGCTTTTCCTCCTAGCGTTATGGGACTTCAAACAGAAGTGAAAGTTACCCACAAATGATATATCCATTGCATGGAGTAAGTAATTTTCTTTCTTAGAAAGAAACAAATGAGTTAAAAAAATACATTGCGTTGTTTCCTAAGTGTTTTTATGAAAAATAACATGCTCCGTCACAGTGGACAAATCTTTCGATACCAGCCTGTGATGTACTTGTGCTTATAGAGCTCACATGGTGAGCTATTGCAATCACTCACTTGTAAACATTTGAGGATGATAACTCAATGAAAACCCAGAGCAACAAATATCACAAATATAACATCATGAAGAACGCAGAGAATTAATATACATGTATATAATATGTCAAGATAACTTTTCACTTTGAGAATGTTTGTTCAGTTTAAACAAATTAAGTTTAGGATTAAATGTAAAATGATTTTTACAAGAAAATTAAAGCTTATAGAAATGTAATATAAAACAACCTCAAATGGATGTAGACCATTATGTATGTTGATTACAGTGTGAAGCCATTCCTGAGTCTCTAAAGAACATGCTCCTGGTAATGCACACAGCAGGAATACTGGAAGGAGAGGAGTCCCAGCTCTGGAAGCTCACCTGGGATAGAATAGACAGCTTCTTACCTCAGCTCAGAGAGGAGGTCTTCAGACCCCATCAAGCCCCAGGTAAATATAAGGAGGTAATCAGACCCCACCATTCCACGGATGAATCTATTTGGGTATTCAGGCCCCATCATTCCTTAAAATATGTGGGGATATTCAGCCTCATCAATCATTCTACAGGGTAACATGCACTGGTCTACAAGAGGATAATACTAACTCCAAACTAGAGTAGTATCATTCAAGATGGTGGACAACATTCAATCCATATTGATGAACCCTTGATTTCAGAATGACATAGGAGTTAAATGTTGTTGTTCATGTTTTAGACACACGTAAGATGCAACCAGGTACAGTTGAAGATCCCAGTTCTTTAGAAAGTCCAGATACACCAGCCCAGACAACACAGCCCTCTGGGAGTACCCAGGCTCTCCCTCCCCCTGTTGTGAAGCCAGTAGTTAACACCCAGGTGGTCTCTCCAGCAAGGCCTGAATCACCTGACACTGTCATTGAAATAGGCATGCCTGATGGTAAGTGACCTTCTGTGTGCAGAAGGATGACACTGAAAATCTTATATTTAACGATAGTGGGAAAATTAAGTGATTACCATTAACGTGGCAAAATATTACCACATGGTAATTCATTGAAAATGGTTACCGAAGTAAAACCAATGTGGTTGATCAGGGGATTTCATGCTTTAATTTCAATGAAAAGTCGGCGAAATTTGATTTGAAAATGTTATGGCTACTCTATAATATCACATGAGTTTATAATCTATTTTGAAATCAATATTTCTAGATTCTGACTCGTCGCGTCCAGAGAGCCCTCTAAACCAGGAGGTGACAGCCCCTCAGCAGCAGTACATTCTTCACCCCCCTCTGCCTGACACCCCCAGTAAACTACCAAGTGTACATGGTGTTGACTCACCTACTGTTCCCATTCTATTGAATCCTGACATCATACAAGGAGGACCTATGCCTATTATATCTCCACAGGTAGACTGAAAGCATATCTTAGCATAATGTATAAGACAGTAGGCTTAAAGCAAATCTTGACATAATGTATAAGACAGTAGGCTTAAAGCATATCTTGGCATAATGTATAAGACAGTAGGCTTAAAGCATATCTTGGCATGATGTATAAGAGAGTAGGCTTAAAGCATACTTGGCATAATGTATAAGAGAGTAGGCTTAAAGCATATCTTGACATAATGTATAAGAGAGTAGGCTTAAAGCATATCTTGGCATAATGTATAAGACAGTAGGCTTAAAGCATATCTTGGCATAATGTATAAGACAGTAGGCTTAAAGCATATCTTGGCATAATGTATAAGACAGTAGGCTTAAAGCATATCTTGGCATAATGTATAAGAGAGTAGGCTTAAAGCATATCTTGGCATAATGTATAAGACAGTAGGCTTAAAGCATATCTTGGCATAATGTATAAGACAGTAGGCTTAAAGCATATCTTGGCATGATGTATAATGAGTAGGCTTAAAGCATATCTTGGCATAATGTATAAGACAGTAGGCTTAAAGCATATCTTGGCATAATGTATAAGAGAGTAGGCTTAAAGCATATCTTGGCATAATGTATAAGAGAGTAGGCTTAAAGCATATCTTGGCATAATGTATAAGACAGTAGGCTTAAAGCATATCTTGGCATAATGTATAAGACAGTAGGCTTAAAGCATATCTTGGCATAATGTATAAGAGAGTAGGCTTAAAGCATACTTGGCATAATGTATAAGAGAGTAGGCTTAAAGCATATGTTGACATAATGTATAAGACAGAAGGCTTAAAGCATATCTTGGCATAATGTATAAGAGAGTAGGCTTAAGCATATCTTGACATAATGTATAAGAGAGTAGGCTTAAAGCATATCTTGGCAAAATGTATAAGAGAGTAGGCTTAAAGCATATCTTGGCATAATGTATAAGACAGTAGGCTTAAAGCATATCTTGGCATAATGTATAAGAGAGTAGGCTTAAAGCATATCTTGGCATAATGTATAAGAGAATAGGCTTAAAGCATATCTTGGCATAATGTATAAGACAGTAGGCTTAAAGCATATCTTGGCATAATGTATAAAAGAGTAGGCTTAAAGCATATCTTGACATAATGTATAAGAGAGTAGGCTTAAAGCATATCTTGGCATAATGTATAAGAGAGTAGGCTTAAAGCATATCTTGGCATAATGTATAAGAGAGTAGGCTTAAAGCATATCTTGACTTAATGTATAAGACAGTAGGCTTAAAGCATATCTTGGCATAATGTATACGAGAGTAGGCTTAAAGCATATCTTGGCATATTGTATAAGAGAGTAGGCTTAAACCATATCTTGGCATAATGTATAAGAGAGTAGGCTTAAAGCATATCTTAGCATAATGTATAAGACAGTAGGCTTAAAGCATATCTTGGCATAATGTATAAGAGAGTAGGCTTAAAGCAAATCTTGGCATAATGTATAAGAGAGTGGGCTTAAAGCATATCTTGGCATAATGTATAAGAGAGTAGGCTTAAAGCAAATCTTGGCATAATGTATAAGACAGTAGGCTTAAAGCATATCTTCGCATAATGTATAAGAGAGTAGGCTTAAAGCAAATCTTGGCATAATGTATAAGACAGTAGGCTTAAAGCATATCTTGGCATAATGTATAAGAGAGTAGGCTTAAAGCAAATCTTGGCATAATGTATAAGAGAGTGGGCTTTTGATAACTCATCACCTTCTCATGATTGTGGAACATAACTCTTCAATGCTGTCATATATTTGATGAAATGACAAACTGAAAAATGATAGAGTAGTTTAGTAATTATTTTAAGCCTTTAAGGTATCAAATATATAATGATCAGGTCCATGTAAAACTACCAATTGTCTCATTACTTTTTTATTATTTTTAGGGAAGTGCAGATGAGTTGATGAGTGAACCAACATCGCAGTAAAGAGTTTAGTTGGAAACATATCCTTCTCTTCAATTCTCTTCATCAAGATATTCATCAGATCAGGCTAAACATCGATTTTGCTTTAAACAGAGAGACATTTCCACTACATTATGCTATAATTTATTTCCAAGTACACTTATACTGAGACTTGTCTGCAAATGACTTCAGAATGCAACTCTTCACATAATAAAAAATACAAGATAATAAACTAGGAGTGAATTGACTTTTGGAGAAAGCTAGCCAGCTAATTCACTCTAGGATACCATTGCAATTGGATATTGATTCTTGAAAAGTTGTAAGGATTGTTGAGATGCTGTCCAGATTTATGTTTTCTTATATTTAATGGGAATTATTATATACTGTAGTCAATGGGGTGAAACATGCTACCGGGGTTCAGTAATTGGATTACAAAGCATTTGTGTGATGCTTACAAATGGGTGTAATGATTACAAAGCATTTGTGTGATGCTTACAAATGCATTTAATGATTAGGAAGCATTTGTGTGATGCTTACAAATGCATTTAATGATTACAAAGCATTTGTGTGATGCTTACAAATGCATTTAATGATTACAAAGCATTTGTGTGATGCTTACAAATGCATTTAATGATTGCGAAGCATTTGTGTGATGCTTACAAATGCATTTAATGATTGCGAAGCATTTGTGTGATGCTTACAAATGCATTTAATGATTACAAAGCATTTGTGTGATGCTTACAAATGCATTTAATGATTACAAAGCATTTGTGTGATGCTTACAAATGCATTTAATGATTACAAAGCATTTGTGTGACTGCTTTTGAGCAAGTAATCCTGTGATGTGTCTCATTCCATTCAAACATATTACTGTTTTGTTGTGGTATAATGTGGTGCAGAACTATCTGTATATGTAGTTTACTTTGTGTATTGGAGTATTTACCGAAACACACATTAAAAACAGAGTTAAAGGGGTGATGAAACTGCAAAAAAACTACAATTGACGTACTAATGTGTTCTTAACCCTCTCAACTTATTTGCATTGTCACTCTGATTCTGCATGTTTCATACCAATTCTTTTAAAGCATTTTTGAACAGACTGATATCTTGAATTTCTCTACCACATACAAACTTGAATTGGCCACCATGTCTCCTAACTGTATATTGTATATTATATTGAACAGTAAAAATGTGTAGAATAACATTATTTATTTGTATAAATGAACATCATAGAATTAAAATTGTACATTACACTATTTAGACAAAGTGTATATGCCTATGTAAATAACTCCAGACATTTACATTGGGTCCATGGGTAGATACATAGGCAAATAGGAATATAATTTTGTGTTTTGCAGTTTCTTAGTTTGTGTTTGTTCTTCTTGCACTCTTTTCAATTTTTGTTTTGATGTTTGCATAAAATAAACTTCCCATAGCCTTAAACACAACATGATGCCTCACTAAACTGTACTTTTAAGGCATAAAGTATAAAAATGTATTGTTTACAATTGTAACAGAAATGTATTGTTTACAAATGTAGCAACAATGTATTGTTTACAAATGTAGCAACAATGTATTGTTTACAAATGTAGCAACAATGTATTGTTTACAAATGTAGCAACAATGTATTGTTTACAAATGTAGCAACAGTGTGTTGTTTACAAATGTAGCAACAATGTATTGTTTACAAATGTAGCAACAATGTATTGTTTACAAATGTAGCAACAATGTATTGTTTACAAATGTAGCAACAATGTATTGTTTACAAATGTAGCAACAGTGTATTGTTTACAAATGTAGCAACAATGTATTGTTTACAAATGTAGCAACAATGTATTGTTTACAAATGTAGCAACAATGTATTGTTGTTTACAAACGTAGCAACAATGTATTGTTGTTTACAAATGTAGCAACAATGTATTGTTGTTTACAAATGTAGCAACAATGTATTGTTTACAAATGTAGCAACAATGTATTGTTTACAAATGTAGCAACAATGTATTGTTTACAAATGTAGCAACAATGTATTGTTTACAAATGTAGCAACAATGTATTGTTTTCAAATGTAGCAACAATGTATTGTTTACAAATGTAGCAACAGTTTATATTCACATGTCTCATGAAAATTAGTTTGTTAAACCAACATTTTTGCATTTTTGAGGCAAATAAATCCTTTAGTAACTCGACCTTACTGTTTGAAAACTATATCTAGTAGTAACATTTTTTTAATTTATTAATGATGAAGTTCTGAAAACCTAACTTTATATATAAAGTACTCGCTTTCTCCCATAATGAAATGTACATGAAACATTATAATATACATGTACCTACATTGTATTGTAAAATTGTTGTGTCATACATTTAAACTGTATGATGTATTGTATACTGTACATGTATTGTATACTGTACATGTATTGCATACTATTGGATAGAAGTGGAGGTGAAACCCATGTACACATTAAACCGATAACTGGTGTTTAGGAATGTCATACACTGTACATGGTTTACAATTTTATTATAATCCAATGCTGATGAAAATTGTTCTGTGACAAAAATGTGATATATTAGATATTTAGTCTATGTGGAATCTTAACTTGTATTAGATATTTAGTCTATGTGGAATCTTAACTTGTATTGTGCAGATGGTATTCAATATTCGTACTGTAAATTGTTGAAATATATAATAATTTAATTTTAAAACTAAACCATAACATTTTTCAGTTGATTTAATAACTTTCATCATAATTATAACAAATACATGCATACTTAAGTTTACAGTTTTACTTAATTTTAATTTAAGCATCAAATAAGAAGCACAAGAATAGGGTAATTGTGTCTCATTTTAACAATTCAAATTGCGCTATTCATTGGCTCAAATTGAGATTTCTTTTCAAATCAAAATTGTTGAATATAAGGGTAATAAGGGTATTTCTCCTGATTTTTTTCATGTTCCCTTTCTCCCTTAAATTTGCTTATTGACTATTTTAAATATTTTGCTGGACTGATAAATCCTTACATGTTGCACATTCTGTGAAAATGTCATTAAAATACAGGGTGGTCAAAAAAATGGAAACCCTGTCACCATTTCCCTCATATCTTTGTCATTTTAAGAAATTACTCCCTGATATTCAGCACATTTGTTCATCATTCAATTTCCTACTGGCCTACCATATTTCATGACCATCAAATTGATAGTCACAATGTTACAGTACTTTAAACAACTTGCTCCATTGGCCAATATTGCACCTTCGGCAAACCTGCACCTATCATCCAAAATGTCCCTACCTAACTTCAACCTGTGGTGATACACAAAATAAGAGTGTACGAGAATAACCCCAGGACAACTGCAGACCTCAAAAAGCAGATCATCCATGTCATTCGGGCCTACTTGCTGAAAAATGTAGTCAGATCATTGACAACCTGTTCAGATTTGCCAATAGCGCGATGGTGGCCACACTGGGGCATCTTGTTCAAAGTGCTGTACCATTGTGACTATCAATCTGATGGTCATGAAATATGGTTAACTGGTAGGAAATTGAATGTTGTACATATGTGTCAAATTTCAGGGAATAATTACCCAAAATGACAAAGATATGAGGAAAATTCAGGGTTTCCATTTTTTTGACCACCCTGTATATTGGAACATCACAAAATAATGATATATATGTGAGAACCTAATAATGACCCCTTGTATAGAATAATAATAAACTAAAAAGGCATGATAAATATGTTTAGCGTCAATAGCCATAATTTTCATCTTAAATAACCCAGAATTATTTTTGATAACGATATTTAACTTTAGACAATTAATAGACTTGGACACAGACCCTCCTTACCACACTACTTGCACATTTTTCACTTTGAAAAAGCAATTCATTTTTGTGACATAAACATTTTTTTCAAGCTGCGATAATTCCAGAAAAGAAGGTTTATGTCCAAGTCTATTGATTGTGTAAGTTGCTTACTCTTATGAATTCAAAATATTTCGGGGTTATCAAGGTAACATCAGTCATTTTAGCATATCCCAGAGTTTAACTGATAATCCTCTAAGAATAATAAATTGTAAGCTTTATTCACAAAGCCTGGTTGATGCTTTCCTCATTTAAACTCGTGCTCTGTCGCAGATAAAAGCTGCACAAATTGAACAAGCTGTGGCCCTGGTCTTTTATCATGTTGGGCAGGTATGACTATACTTATTTCATCTTCAGCATCAGGTATAGTTGGATCATTACCTGTATTGCTTTGATTCTTTTCTACTCCTTGCTTATGGTTAAGGGATTGCTTGTGTTTGTATAAACTAGCACTCTGTGTAAATGCCTTCCCACAATCTAGGCACTTGTATGGTCTTACCCCAGTGTGAATCCTTGCATGGTCTACCAAGTGCTTTCTGTCTCCAAACCTCTTGCTACATACTGAGCACTCGTGCAGTCTTAAGTGCTCTTTCTTGTGTTTCTTTAACTTTACTATTGTTTCATATTTTCGGCCACATTCATCGCATACAAACTCCTCCCCTGAATGGACTTTATCCATATGCATGTCAATATCAACTTGGCGACAAAACTCTTTCTCACAGATCGGACATTGGATGTTATACATGTTAAGGGCTTTACGACATTCAGGAGTACGGCGTATGTGTTTCAATCGAAGTCGTTTGTTTGGAAATTCAGTCTTACAGTGTTCACAGTTTGTTTTGAGAACTTCTGGCTTATGTACTGTTGCGATATGACAATTTAAAAGTCCCTGTCGGTAAAATGATTTACCACATTCATCGCACATAAAACTCCGTTCACCATGTCTTGTCTTAATGTGAGTTTGACAAAGTGTTTCACTGCTGAAGGATTTATTACATTCCGGACATGTAAAATCTTTTGTTGGTGCATGTTTTTCCTCCATGTGGACATCTAGGCCTTTCCGAGACTTAAAACTCCTCCCACAATGTTCACACATTGATCCCATTGAACGAACACGGCAGTGGCCCTCTTTACGATACAATTTATGCTTACTCCGTGATTCCAAAGTAGGAAAATGTTGATCACATTCATCACACTCAAACAACTTTTCCTTGATATGCATTCGCAGAATGTGGTCACAGAGCCTTATGAGTTTCGCTTTTTTGGCAGAACACGTGCGGCACTTCAGTCCTCCATGTGCATTGTTCTGATGACTGTAAAACTCTGAGATATTCTGGAATGTTGTATCAGATCTGGAATGGCCATCAGGAAGTTTGTCATTGACATCTTGGCAATGGTGACAGTTGTAAAGAAAAAGTCCATTTGGGCCAGCAACCAAGATCTTTTCTGAAATTCAGGTAGTTACATCAAATTGATATGTTTACGAATACTGTTTGTCATTTGGTTTTAGTATATGTATATATTTCATTCCTGAATTCTTGAGCCATTATTTTATAGTTTTGTGACAAGACCCCCTTTACATTGCCCCCCCCCCCCATTTCCTTTCCGGCACAGGCTGGGGGTATAGGCCTGGATTCAAGGCTAATTTTATAATAAGAGAAGATAAAAAATTACCAGAATGTAGAACTTTATGCCTGCCTAGATGTCCGACACTGCTAAACACCTTTGCACAAATGTTACAAGCTATAAGATCATGGGCCTCATTCAAATGGATCGCAAGTTCCCCATAAGAAGATAGTTGTGCATCACATTCTGAGCAATTATAAGCTGCAAATCAAAATATTAGTATTCATAGGGTGGTCAAACATAGCTGAACAATTTGTTTTGATTTAAAATGAATAATCTATTTATTTATAAGGTGAACAAATTATATAAGCCTCAGGACATAACTTATTTGAGAACATTAAAATCCACTTTTCGGCCAGAAATCCCAAGATATTTGACAACATGAGGTGAATAATAAATTGAACTTAATTTGAGCAGATATTATATCAATTGATATAGACATGAAGTTGATGCTTCTTGCAGAGCCACCATCACTAATCAGTTCAATATTGGTCTGGTATGGCAAGTCAGGTAATTCCCACATGGCTTGGCATTTGAAGTTTTTTACCTTTCTCAATCAGACTTATAACTCGTAAAGCACTAAGCGTAGCTTTCTTTCTTGCAGATCTATTTGTTACAGGCTTTGTATGGGTTTCTATATGTTTCTCCAAATATGTTTGGTTTTCAAACATTTTCAAACATGTTGGACAGGCAGATAGATCATGTTTTTCCAATAAATGGTCTGCTAACTCAGCTTTTGAGGCAGATTCCTCTCCACAGAATTTGCAAACTTCACCTAGGAAGACAATTGTTTAGTCATTATATACCGGGGACATGAACGTGACAGAATTAAACAAGGCACAGACGTGAACAATATTGTACCTAAATCACAGCAGTGTGACAGTGAAGAATTTAGGACGGAAAATCCAAAATGGCCACCTTAAAATTTACCCAGAATGCCCAAAAACTAATCAGTTCTTAACTTTGATACGTAGAAACATCCCTGAAAATTTCAGATGAATCCGTCAAATGGTTTGGCTGGAAACCTGTAGACAAGTCTTGAAAGTGAAGATTTTAGGACGGAAAATCCAAAATGGCCACCTTAAAATTTACCCAGAATGCCCAAAAACTAATCAGTTCTTAACTTTGATACATAGAAACATTCCTGAAAATTTCAGATGAATCCGTCAAATGGTTTGGCTGGAAACCTGTAGACAAGTCTTGAAAGTGAAGATTTTAGGACGGAAAATCCAAATTGGCCACCTTGAAATTTACCCAGAATGCCCAAAAACTAATCAATTCTTAACTTTGATACGTAGAAACATTCCTGAAAATTTCAGATGAATCTGTCAAATGGTTTGGCTGGAAACCTGTAGACAAGCTGAAAAGTGAGACGCCGCACGCCCACCCGCCCACCGCCCGCCCACCCGCCCGCCGCCTGCCCGTCAAGCTGTAGACAATATCGTACCTTTAATAGGTACGATAAAAATGACAAGGTTAAATGCCTTACAAATAATTGTTTATTACTATAGTAGCTGAATCCAGAAACACATTTACATCTAGATTTACATCGTAGGACCTTCATCATCCAAGGCACACCTAATTAAGAGCCCAAAATTATGAAATATACTCACGAGATGTTTTCACTATTTTTTTCTGTGGCTGTTCAATAGGCACCTCAAATGTATTGTCATCTTCATCATCAGCCTCATTTTCATCATTTGTTATATCTTCATCATTTTCACCTTCTTCATTCTCAATGCCTTCACTGTTCTTATTGTCCTTTGACCTGTTGTTGTGACCAGTTTGGTTATCTCCAAGTGGATTGTGATCATGTAGTAATTCCAACGTTGATCCCAGTTGACGATTCAATGATTCATTGATGCCTTTACCTGTTTAATCAAAATGAGAGATTATCTAAATCAATTTGAAATCTAAAGCTGATAAGCTTATAAATAGTCTAAATATCATTGCTGTATGCAAATAACTATTAAATATAAAAATATTGTGTCACACTATGCATGAAGTTGAAAGTCTCACTTTTATTTGTGGTAGATGATATTTCTTGACTGACTTCCTCGAGTGGTTCAATTTTAATGGATTTTGGAGGAGAAGCAGCATTTTCTGTGTCATTCTTCTCAGACTGTAGCATATCATTCATACTCAGTATATCTGTAGAATACATGTAGTTAAACAACTTCATCAATTCCATTTTACAACTAATATGAACAAGTCTGATCAAAACCTTCAGTTGTAACTACAGATTCATAATGCCATCAAGTTACAATATAGTTGAAACTACAGATTCATAATGCCATCAAGTTACAATATAGTTGAAACTACAGATTCATAATGCCATCAAGTTACAATATAGTTGAAACTACAGATTCATAATGCCATCAAGTTACAATATAGTTGAAACTACAGATTCATAATGCCATCAAGTTACAATATAGTTGAAACTACAATTTATACAGCATAAACAATAATAGGCATATTTGATGGTTTCTAGAAAGATGTATTTGATGATTTAGTGAAAATTTGCCAAACTATGATATTTTCCACGAGATCAAAATATACAGGGTGGTCCAAAAAAAAGTGAACCCCTGCAACAGGCCATATTTTCCTTATTACCTTCAGGAATCCTTTCATATTTTCACATGTTGTAGAGGAAGGTCTAAATTTTTTGTTGGTACCATACATTTTTGTTAGTCTTGAAATTTGCAGAAATTATAAGCCCTAACCAAATATTACTGAAAATGGATAAAATGAGATTTTCAACATCCGCGATTCTTCAACCCATCAACACCCTTCCCCTGACAAGTTTTTTAGCTGCAGTCTTAAAGAGCTATTATTTTCTGACTTTGTTTGGTTTTGAATCGCCGACATTATGGCGTGAAAACTAGCATCCTACCTCTGTTAGTTGCAAAGATATTGTGATCAAAATAAATGTTCTAAGTTTCCACAGACGGAAATTTTTCCCAGCGAAATCGCAACATACCCCTATATGATCTTGAAATGTCAATATCTTCATTAATCATGGATCAATTCTTGTGAATTATGGCTCAAAACAATAAATATTAGATTTTCCTTTGATTTTCTAGAGATATTTGATGAAGGGCTTCTCTGACTCCTGGTCACAGGGGGCAACTTTGCCCCCCTCTATCCATTTGTGTAGGTAACATACCCCTTAACTGTTGAACTTAAAAACTGTTTCAAAATGATCAATGAAAGTGTGAAATGTGTTTTCTACTCAAATAGTATCCCATTTGTCATATGGTAGGGTTTTAAACTTGTATCTCTAACCGAAAGCTGTTTTAAGAATACCTAACATGTTTCAACAATTTCCATGAATTGCGTTGGTAAAAATTTGCACAATCTAATTTCCAGGCATGTTCGTTTAAGTCTTGTAATTTCTTGAAAATTTAAGAATGAGAAGAAATTATGACATCAACAAAAATTTTAGACCTTTCTCTACAACATGTGATAATATGAGGCAATTCATGCAAGTATTAAAGAAAATACAGCCTGTTGCAGGGGTTCACTTTTTTTGGACCACCCTGTATATTTTTTAACTTTATTTGATATCTTGTCATTTCTTTTATGATGGATTGCACCTTTTAATTTTGGAATGAACTTTATTACCTTGACAAGCTAGTAGAAATTCTGGAACATTCAACTTCACAGCAACTTCAATAACAGGCTTTAAATCAGCCATTGCTAGCTCAATCACCTTGCCATACATAAAGTCCAAAACTATTTCCACCATCCAGGGTTCCCATATCTGTTCTGAATCCAAGTCATTCAAATCTATGCGTACTGCTGCTGTTTTCCGTTTGGAATTAATCATATTCTTTAATACAGAGCTGTACTTTGCAACTATCAATTTATGTGCCCGGAGAATAGCACCATATTTGCATACAATTGTTAAGTCTCTGTATGCCTCATCATTTCTTATAGACTCTAACTTCTGTAAGATATAGTTGTTCTTGATGGTAACAAGGGAGCTTTGAGGTTGAGCATGTTTGTCAGCCATCTGGAAGAAAAGCAATATTATACGAGGGTATATCATAAAGTTCTCATAATATCTCTCTAATTCTTTTATTTTTCAATACATTCTGATGAATTTTTTACAGAATGTGTAGTATACAATGCTGTATTAATTTATCACAGAAATATTATTTAGGAAATTGTTGCCATAGTAACCGGAAATCGAGGCACCCGGGGCAAATAAAAAAATGTACAAGAATAGCTCAAACTAACCATGTTTAAATGCATAATAAGTTATCAAATAAGCTATGAAACCCATCAAATTGTTAAATACTTCACTGTTTTGAACAATTATAATGGTCATGTGAATTTTGTGATCTCATAATGGATGATTGTAATGCTTCATTAGAAGTGATGTTAGACACTATAACTGTTTTGTCAAATATTCCAAGGAAAGTCGATTTCCCCCCTTTTCCCCCTTAAATATGTTTAGACCACAAATAGGGGGGTAATTTTATTGATATCTTTGCAACATATTTGTTTTAGATCATCTTTAGTATGAGCAAAGGATACTCGAACTTAACTAAACTTTTTGTCAGTATGCACTTTACTTTTCTGATGATATCTGCATCTATGCATTATCTTACTCAGTCATTTCTGATCATTAAGCTTTGGCCTTTGGTTCACAGAGTCTGGCATCACATCTGATGAAGCATGTAAGCATGCCCTATGACATTACACAATTCACTTGATTAATTTATTTTATAGTAAAAACATTTATCAACATATTCAAGATAACATTTTAATGTGTTTGATAATTTATGAGAGTTTACTATGTATGTAAACATGGTTAATTAAGCTAATTTTCTCAATTATTTTTATTTGCCCCGGGTGCCTTGATTTCCAGTTTCTATGGCAACCATTACTTATCTAATATTTCTGTTATACCAAATATTTTTTGATGATTAATAAAGTATTCTATACTGCAGATTTCATGAAAATTCCATTAGAACATATTGAAAAATAGAAAAATTAGAGAGATATTATGAGAACTTTATGATATACCCTCGTATACGCTGGGTACTATTATTTATTTATTTCGTAAGATTCATACAGTAACAAACGATTCATAAAATTACGAAAATAGTGATGTCATGCTAGCTTTCGTTCGTAGATTTAAAAGCACCTCTGACCCCTTCGTAACTTTGCGAACGGCTGATTATAATTAAGATATGAAAATGTTTGAGGGTGATAGTAAGTGGTAAATTAAAACTTTTTTGTTCTGAAGTAGATTTTTGGTTGATATTTATCATATAGGATGATTTATAATGTTAATTAGTCATAAATTAGGCCCATGATTTAGAAATACAAACCCCTTACATTTAATTTCAAGATGGTGGAAAAAGAAAACACGTGGGAGGTATTAATTTCTTTTAAAAAATTGAGAATTACAACTTAAATGGTGATACTACCATGAAATTTGGTCAACGTTATTATAAGGGTATGTAGAGCATGAATACAATGTATATTCAATCTTATTCACACTTCTGTCTGAAATGTTTATGAATTTGAAAACTTTGAAAACCAAGATAGAGGGTAAGTTTTCAACAAGAGGAGGTGCGTGAAGGAGGAAATCGTATGTCATCAACTGAATCATGCCTCCTCTTCCCTCAACAGAAAGTCAAAAGTCACGCGAGATTTCCAAAAACATCGCGAACAAAATCTCGAACATATAGAAACCAATCTATGTTACATCAGGTGTATGATCGGCACATCATGGTTTGTGAAGGGAAAAACGTTTGTGCGAGCCGCATAAGCATTTGTTCGACTTGTGTATCCTGTTCGATGTCATTTTTAAACAATGCATACACAAATACACATGTACAAGTGTGATTTTACAAACATAGAGTGTGCAAACTCGAACAAACTGTGTATGAAATCACACAAATTGTGTATGTATTCTGCTAAACGCTATTCTATGTGTTAGAGATATCACATAAATATAAGATGTCCAATTTTGATACAGTTTTAACATGGGGACCATGGCATATTTACAAACGAAATATATAGCAAAAATGGTAGCAACTTTTTCAAAATGGCCACCTTCTACCAAAAGTGTCATTAGACAGTGTGCCATGCTTATAGTATTCACATACCAAATATGAACAAAATCACTCCACTACTTTTCAAGTTATAGTAAAATATGTTAAAATGGTGGCCATTTTTCAAAATGGGCGCCTTCTTCCAAAAGTGTCATTAGACAGTAAGCCATGCTTATAGTATTCACAAACCAAATATGAACAACATCGCTCCACTACTTTTCAATTTTTAATTTGAAAAATGCCCACCTTCTACCAAAAGTGTCATTAGACAGTGTGCCTGCTTATAGTATTCACATACCAAATATGAACAAAATCCACTAGTTTTCGAGTTATAGCAAAATACGTTAAAATGGTGGCCATAATGACGGCCATTTTTCAAAATTTCATTTCATTTTCTTGTCTCTTGAGTAAGAGTTTGTTCTCAACTAACAATGAGTGAGGAAGTCCATTTAATCACTTGAGACAAACTGGATCATGTTATTTTCATCTAAATAATCACTAGCTTATCTTCAACTGCAAGATTTCAATACACAGTAGATGTGGTTGAGGGGGTGATTTGAAAGACCTACACATTCACTATGATGGGGGTGATACCTATAGTTTTATTATCATACGAGGATTGTCCCAGAAGTAATGCACTATATGCTCTAACTTTATTCTAATTCTAATATTCTTCAATTCAGCTGAAATTTTGTGTATATTACAATTGAAGTTTTATCTATTATATCCTGAAGTTTCAGCATCAAATACTAATATTAAGTCTTAATATGGTTACTATAGCAACATGGGGATAGGGGTGGGCAGGGCAGGTACCAATTTTTCTAATTATGAAATGATCCAAAGTGTTTCTTTATTAATAATTCTTTCTTTTAAATGATCAAAATGTTTCGGAAATTGTTAAATTTATTCAGCATGATGTTAACCAAGTACAAATAATGACATTTAGCACTGTCATGTCATAATACCACAGTTCAATAGTCACAAATTCAAATACAGTCGCAGTCAAGAAATTGCAAAATGGCTGCAATCCTTACCTGATAACAGAAGGCCTTGTGTTTGGTGGCCTTATTTCTTACTTCATTTGGAGCCACAGCCACGCATAACTGATGCTACCATGAAGAAAGTATAAAAGGAGTATATACCAGATAGAACTACACTTATGAGGTGGCAGAAGAGATTTAAAAGAGATGACTGGATGTATGTAATTTAGTATCTTAAAATGTATTTTTGAGCATACTAATTCTTATACCTACACAAAATGGTATTTGTTGATTAATTATTTCATATTTTTAATTTTTTATTCATTTTGACGTGACTGCATAACCTGCCCCACCCTACCCAAACTCACCAACTTGATTTTATTATAACATCAATATAGTTTTATCAGTCAACATGAAAATTTGTAGAATAATCAAAATGTCTTTGAGGAACATTTACTGAAAATTTCATGGAAAAATATCAATTATTGATATAGTTAGAGCATATAGTGCATTACTTCTGGGACAACCCTCGTATATACAGGGTGGGCCAAAAAAACAAGAATGAATAGCATATGATATAACATTAAACCATGCCATGTATTGTATCATTTTAAAGATAAATCATAAACAATAGACACCCTCTGATTGAAAACCCATTGTTTGCTTGTGGAGCTAGAGGCTAAAATCGACACCAGGGGTAGCAGAAAAAAATTATTATTAACTGAGGCTGTCCAAATTGTGGAAAATGGAACTTTGGCACTTCCAAAAGAGCTACATTTATCCGAATATAACTTGCAAAATTCAGCATTAATACTTATATATTTTTAATAAATTATCAATTATGTATTACTCTAAATAAATTTATGATGATTCAGTCACGTATATTGCAGTATTGAGTGCAGCTGTCTACTGCAATATGGAGGAAAATTTGGGCCGGAATTTTCATTTTTCGATTTTTGGTCGCTCACGGCACCTCTTGTCAGTTTTAGTATCTAACTCCACAAGAAAACAAATGTTTTTCAATTGGATGGTGTCATTTTGTTAGGAAATGATTTATCTTTAAAATGATAAATAATGCATGGCATGGTTTAACATATATCATATGAATCATTCATTTTTAAACTTGGGTAATGTTTTTTTGGCCTACCTTGTATATATGTCTTACATGTATATTATTATTGAACGACCCTGGATGCTTCTACAGAGACCAAGTGGGGGAGTCAATTATTTTGCAGGGGTGGCATGATACACACATTTCAATTTTGTATATAGTGAATAGTATAGTTTCCATACAGCTTTTGAAATCTCGCTAAATCTTGTTTTTCATGAGATTTTAAGAGACTTGCATAGTAGCCCTCTAATGACTTACAGTACCTTCTTTCAAATGGCATATTTAAAAATAATGAAATGTTTTCTCCTATAATAGCTTTGATTTACAGAGTTATGTAATTTGAGTAATTTTCTATGACAATTTAAATGAAGGACCCACGGTCCTATGCTCACACAGTTTGGAACCTTCAGAGGAATTTATATCCTGACTTTCAAACAAAAATATTTATTTTGATTTGTAGTCTCGAACTTTGAGAAACTTAGATAGCATAGTTGTGTGACCTAGTTTGATGACCTTTGACCTTGAAAATTTTACTTATTCAGAGCTCAGTAAGGTCTTTTGTGATTAAGCTGACCAAAATTTACATCCAAAAATCAATTTGAAAAATCAACTTTTTTGACCTTTCGAAGGTCACTGAAGGTCAAGTAAAGGTCAAATCCTAAAACTAATGTCAGATTTGAACTCCTGGCAACTTGTAGATGATTTTCAAAAAAACATTTGGTCAAATTGAAGCAAGTTGAAAAATAACTTATTTTTACTGTTTTTTGACGTCAAATATCTCAAAAACGGTAAAAATTTGATGCTGACATATATTGAGAAATATGTAGGGAATGCTTAAATCTATTAATGATGTAATTTATTGCAGGAAATGATCAAGTATAAGGCAAACTTTAAGAATCTTGTCAATCACAAAACCTGCCATTGACTTTATATATGAGAAAGTTTCCTGAAAATGACCTACTAAAAGTCCTACTTTTTTTCAAATTTTATAGAGTAAACACCAAAAACCGTAATTCCAAGAGCTTTGAAATCTTCAGAGGACATAAGTTGCATATACACCAACTACTAAAAGTTATTTGAAAGTTCTACTTCAACAAAGTGTCTAGTATTTACAGAAAATTAGACTTTTTGACGTCTAAATCCGCAATTTCTCGGAAACCGGGCGAACTTTGGAAATGGCGATGATAGGTCAAATAGGCATTATGGGTATGCATAGAATGAATGTGGATATGACTCAATCCGAATAGCAGTTTTAATTTGTGCGGCCAATGTTGACGGACGGACGGACGGACAGACGGACCAACGGACGGACGGACCAACGGACGGACGGACCAACGGACGGACGGACGCCTGGTCAGTCCAATAGGCTCACTGTGTGAGCCAAAAAACTGGGGCCAAATATCCATAGATACAATGCTAAAATTCTTTAAAACCTTGGATTATTTGTACAGAGCTGTCAAGTGTCCCGCGAATGGCGGGATTATCCCGCGAATTCGATCAAAATTAGGCTAATTCGCGTGTCCCGCAATGTCCCGCGAAGTCCCGCAAATGTGGCTTTCGACCTCCGCGAATTTCCGAAATTGTTGCAATCCCCTATATGGTGATTATCTTATCTTATATAAGAAGCTAAGTTTTTGCACTTTTGAGGAGTAAAGTTTACCTAATTTCAAGTACCTAGCATGCTGTTGTTTGGTATCAAAATAAAGAGGAAGGGTTCAACTTTCATTTTAATTACGACAATAGGGATGTAGGTCACAAATAGTTCCAATGTTGGCCTTTTTACTATCCGTGTGGCCTTCATCTCAGAACTGAGCAAATGTTAGCAAACGCGAGTTACAATAAATGGACGCTGATATCTAGAAAGGGTTTGTAGAAAAAACCGGGTACCGGGTAGTAAATCCTCCATGCTGGGTTCAAACTTGGTACCCGGTACCCGGTCAAAAAATGGGTACCCAAAAAATGAAAAATACGAATATACGAGTATAACATTATTAGATTATCAGAAAACGTGTAAGATTTGTTTTGAATTTACAAAAATGTATGTAACATCCTTCAAAATTGAGCTAGAAGCTTCAAATAAAAAGCCATCGCCATGACCATATTTTCATTGGTTATGTTCACGTACCAACATACGAACTCATTGAAAATAGAGTAAAATTGATTTGTCTTGTTATTCAAATTGTCTTACAATGTCATTGGCGTAGCCAGGAGAGGGTGTGATGGTGCGATCGCACCCCCTCCCCCTTCATTACCAATGGAAATATGACCATGATGATAGAGGAAGAAAGAGGCTTAAAATGCTTTTTATTTGAAGCTTCTAGCTCAATTTTGAAGGAAGTTACATTTTTGTAAATTCAAAACAAATCTTACACGTTTTCTAATGACCTAATTATGTTGTATATTCGTATATTTCGTTTTTTGGGTACCCGGTTTTTCGACCGGGTACCAAGTTTGTCTACGTAAATTTTATTTATATTATTAATTGCATTACATTTACATGTACATATTTATATTTACATTTACATGTACATAAATAAGAATGAAGGAATAAAAAAAAAAAAAAAAAGTTTGAACCCAGCATGGAGGATTTACTACCCGGTACCCGGTTTTTTCTACAAACCCTATCTAGAAAAGTAACCTCATTCCCTATAATGTGATGTAGATTAATCGAACCCCTATATCATGGGCTTTCAATTGAAAGCCCATGCCTACAGTATGGTAGTAGTTGGTCACGACGCCAGAAGCAGAGAAGTGCAAAGTATTGTTCCAAATTTTTGAATTTCGTGTTAGATTACGATACTCACACCTCAAGCATGGTTTTTGTTTTTGATAAATTACAATAAAGTTTAATAATATTTCTATGCGTATTTTGTGAAATTATGTTGACGTTTATTTAAGTTACAATGTAACGGTGCATTATATTTGATTAATCAGTATCTGAAAGTTTGATTCAAGTACTTTTACACGCTTTTACATTAGTCCAAATCACGCAAATCCCTTGAATGTCCCGGGACATCCTGCAAATTTAGGTGGATGTCCCGCGAAATCCCGCAAATTTAGGGCACTTTTTCTAGAAAATCTGTCCCTCTATGAAGTTTTTGCTGGTAAACCTGTTAACTGTCCCACAATTAGGGTGTTTGTCCCTCGAATGGTCCCGCGAAATCCCGCGAATTTGATAAAAAAAAAATTGGCCTATAAGCGCAATCACGCAAATCCCTTAAATGTCCCGCGAAATCCCGCGAATTTAGTAGATGTCCCGCAAAATCCCGAGAATTTTGGGCACTGGGTCTAAAAAATCTGTCCCCCGAGAAAATCTTTGGGGGTTGACAGTACTGTTTGTATGTCAATCAACATTTAAATGTTTAATCACAACATGTACATAAACAAGGTCATCATGTGGTATATCATTCAAGTTTTATACAGATTCAACTAACACACTTTGATAAATCATGAAATTAAGCCACTTTTCCAAGTTTTTAGCATGTATGTGATGGAACTCTAGCCCAAATTAAAAGCTGAATAAAAGAGGGCAGCACTAGATTTCATTGATTTTTCTGCTATTCAGAAACTATCCTATTCCCAGTGATTGATTTCAGTTCAGTAAAACTGTCATAATGAACACCTCTTTAGTGAAGATCTGTGCCCAGTGAACACATGAGTCTACTCTATTGAACACCTGTGTGTAAGCGAACACCAATTCCCAGTCAGTGATTCCAGTAACTTTTAGAGGGGATTGTACCTACAGTAAAACCTGACTAATCCGAGGGACCAGCTAAAAGCATTCAGGTTAGGAGGTGTTCACATTTTGAGGTTTTGCATTTGCAAGATTTGGGATTTTGAAGAAATAGTAACAAATTCTCAATAAATATTTATAGTTTTTTTGACCACATAGCTTTATGGCATTACAGTGACATGAACATCCGATTCAAATGAATTTAGTCATCCTAGAAAGCCCCACCATGAGTGAGATCATTCAAGAATTGGGACGTGTTCGGATAAGCCAAGTGTTCAGATGTACAGGTTTTACTGTACTACAATTGTTTCCAATCTTTTGGAGGAAAGTGTGCATCATTCCAGAGGAATGACAGGTAACACACTGCCATGGGAACTGGTCTAATCAGATGTTCTCACGCTTTACATCCACAAGAGGTCAGGATTATAGATGAACTCTTGGCCAATCAATTGTAACATTCAGCCTAATTATGGTAGTGTGGATGTTGTTTAATAGACTGTGTCACTGTGGGTCTCAGGGTATACGTTAAATACACACGTGGGAAATCACTACATAACATTCATATACAATTTTATATATAACACATATATTGTGGCATTTATAGCCCATCAAATTAATACATGGAAATCGCTGTTTTCAGTTACTGAGGCACTATATAAAAGTTCTTGATACGTGATCACTGTCAATAAAACACTAATTATAAGAGTCCTATATATAATTATCCTTGTGCACACTATTGTCTCTAGTATTCTGGACTTGGCTCAATCAACGGGGTATAAGTCCGTAAATAAGTCTGGAAATGACAGAGTTTCTCAATCTAGCGAAGTTCTTCAAATAGGCTGGAGTTATATAGACTATGCCTGAAAGTGGCAAAGTTCCTCAGTCTAGCAGTATTTCTTCAGTCAGGCTGGAATATTGTATAAACTATGTCGGGAAATGACAAAGTTTCTCAATCCAGCAAAGTTCCTCAATCAGGCTGGTATATTATGAACTTTGTCTGGAAATGGCAAAGTTCCTCAAACCAGCAGTATTTCTTCCGTCAGGCTGAAATATTGTATAAACTTTGTCGGGAAATGACAAAGTTTCTCAATCCAGCAAAATTCCTCAATCAGGCTGGAATATTATGAACTTTGTCTGGAAATGGCAAAGTTCCTCAGTCCAGCAAAGTTTCTTCAGTCAGGCTGGAATATTGTATAAATTATGTCGGGAATTGACAAAGTTTCTCAATCCAGCAAAGTTCCTTCAGTCAGGCTGGAATATTGTATAAACTATGTCGGGAATTGACAAAGTTTCTCAATCCAGCAAAGTTCCTCAATCAGGCTGGAATAGTATGAACTTTGTCTGGAAATGGCAAAGTTCCTCAGTCCAGCAGTATTACTTCAGTCAGGCTGGAATATGGTATAAACTATGTCGGGAAATGACAAAGTTTCTCAATCCAGCAGTATTACTTCAGTCAGGCTGGAATATTGTATAAACTTTGTCGGGAAATGACAAAGTTTCTCAATCCAGCAAAATTCCTCAATCAGGCTGGAATATTATGAACTTTGTCTGGAAATGGCAAAGTTCCTCAGTCCAGCAAAGTTTCTTCAGTCAGGCTGGAATATTGTATAAACTATGTCGGGAATTGACAAAGTTTCTCAATCCAGCAAAGTTCCTCAATCAGGCTGGAATATTATGAACTTTGTCTGGAAATGGCAAAGTTCCTCAGTCCAGCAAAGTTTCTTCAGTCAGGCTGGAATATTGTATAAACTATGTCGGGAATTGACAAAGTTTCTCAATCCAGCAAAGTTCCTCAATCAGGCTGGAATAGTATGAACTTTGTCTGGAAATGGCAAAGTTCCTCAGTCCAGCAGTATTACTTCAGTCAGGCTGGAATATGGTATAAACTATGTCGGGAAATGACAAAGTTTCTCAATCCAGCAGTATTACTTCAGTCAGGCTGGAATATTGTATAAACTATGTCGGAAAGTGATTCTCAATCCAGCAAAGTTCCTCAATCAGGCTGGTATATTATGAACTTTGTCTGGAAATGGCAAAGTTCCTCAGTCCAGCAAAGTTCCTTCAGTCAGGCTGGAATATTGTATAAACTATGTCGGGAATTGACAAAGTTTCTCAATCCAGCAAAGTTCCTCAATCAGGCTGGTATATTATGAACTTTGTCTGGAAATGGCAAAGTTCCTCAGTCTAGCAGTATTTCTTCAGTCAGGCTGGAATATTGTATAAACTATGTCGGGAAATGACAAAGTTTCTCAATCCAGCAGTATTACTTCAGTCAGGCTCGAATATTGTATAAACTATGTCGGAAAGTGATTCTCAATCCAGCAAAGTTCCTCAATCAGGCTGGTATATTATGAACTTTGTCTGGAAATGGCAAAGTTCCTCAGTCCAGCAAAGTTCCTTCAGTCAGGCTGGAATATTGTATAAACTATGTCGGGAAATGACAAAGTTTCTCAATCCAGCAAAGTTCCTCAATCAGGCTGGTATATTATGAACTTTGTCTGGAAATGGCAAAGTTCCTCAAACCAGCAGTATTTCTTCCGTCAGGCTGGAATATTGTATAAACTTTGTCGGGAAATGACAAAGTTTCTCAATCCAGCAAAATTCCTCAATCAGGCTGGAATAGTATGAACTTTGTCTGGAAATGGCAAAGTTCCTCAGTCCAGCAGTATTACTTCAGTCAGGCTGGAATATGGTATAAACTATGTCGGGAAATGACAAAGTTTCTCAATCCAGCAGTATTACTTCAGTCAGGCTGGAATATTGTATAAACTATGTCGGGAATTGACAAAGTTTCTCAATCCAGCAAAGTTCCTCAATCAGGCTGGAATATTATGAACTTTGTCTGGAAATGGCAAAGTTCCTCAGTCTAGCAGTATTTCTTCAGTCAGGCTGGAATATTGTATAAACTATGTCGGGAAATGACAAAGTTTCTCAATCCAGCAAAGTTCCTCAATCAGGCTGGTATATTATGAACTTTGTCTGGAAATGGCAAAGTTCCTCAAACCAGCAGTATTTCTTCCGTCAGGCTGGAATATTGTATAAACTTTGTCGGGAAATGACAAAGTTTCTCAATCCAGCAAAGTTCCTCAATCAGGCTGGTATATTATGAACTTTGTCTGGAAATGGCAAAGTTCCTCAGTCCAGCAAAGTTCCTTCAGTCAGGCTGGAATATTGTATAAACTATGTCGGGAATTGACAAAGTTTCTCAATCCAGCAAAGTTCCTCAATCAGGCTGGAATATTATGAACTTTGTCTGGAAATGGCAAAGTTCCTCAGTCCAGCAGTATTACTTCAGTCAGCAAATTGATGACATATAATTAATCTAAAAAATGGCTAAGTTTCTCAAGTTAACTAAATTATGAAAATAATAATGTAAGTTTCTCAACCTCAAAAATGGCAAAGTTTCTCAAGTTAACAATAGAAAAACATTAATTGCTAAATAAGTTTCTTGATCTTGAAAATGGCAAAGTTTCTCAAGTTAACAATTGATTTCGAAAAATGGCAAAGTTTCTCAAGTTAACAATAGAAAAACAAGTTACTTAATAACACCTGAAAATACAAGTTGATGGCACTCCTTCTCAATCAGGCTGGAATAATATAAACTAAGTCTGGTAATGACAAAGTTTCTCGGTCCAGCAGTAATTCTTCAATCAGCTGAAATATTCTAAAACTTTGCCTGGAAATGACAAAGTTTCTCGGTTCAGCAGTATTTCATCAAACGGGCTGGAATATTCTAAACTATGCCTGGAAATGACCAGTTTCTCGGTCCAGCAGTATTTCTTCAATCGGGCTGAAATATTCTAAAACTTTGCCTGGAAATGACAAAGTTCCTCGATCCAGCAGTATCTCTTCAATCAGGCTGGAGTTATCTAAATTATGTCTGGAATTGACAAAGTTTCTCGGTCCAGCAGTATCTCTTCAATCAGGCTGGAGTTATCTAAATTATGTCTGGAAATGACAAAGTTTCTCGGTCCAGCAGTATCTCTTCAATCAGGCTGGAGTTATCTAAATTATGTCTGGAAATGACAAAGTTTCTCGGTCCAGCAAATCTTCTAAGTTTCTCATCAATCCTCAAATGAAACACTGGCACGGGAGATGTGTTCCAACCAAAAGTTGCCTACGTGTCTGGCTTGTTGTATGCCCACTCCGTATTTATACCCCGGTTATATATGTACATGTATATCGAAACCAAGTCCAGGTCACGTGACTTCGTTTCACAAGAAAAAGTCCAAAAATCGTCATTAAAATGCAAAAAATGAATAAACTCTCACTGGGGAATTGAAATACATAATATAGTTTTGCAAATCACAGTCATAATTAATGCATCAATGACAAATTAAACGAGAAATTGATGATTGAAAAGATCGTGCTCATGATCATGACGAAATGTCACAAAACTTTCAAACAGTTTAATCTAACCTTAAACACTAGATTTTGACGTGGTTAAGCCTTGAGTTACTTTATAAACTAGCTGAATAGAACCGCTAGATACTAATTAATATAAAGATACTAATTGCATTGTACAAACTAAACACTAACCTGAGTAATATAGGTTTTTGTGTGAATTTTCTTCACGTGGTTTTGAATTTTACAACGGAAGTAACTTTCTGATGACGTCAAAGCAAGATGGCGGCCTCCATAAAAATATTCAAAAGTTTTCAAATGATTGAGAAAATGACTCAAATCTATAAAGATTGACTACTATAGATGATAAATCACTGGTGGTAAGTAAGGAATATATAAATACATCTAAGACACTGGTCTAATCTAACTGTGAAGCTACCGTATCGTCTCGACACTAACTTATCAAAAAAAATAATTTGAAAAATTCTAAAATTTGTGACACTCCTCTCATCTTTGGGTTTTGGTGTTTACCAACACCAAGCTAAAGAAGATAAAACAAAAAGAACAAATTTTAGAGAACTTTATATATTGTGAGATCAACTGTTTAATAACAAACTGTGATAGCTAAATTACTGTCTTCCAAGTAACAGTGATAACTTTGTTTAGTTAACTTATGTTTTAACATGAGAGTTATCTATAATATGAGTACAAAAATAAAACTTTTGTTTGTTATAAAAATATATCTATGTAATTACTGTTCATATGCAAAGACGACTGTCTACTGCTCACTCTCATTAACACATTGTCCATGCATGATTTTTCTTTTTATATATACTAATTACAACTGTTTATACGAGGTAGTTCACCACATACTCTGTTTGATTATATGTTCATGCTTTATCTATATACGTTATAACTGTTTATGCTATGTTTTCCACTATACACATCTGCGATGAAGTTCATGTTTATATCTGTAACTTTGAGTACCTGGTTATAAGTGTATGGTCCTCAAGAACTATATATATAAATTACAACTGTCTATACGAGATAGTTCACTATATACACTGTTTGATTATATGTTCATGCTTTATCTATATGTTATAACTGTTTATGCTATGTTCTCCACTATACACATCTGCGATGAAGTCCATGTTTATATCTGTACTGTGAGCACCTGGTTATAAGTGTATGGTCCTCAAGAACTATATATATATAAATTACATCTGTCCATACGAGATACTTCACTATATACACTGTTTGCTCATGCTTTATCGGTATAAGTTGTAACTGAAAGGCTGTTTAGTCTATGTACTCAACTATACACATCTGCGATGAAGTCCATGTTTATATCTGTAACTGTGAGTACCTGGTTATAAGGTATAAGTGTATGGTCCTCCAGAACTATATATATAAATTACAACTGTCTATACGAGATAGTTCACTATATACACTGTTTGATTATATGTTCATGCTTTATCTATATGTTATAACTGTTTATGCTATGTACTCAACTATACACATCTCCGATGGAGTCCATATTTATATCTTTAACTGTGAGTACCTGGTTATAAGTGTATGGTCCTCAAGAACTTGACCATCTCGGGCGTAATATCTAAAGCGCACCTCAACTTTAATTGGGGCTAATACTTCTTCGACCCTTCGGAGTATAAGGGTTGGATCCTGGCTCTGGACTCGAACCTCTCCAACCTTGTCTTTAGACTCTTTTGTCTGTCCTCCCTTCACTGTAGCGTCTTGCTCCGACGACTTTGGGGGAGTAACCATGGCCCTCTCTATGGCCCCCTGTTTATCATCTAACTTAGGGGGTGCCATAGCTTTTGTGGAGAGTAACTTCTTAACATCAGGCTTAGGGAGTAGGGGAACTTTTTCAATCGGCCCCTGTTTAACATCTGTTTTAGGGGGTGGGGCGGCATTCTCGGAAGACCGCTTCTTAGCATCTGACCTAGGGGGTTGGGGAACTTTTTCAATTGGCCCCTGTTTAACATCTGATTTACTGGGTGGTGGGGCGTTCTCTGTAGGCCGCTTCTTAACATCTGACTTAGGGGGTAGCGGAGTCTTTCCGGAGGACCCCTTTCTTATGTCGGGCTTATGGCGAGCACTGACCCCAGCTGGCGCCTTCTTATTATCAGACGGAGGCTGAATGCTTTTCTCAGATGTATCCCGTTTGGGGTCTTTATCCTTGGCTCCCTTGTCCATAGAATCCTTCAGAGCGGAGCCTGATTTGGTCGTAGTTGGATTCTTCTTCCTTGCCGAGACTGTTACTTCGGTATCGGAATAATCATCAGTGCTGGAAGTTGGGGTGGAACTCACAAATTCTTTGGATTTATACTCGGATCCCTTACCCCAGGTGGATGACTTACTCTTTCTCAAATCCACACCCCAAAGAGGTTCTTCTTCTGGATCCAGCGATAGATCGTTAGGGATCACTATGGCGTCACTGTTAGCTTCACCAGCTAAGGAATCACTGGCATCCTTTTTTCCAGATAACATCTGTTGAGACAGTTCATCCATTAGGCTCCGTATAGAACCAGAAAACTGAATAGGGATGTCTTGTGAGGCTTGATCTGTGGATAAAGCATGTAGGTCAGATAGAACTTGACCTAGAGAGGGAGACCTGCCACGAGCGCCCAAAGTCTGCGGACTAGGGGAATGTTTACCAACGGAGGCTTTGTGGTCATCTGCTGTGGTCTGAGTGGCTGATGGGGTATGTCCCGAGGGTTTCCCCATGTTCTTCAATGTCTTCTTAGGCGAAGGGGGGTATCTAGGAAATGGGTCTACCCCGGCTGATGGATGAGGGTTCTCCTGTGGTTGTTTGGGAGTACTGTCTTTCAACTCTTTCTCTGGTTTTGGGGGGTGGGACCTATGTGGCTGAGGGTTATCTAATGGTTGTGTGGGAGTTCTGTCTTTCTCTGATCTTGGAGGGTGGGACCTATGTTCCTGACGGGGTAGAGACTGTAACAACCCCACAGTCTCTCGGCTAGAAGATCTGTCCATATCCCAGCGGGCCCACTTACTACTTCGCTCTTGACTCCTGTCCCTACTTCGACCTCTGCTCCTATCTCTGCTTCTGCCTCCCCTTTCCTCACTTGGCCAATTTGATCTCTTTCGGCGGTCATCACGGTTCCACCCTCTATCTCTACGGCTAGGATAATAGCCTCTCCCTCTAGGCATCTTTGTCACTGTCCTGAAAGTACAAATAGAATCAAGCGTCACCTCATAGTCAGCTAAGTATCGTGGAGGTTTCCGAGACCTCCTACCTGACTCACCAGATTTACCTACAATTTCCCCAGTGAGATTCATCTTTAGCTTCATCTGGTCCATCTCCTCTGGTACAGCTTCATCTGTCTGGACAGATCCCTCATCCTTCACTAAACCTTCAGGTATTGTAGGGAAATCGACAACTCTTTCCGTCTTCCTGGAATTGTCAGCAAAGGCAGGGTTTATCATACCCTCATCCATCTTAAGTCTATCTTCGGGTAGTGCAGGGGACATTTCCATGTCCTCTGTCTTAAGTTGGTCCTCTGGTACGGCTGGAGACCCCTCAGTTTCCCCTATCTTCATTGGATCCTCTGGCAGCGGAGGAGACATCTCCGGATCTTCCTCCTCCTCAGGTATCTTCCAGTCTGTTGGAAGAGTACTTTCATAAGGTTTTAGCTGGTCGAAATGTACTATCTTAGATTTCACCTTACCCCACTCCAAAATCTTATAGGTAACATCAGACAGTTTCTTCAAGACTTGGAAGGGTCCATTCCATCTGCTTTGTAGCTTGGGGGATAAACCCCTCTTTTTGTTGTTATTTAGGTACCAGACAGGGTCTCCCCTGGTATAACCTTTGCCCCCGACACGTCGATCATATGCAGTTTTCTGGCGGATGGCAGCCTTTTTCAGGACAACTCGAGCTCGCTCGTGTGCATCCTTTAATCCTTGTCTTAAATCAGACACATAGTCTGTTTCATTTTCGGGTTCCTCAGTTTCATCGGATTGAACATCAACTACCAAATCCAGAGGTACATTTAGTTCTCTTCCGAATATCATCATGGCAGGGGTCTCCCCTGTTGCTTCATGGGTGGAAGTCCTATACGCCATCAACGCCAATGGGATTTGTAAATCCCAATCGAGTTGATGGGTGTCAGGTTGAAGAAGCTTGGCTATGGTGTCCAGGAGTGTACGATTGTACCGCTCCACCATGCCATCACTTTGAGGGTGAAAAGGCGTCGTTCGCGTTTTGTGAATCCCCATCAATCCACAAACTTGTTGAAAAACTCTTGACTCGAAGTTACGACCTTGATCTGAATGCAATTCAGCTGGTGCCCCAAATCGACAAACAACCTCAGCAACCAGTTTGTCTGCCACCGTAATTGCCTCCTGATTTGGCAAGGGGTAGGCCTCAACCCACTTAGAGAAATAGTCTGCGCAGACCATAATCACCTTGTTACCTCTTGGGGTTTCAGGAAAGGGCCCCAGAATGTCAACAGCGTATCTTTCCATTGGTCCACTTACTCCCTGTACTTGAAGTGGAGCTCTCCTGGCTTTTAGAGGTTTCCTTCTAGTTCCACAAATTCGACAAGTACGTACTAGAGCCCGAACATCCACTCGTTGCTCAAACCAATAAAAGCGCTGACGAGACTTCAAGTATGTCCTGCGCACACCAAAGTGTCCTGCCACCTTAGTGGAATGGCACATCTCCAAAACAGTGGACTTCATGGGTGTTGGTACCAAAATTTGCAAACGTATCCACTTTCCATCAGGATCTTCCCAACGTTTACACAATACACCACCCTTCAATTCTAAAGAGTTCCACAGATGCCAGTAATGTTTGGTTGCCGGCGAGTCAAAACTGATACTTTCCCAGGTTGGCTTTACTTTGGATTCTTCAAGGGCCTTAATTATAGGCATAAGTTCTGGATCTTCTCGCTGAGCATTCGCAATTGCTTTAAGATCCCAATCCGGCTCAACAGAGACAACAGCTATTTCCAAATCTGTGTCATTTGGTTCTCCAGTGACTTCTTCACAATGAGTGCATTGTGTGCATGATTCAGGTCTCCTAGACATTACGTCGGCATTGGCATGCTTTTGGCCTGGTCTGTATTCCAGGTGATAATTATACTCTTGCAGTATCTGAATCCATCTAGCCAATTGTCCCTCAGGGTTCTTAAAATTTGTAAGCCACCGGAGAGACCCATGATCACTCCGGATGGTAAATCTCACACCGTATAAATACTGACGAAAATACTTCACATAGTGAACTACCGCCAAGAGTTCCTTCCTTGTAACACAATAATTGCGTTCAGCTCCACTAAGTCGGTGGCTAGCATAATAGATCACACGTTCCTCATTGTCTTGAACTTGGGAGAGAACAGCTCCTAGTGATTCATAGCTAGCATCAGTATCCAGTATGTATGGACAGTCATCCCTTGGGAATGACAGAATTGGAGCTGTTGTCAATTTCTCCTTTAATGCTACAAATGCATCCTCCGCTCTTTGGTCCCATCGGAATCGTTGATTTTTACGAGTCAGTTCATGCAGAGGACCAGCTGTCTCTGCGAACTTCTCGATATGCCTACGGTAATACGAGGCCCCTCCTAAAAACTGACGGACATGTTTCACAGTCCTAGGAGTGGGATAGTTGCTCATCCACTCAATTTTCTTTGGGTCAGGAGAGAGCCCATTCTTAGAGACCATATGTCCCAGGTAATTTACCTCAGTCTGGAATAGCATACATTTACTGGGCTTCAATTTCAAATTAGCTTGGCGTAGACGGTCGAAAACTCGTTCCAGTCTGTTTAACGCTTGCTCAAAAGTAGGAGCAAATGTTATGACATCATCCAAATAGACAAGAGATCCGTCATTACTTAGCCCACCAAGAACTTGTTCCATTAGTCTGCAAAAAGTGGACGGAGCATTCGACAATCCGAAGGGCATAACAGTCCACTGGAACAATCCTCCTCTTACGGTGAAAGCTGACTTCTCTCGTGCTACGGAATCCAAGGAGACCTGCCAGTAGCCGCTAGCTAAATCTAACGTGCTAAAATACTGTGAGCCACTCATTCTGTCCAAGGTCTCATCTATCCTGGGAATCGGAAAGGCATCCTTTTTGGTGGCATCATTAAGTTTCCGATAGTCGACACAGAATCTCCAGGAACCATCTTTTTTTCTAACCAAGACTATTGGAGAAGCCCAGGGGCTTTGAGAAGGTTCAATGATGCCTCTCCTCAGCATATCATCTATCAATTTATCTACTTCATCTTGTCTACATTTGGGTAGCATTCGATATCTCTGTCTTATTGGAAGAGTGTCTCCCGTATCAATACTATGTTGGGCCAAAGATGTCTTCCCTAAGTCCCGATCATTCTTGGCAAAAATAGCAGAGTTTCTAAACAGGAAAGCTTGAAGTTTGTGGCATTGTTCCTCACTTAAACCACTACAACTACGTTCAAATAGTTCTTGGAGAAAGTCTGGTAGTGGAGGGAGTGGTTCGGACTCTGGAGTAGAAAAACATTCTGATAGTTTCTCCCCGTCTCCACTGAGATGACAAACATTGTCTGTCTTCGGATCATCAGCAATCTGATATACTCCCTCTTCAATTAAGGTAAACACTCCCAAAGTTGCTCCCTTTTTCATCTCAACTTCTAAAGCACTAGGATTTCTCACTTCCAGATAACTCCTTTTATCAAAGTCAGCTAAAGTGGTCACTATCTCAAGTTCCTCTGTATCAGGGTTTTCAATCATTTCCTCAATGATGCCTGTTCCTTTCATAGGGGTCTGTAAGTTAACCTCCACAAGAATTCCCGTAAAGGGAGGTACTATGATGCTACCATCAGCGGCACTAAAACATAGAGTTGTGTTGGAAACAATTTCTGTGTTATCTTCATCCTTCAGGTCTTCCTTCTGACTATCATCCTCCTCCTGAGACCCTAGTGGAGTTTCAGGTATAATTATAGGAGACTCTGGAGGTGTGACGAAGACACTAGACTCCGCTTCAGGAGAAGGGGTTTCTGGGATACATTCAAACAAATCCCTTGTAGCATCAGGAAAATCCTGAAGAGAATCCTCATCTTTCTCTTCAAACAAGTCATAGGATGACGACAGAGGACTTTCTAGCCCAACTTCAGGAGGATCCTCCAATTTTTCCTGGATAACCTTGTCTTTAGGAGATTCCATTGTTGCAACGCTAGTTTCAATCTCTATTTCGGACTGATGCTCTATGGTGAAGGTTTCCAGGTCTAAATTATCTGGTGTAGTGGACCCATTGGAGGGAGAGCTAACTCGCCGGTTTCCAAAAGTTATCACCTTCCTGTGATAGTCAATAATAGCTCTAGCTGCTCCTAAATAGTCAGTTCCCAAGATGCCTTCAAAATCAATGTTGGCAACCACCACATCAAGGTCTTCCACATGGCCATCAATATTTATTCTACAGGGAATCATACCAAGCATACTCAAAGCTTCTCCATCTGCCTGCACTAACACATGGCTAGGAGGAACTAACTTAGGCTGGGTAGACAACGGCATTCTACGATAAGTCTCTGCACTTAAAACAGTACGAACAGCCCCTGAATCTACCAAGAAGGCCACGTTGGTATTACACACCTCCCCAATGGCAATCACTTTCCTCACTTCACCAAGAACGGAACGATCCGGCTTATTTCTTACTTCTCTACCCTGGTGATTAAGGAACTTGATTGGTGCGGTTTGTGTCGAATGACCTTGTCCAGCCTGATCACGCTGAGCCCGCTCTCCAGCTCGTTTCCGGGAATAGCAATCAGCTATTCTGTGACCAACCTTGTGACAATAAAAGCACTCTGATCTCTTGAATGGCTGACTGGAAGGTTCAGAATCAGACTTGTTCTGTTTGGCTAGCAACTCTACCATTTTCTCTAAGTTTTTGGTACACTCTGATTGAACATCAATTTTAATACTTTCAACTAACTCAGTCAGCTTCTTCAGTTCCTCTTCCTTTTCCTCTATGGCAGTTATTCTACTATACTTGGGTTTTTGGCCTTTTCTTATCTTCTCTGATTCTATGTAGGACTCTTCTTTGAGTGCAACTTCGATGGCCTTATCGAGAGTATTACACTCCTTGGCATGGATAGCCCTCCTGATCTCCTCCTCTAAAATGGCCTGCTCAAAACTCCGTCTAGCCAGACGATCTTGGGCCGCACGGCTCATTTCTGGATAGGCCAAAGCGGTGAGACGTCTTATATCCTGGCCCAATGTCTGCAGAGTCTCTTTGGGCTTTCGGATTCGCCCAACTAGTTCGGCCTCGTAGACCTCCGCCTTTCCACCAGGACCGAATCGCTTCTCTAGGGCTAAAAGGAGCTGATCATAGGTATAATCTTGCCCCATCTCTAATACCATTTGCTGGGCAGGGCCTCGAAGACTGGTGGCTAGAAACTGCCTCTTATCTTCCTCAGACCATTTATTAGCTTCCCCGCAGATCTCAAAATAAGCCCTATAGTCTTGCCATGGTGTATTCCCGTTATACACATCAGGTTTGATCCTGCTCTTGCTAGAAGTTCCAGGAGTCTCTTTGGAGAGTTTAGCACACAACTGAGAGCACATCTTAATAAGCTCTGTTGAGAGATGAGAATCATTAACGTTCTCCATCTTCTCAGGCCTTTCTATAGTGTTATGGCGCTTTGGACTCGAAGTTTCCTGGACATCATCAAGTTCTTCTTGATACTGAGGTAAATGAGGAGTCGGGATGTCACCACCATGCCCTCTCTCCAGCCAGTCCTCCATCGGACCTAACCCTCCATCTTTAGGTTGTTGATTACAATCTGCTGCATTATCTGGCGGCAATTCGGTATCAGGTCTCTGGCAAAACCTGTCTTGCCGAAGCAACCTCCAGGGCCTTTTCACACCTGAAGTTGATGGCACTTGTATGGAACTGGCTTTAGACATACTGATGGGTTGCATCCGTTCTGTTTGGTTAGGATCTCTTCTAACCGATATTGCAGGCTTCTGAATTCTGGTCTCAGACCTACAATGACCACTAACATCACCCAGTGTCTGTGACTTACCTGGAGTAGTACGAAACTCAACAGGCATGTTACTCTGAATTTGGTTGATGATTGATTTCTCCATGGCGTTTTGGAAATTTTCCATCTGACCCTTCATGCCCTGTAATTGTGCCTCCTGGTGATCCTGACCAGTACGAACTTGTTCTGCAATTTGATTGACGTTGTGTATTTGAGTGTTTTGAGACTCTGTAAGTCCTATGACCAACTTCTTTTGGGTTTCCACAACTTGAGTCATACATTTCTGTTGGGTCTCTGCTATTTTCTGCATCTGTCGTTGTTGAGCAACTAAAGTCTCACTAAAAATATCCATCTTTTGCTCAAATTTGCTTTCAACCATAGTGAGATTTTTTCTCAGTGTGTCCTCCTCTCTAAAACTCCTTGCCGGCCTGCCAAGGGCAGTAGAGGTTAAAGGAAATCTCGGTCTTCGGGGAGGATCGCCGACATTCTGATTACTCGGTTCAAAGGGAGTTTTGGCATCTATCATTACACCTCCGGTCCAATACCCTGTACTCCATGAGCTGGGTAATCCCCTCTTCTCAACATCTGTTTCTGGAGTTTTGGGTTTAGCTCCTTTCGAATTAGTGACCTTTCCCAAAGTATCACTCTGTGTATCAGTATCCCTCATTTCCTGTACAGTTGCATCAGCTGCTCCTGGATTGTCAATTTCCATTGCGTCGTTCTTGAAAAACACGGTTTTTTCAAGGTCACCATCTCCTACACCCTCTACATCCGGAGGAGGTGGCAAATTGGAATCTTGCTCCATTTCAGGCGTATAATATGCAATATAAGATTTCACACGTTATCCCACCACTGCCACCAGTGTAACATTCAGCCTAATTATGGTAGTGTGGATGTTGTTTAATAGACTGTGTCACTGTGGGTCTCAGGGTATACGTTAAATACACACGTGGGAAATCACTACATAACATTCATATACAATTTTATATATAACACATATATTGTGGCATTTATAGCCCATCAAATTAATACATGGAAATCGCTGTTTTCAGTTACTGAGGCACTATATAAAAGTTCTTGATACGTGATCACTGTCAATAAAACACTAATTATAAGAGTCCTATATATAATTATCCTTGTGCACACTATTGTCTCTAGTATTCTGGACTTGGCTCAATCAACGGGGTATAAGTCCGTAAATAAGTCTGGAAATGACAGAGTTTCTCAATCTAGCGAAGTTCTTCAAATAGGCTGGAGTTATATAGACTATGCCTGAAAGTGGCAAAGTTCCTCAGTCTAGCAGTATTTCTTCAGTCAGGCTGGAATATTGTATAAACTATGTCGGGAAATGACAAAGTTTCTCAATCCAGCAAAGTTCCTCAATCAGGCTGGTATATTATGAACTTTGTCTGGAAATGGCAAAGTTCCTCAAACCAGCAGTATTTCTTCCGTCAGGCTGAAATATTGTATAAACTTTGTCGGGAAATGACAAAGTTTCTCAATCCAGCAAAATTCCTCAATCAGGCTGGAATATTATGAACTTTGTCTGGAAATGGCAAAGTTCCTCAGTCCAGCAAAGTTTCTTCAGTCAGGCTGGAATATTGTATAAATTATGTCGGGAATTGACAAAGTTTCTCAATCCAGCAAAGTTCCTTCAGTCAGGCTGGAATATTGTATAAACTATGTCGGGAATTGACAAAGTTTCTCAATCCAGCAAAGTTCCTCAATCAGGCTGGAATAGTATGAACTTTGTCTGGAAATGGCAAAGTTCCTCAGTCCAGCAGTATTACTTCAGTCAGGCTGGAATATGGTATAAACTATGTCGGGAAATGACAAAGTTTCTCAATCCAGCAGTATTACTTCAGTCAGGCTGGAATATTGTATAAACTTTGTCGGGAAATGACAAAGTTTCTCAATCCAGCAAAATTCCTCAATCAGGCTGGAATATTATGAACTTTGTCTGGAAATGGCAAAGTTCCTCAGTCCAGCAAAGTTTCTTCAGTCAGGCTGGAATATTGTATAAACTATGTCGGGAATTGACAAAGTTTCTCAATCCAGCAAAGTTCCTCAATCAGGCTGGAATATTATGAACTTTGTCTGGAAATGGCAAAGTTCCTCAGTCCAGCAAAGTTTCTTCAGTCAGGCTGGAATATTGTATAAACTATGTCGGGAATTGACAAAGTTTCTCAATCCAGCAAAGTTCCTCAATCAGGCTGGAATAGTATGAACTTTGTCTGGAAATGGCAAAGTTCCTCAGTCCAGCAGTATTACTTCAGTCAGGCTGGAATATGGTATAAACTATGTCGGGAAATGACAAAGTTTCTCAATCCAGCAGTATTACTTCAGTCAGGCTGGAATATTGTATAAACTATGTCGGAAAGTGATTCTCAATCCAGCAAAGTTCCTCAATCAGGCTGGTATATTATGAACTTTGTCTGGAAATGGCAAAGTTCCTCAGTCCAGCAAAGTTCCTTCAGTCAGGCTGGAATATTGTATAAACTATGTCGGGAATTGACAAAGTTTCTCAATCCAGCAAAGTTCCTCAATCAGGCTGGTATATTATGAACTTTGTCTGGAAATGGCAAAGTTCCTCAGTCTAGCAGTATTTCTTCAGTCAGGCTGGAATATTGTATAAACTATGTCGGGAAATGACAAAGTTTCTCAATCCAGCAGTATTACTTCAGTCAGGCTCGAATATTGTATAAACTATGTCGGAAAGTGATTCTCAATCCAGCAAAGTTCCTCAATCAGGCTGGTATATTATGAACTTTGTCTGGAAATGGCAAAGTTCCTCAGTCCAGCAAAGTTCCTTCAGTCAGGCTGGAATATTGTATAAACTATGTCGGGAAATGACAAAGTTTCTCAATCCAGCAAAGTTCCTCAATCAGGCTGGTATATTATGAACTTTGTCTGGAAATGGCAAAGTTCCTCAAACCAGCAGTATTTCTTCCGTCAGGCTGGAATATTGTATAAACTTTGTCGGGAAATGACAAAGTTTCTCAATCCAGCAAAATTCCTCAATCAGGCTGGAATAGTATGAACTTTGTCTGGAAATGGCAAAGTTCCTCAGTCCAGCAGTATTACTTCAGTCAGGCTGGAATATGGTATAAACTATGTCGGGAAATGACAAAGTTTCTCAATCCAGCAGTATTACTTCAGTCAGGCTGGAATATTGTATAAACTATGTCGGGAATTGACAAAGTTTCTCAATCCAGCAAAGTTCCTCAATCAGGCTGGAATATTATGAACTTTGTCTGGAAATGGCAAAGTTCCTCAGTCTAGCAGTATTTCTTCAGTCAGGCTGGAATATTGTATAAACTATGTCGGGAAATGACAAAGTTTCTCAATCCAGCAAAGTTCCTCAATCAGGCTGGTATATTATGAACTTTGTCTGGAAATGGCAAAGTTCCTCAAACCAGCAGTATTTCTTCCGTCAGGCTGGAATATTGTATAAACTTTGTCGGGAAATGACAAAGTTTCTCAATCCAGCAAAGTTCCTCAATCAGGCTGGTATATTATGAACTTTGTCTGGAAATGGCAAAGTTCCTCAGTCCAGCAAAGTTCCTTCAGTCAGGCTGGAATATTGTATAAACTATGTCGGGAATTGACAAAGTTTCTCAATCCAGCAAAGTTCCTCAATCAGGCTGGAATATTATGAACTTTGTCTGGAAATGGCAAAGTTCCTCAGTCCAGCAGTATTACTTCAGTCAGCAAATTGATGACATATAATTAATCTAAAAAATGGCTAAGTTTCTCAAGTTAACTAAATTATGAAAATAATAATGTAAGTTTCTCAACCTCAAAAATGGCAAAGTTTCTCAAGTTAACAATAGAAAAACATTAATTGCTAAATAAGTTTCTTGATCTTGAAAATGGCAAAGTTTCTCAAGTTAACAATTGATTTCGAAAAATGGCAAAGTTTCTCAAGTTAACAATAGAAAAACAAGTTACTTAATAACACCTGAAAATACAAGTTGATGGCACTCCTTCTCAATCAGGCTGGAATAATATAAACTAAGTCTGGTAATGACAAAGTTTCTCGGTCCAGCAGTAATTCTTCAATCAGCTGAAATATTCTAAAACTTTGCCTGGAAATGACAAAGTTTCTCGGTTCAGCAGTATTTCATCAAACGGGCTGGAATATTCTAAACTATGCCTGGAAATGACCAGTTTCTCGGTCCAGCAGTATTTCTTCAATCGGGCTGAAATATTCTAAAACTTTGCCTGGAAATGACAAAGTTCCTCGATCCAGCAGTATCTCTTCAATCAGGCTGGAGTTATCTAAATTATGTCTGGAATTGACAAAGTTTCTCGGTCCAGCAGTATCTCTTCAATCAGGCTGGAGTTATCTAAATTATGTCTGGAAATGACAAAGTTTCTCGGTCCAGCAGTATCTCTTCAATCAGGCTGGAGTTATCTAAATTATGTCTGGAAATGACAAAGTTTCTCGGTCCAGCAAATCTTCTAAGTTTCTCATCAATCCTCAAATGAAACACTGGCACGGGAGATGTGTTCCAACCAAAAGTTGCCTACGTGTCTGGCTTGTTGTATGCCCACTCCGTATTTATACCCCGGTTATATATGTACATGTATATCGAAACCAAGTCCAGGTCACGTGACTTCGTTTCACAAGAAAAAGTCCAAAAATCGTCATTAAAATGCAAAAAATGAATAAACTCTCACTGGGGAATTGAAATACATAATATAGTTTTGCAAATCACAGTCATAATTAATGCATCAATGACAAATTAAACGAGAAATTGATGATTGAAAAGATCGTGCTCATGATCATGACGAAATGTCACAAAACTTTCAAACAGTTTAATCTAACCTTAAACACTAGATTTTGACGTGGTTAAGCCTTGAGTTACTTTATAAACTAGCTGAATAGAACCGCTAGATACTAATTAATATAAAGATACTAATTGCATTGTACAAACTAAACACTAACCTGAGTAATATAGGTTTTTGTGTGAATTTTCTTCACGTGGTTTTGAATTTTACAACGGAAGTAACTTTCTGATGACGTCAAAGCAAGATGGCGGCCTCCATAAAAATATTCAAAAGTTTTCAAATGATTGAGAAAATGACTCAAATCTATAAAGATTGACTACTATAGATGATAAATCACTGGTGGTAAGTAAGGAATATATAAATACATCTAAGACACTGGTCTAATCTAACTGTGAAGCTACCGTATCGTCTCGACACTAACTTATCAAAAAAAATAATTTGAAAAATTCTAAAATTTGTGACACAATGATATAATTTACATAAGAGAAGTATGACTGTATGAATCATTCTGGGATATTCCTGTTTTGTTGAGACAGATGAGAATAAAATTAACCCTTTGCAAAATTGATCAAAACTGCCTCCAATCATCCAATACTTGGCTCAATCTAAGAGTGAACAAGTGGAGAAAATAAACTATTGGGGTAACGTTTAGGTAGTCAATAAAAACCGGATTCAAGTAAAGAAACAATAGTTGGATCAAAGATTTTTCACTCAATTGAATATCCATCCTCTTATTTCTATTCTGTAGACTTAAATATATGGTTATGTAGGGGCATAGCTAGCAAATGACAAGGAGGTGCAGCCAATGGCGTAGCATCATGTACGCAAAAAATGCCATGGCGTACTCTCAAATTAAGAGAAAATTTGATTTTTTTATATTGAAAACAACAGGCAATTTTTTTAAAACGTAGGTACGAAAAATTTCGAACGGAATGCGTGACATATACATAATTCGCGTGAAAAGTCCGAACGAAATGCGTACATTTTTTTCCGCCGTTCGTATTTTTGCTGTGTAGACGATCTTTTTTAGAAATTTTTTCTACAGAAATATTTTTGCTTGACAATAACCAGGTAAAATGCGTATTTGCGTGACATTTTCTGTCACGCAAAAATAACTGGCGTGACTTCAAATTCTTCAGCAAATGCGTGACAAATACGCAAATTGCGGGACAGTTGACAGGCCTGCTGCTGCTAATGAAACCCCTGAATATTCTGATAAAATGGCCAATAATTTACATTTGATTGGTCCATATTAGTCGGAATTTCATACCTTAAAATGCAGCAGAACGCTTTAAATACAATTTCAGTAATTTTCTTAGAAGACAAAAGCCCCATCTAAAACCCCCGTCAAAGCTCACCAACATTTAAAACCATAATTTGTCAATGTTTTTTCAACAAAGGATTGGTATCGATATGGTGAATTGAATTCAATATCTTTCTCTTAAACCAATTATTGAAAACATTCCCTACAAAAACAGTTCTTTATGTAATGTTGACTGATTGACAACAATTTAATGCGAAAATTATTTATATATATTTTATACTTGTATAACTGTTTTAATTAACAATTTTATGTTTTTTTAGTGGAATTGTTTTTTGTTCCTTTCTTCCGATTCTTGAGAATGAAATAAAATAACTTTCCAAACCTTGTTGGAACAGAATAGCATATACAACATTTTCTTAGACCTCTCAATATTATAGTAATACAAAGGAAATTTTGGTTGATTTAACAAAAGGTATTCAAAAAATTGAAACAAAAACCCAAAAAATAGATAAAAATTTAGATAAACCTTTTATTTCAATAAACTTATGCCAAGAACAAAAGAAGTGCCTGATGTATTTTCTAAATCAATGAAGAGAAAAGTAATTATTTTTTTCAAATCATATTGTTACCAGTTAAAAGATGACCATTAAATTGATGATGTGTAAAATTTTCAGAATTTTTTGATGACTGGATTAAGAGAGACGTGTGTTCAAAAAGTTCATCAAATCGGTACCAATCCTTTGCAGAATAATTCTTTTTTTGTAGGTGGGTGAGATCACCCAACTGGCTCCACCAATGCTATGGGTTATTTTTACATATAATGCATCACACATAATGCTACACATTAGAAAAAAATACTACTTTTCCCTAAAGAGCAAGAAACAAGAACATCTATTAAAAACAGCCCAGTAATACATTTAACAGGTCCCTCATTGGAAAAATCTGTGATGTGCATTCTTATCTGTTTTTTTTATTGAATTGGCTTCTGATTTCGGAATTTACAGATCTGATATTTATTGACTACTAAACTTTTAGTAGGTTTTCTTTAATAAGGCAATGTGAATAAGTGGAAATTGATATGTGTATATCCTACCACCCCTATAAAATAATGGACTTGCCCACTTGGTCTCTTGGATCCACTTGTAAAATATATATAACCTAGTTACAGCTATAGTCATTCTCCTTGGGCGCCCTATCACAGGCCTGTCAACTGTCCCGCAATTTGCGTATTTGTCACACATTTGCTGAAGAATTTGAAGTCACGCCAGTTATTTTTGCGTGACAGAAAATGTCACGCAAATACGCATTTTACCTGGTAATTGTCAAGCAAAAATATTTCTGTAGAAAAATTTCTAAAAAAGATCGTCTACACAGCAAAAATACGAACGCCGGAAAAAAAACGTACGCATTTCGTTCGGACTTTTCACGCGAATTACGTATATGTCACGCATTCCATTCGAAATTTTTCGTACCTACCCCCCGCCCCATTTTGAGGGGAGGTGTTCAACATTTCCAAGTCACTCATGTTAGGTGTTCCCAAGTTGACAGGCCTGCTATCAATACTACAATTATATATCTGTCTCATATTATCACGGTTGAAAGCGCATAATCACAGACACGGGAACAAGAGTTCATCCCCCTCCCACTCACTATGTATTACTTAGAAAAAAGACATTAGCAATACAGTGACTGAGGGGAAGGGATTTAAATTTTCCTGCATCTGTGCTGTGAAATTGAACTGTTGAAAATAAGCTGGATTAATGGTTATATAGATAATACTCAGATTTGTGTCACATACTCAACTGACAACGTTTCAACACACAAGCAGTTGTGGTGATTTGAAAAAATCAACCCCACATAATAATGGGGGGGGGGGGTGAAAAAGTGTAGCCTAGAATCTAAGTATTAGATGGAAATATATAGCAACAATCTAATATTACAAGATTATAGCCATGTAAACATGTGAGGTTGATTACATTGTGGATGATTATGAATCACTCTAGGGCCTTGTCCATAATCCAATCTTACGTGTACGACGTTGTTCACGAGGTGTGTCAAAGGCATTTCAGAACATTTGAATGTAATCAATTATTAATCATACATCGATGGCATCTTCACATACGGAAGAATATAAATGTTATCACACGGGACTTACCTAGTCTAGTGTAAAACTCCGCAATGTTGTTTATCAGCAAATGATGTACCAGGGGCCATGAACGTTTCTAGCGGATATTAAAGAGGTCACGTGAAATTTGGACTGTGTTCTGACGTCATGGGAGCCTTGCGAAATTTTCCAATAATAATAATACAATTTGATTACTGTGTTGAAATTATGTCACTATAAATATGAATTGATAATCGTCAAGGAATAAGTTATCTTGATCAACGGAATCGGTAAGTCTGTATTGAAGACTAGATTATTTGAAACCGGGGTTTGAACATTTTCTTAAATTTAATCTAACTTATTATCGCCCAGTTTGTTTAGATATCTACATTTGTGCAAGGACGTCTATCTCGAGATAGACCTAACATGAACTGTCTTTCTAGAGACCGGTTTATTTCATTCTGATACACATCACATCTAAAAACCTGGGCATACTCGTTAAGGTTCAGCTGGAAAGTAACATTTTGGTAAAAAAATTGCTATGCACATGTTATTTTCCTCCGCCATAAACCCAATGAGAAAATAACATGGAGGGGCGCTATTTGACGAGTTATATATAGGAAGACGATGTTCTCTAGATTTCGTTATTATAGACTAGGAAGAAGTGTCTTATTATAGCTCGTCAAATAGCGCCCCTCCGCCATAAACCCAATGAGAAAATAACGTTGCTATACCTGCACATGTTATTTTCTGGTACAAAATTAGATATGAAGGCAAGTGTGTATTTCCTTGCTTTTTTCAGGAAAGTATCATTACATTGCCTACTTTTAGTAAACCTGGAAACAAGTCAATGGTAGCTCCTGTGTTGTCTGGGAACTTTGAAAGAAAATTTAGAAAAATAGAAAGTGTGAAATATCAGAATTTCTTGGAGTTCCCATTGAACACCTACCAGATATTCTAAAAGAAGACAATGTAATGATGCTTTCCTGAAAAAAGCAAGGAAATTGACACATGCCTTCATACTTTATTTTGTACCAGAAAATAACATGTGCAGGTATAGCATTTTTTTACCAAAATGTTACTTTCAAGCTGTACCTTAAATTCACCATCCCGCGAAAAATTCTTTCTTTTTCGAAAAATTCGTAGGAACAGCTGTTAGAAATAAGTATATACTTATAACTTTGCAAGGACCTTTTGCGATCAGAAATTGTTTATTACACCATTGCTATGCAGTTTGTTGAGAATTCCTTGAGATGTGACGTTTAAATCATGTGTTTGTATAACGAAAGATAATTTATCTGTCCTATTCCACCAATTCTAAATCGAAAGTGCCTTATATCAAATTTCATGGTGATCTATGATGCAAGAAGAGAGGGCCATGGTATTCCATAATGGGTTGTGGGAATAAAGTAAAGGTGCATAATTCACATCTGGTTCTTTATATCTGACATATGTCACTTATGCCCTTCAGTGGTGTAGCCAGGAAGAAAAAAGCAACGAGGTGAAAAATATTTCCAAACCTGTTCAAAAAAGTGATGAGGCCTTCCTAGCTTCACTACAACATTTTGATTAAAAATGACGTCTACATGTATGTAACTCAGACAGAAATACGAATGTAAATTATGATGGCAATAGGAGAACATGATGATAACCCTTAACGCGATGATTATGCACAATGCACAAATTCAAAGTAGCAATCTACGAGACATGACTCATATTTGGCAGCATAAAACATACAGGGATTTTTGTTAACATAAGCACGGAGCGGTAGGCAAACTGCGCGCCTACTATGCACGCAGTTTGGAACACTGACAAACTGCGCGCCTATTCACAAAATGACAGACAGGGAGGACACGACTCCCAAGAGGATGGAAATTACTGGAAATACTAGGCTAATTTTGGTTTTCAGACAGTACCAAGATGTGGAGACTAACTTAGTTTATACGTAGCACTCGATTTTTTTCCCGACGCATATTTAGTTATCTCAAAATAAGGTTCCCAAGGAGCTTTCGTGTTAAAATTATACAGTGTTGCGTCATATAATGTCTGTTTTTCGTAGTTTGACGTTTATTTAGCCCTTGTTTTTGCATATTCTGAAAGATATAGGATTGCTGCACATGGTTTAAGTAATACAATTTGTTTATTAAACAGTGACAAGCCATTAACGTGATTTTATTTTTTTCGCTGTCAAACTGCGTGCATACTTTCACGTGGATTTCACAAACTGCGTGCCTAATATTTACAAACTGCGCGCCTATATTTACAAACTGCGCGCCTAATTTGCAAGCTGTGTGCAAGTTTGTTGAGTATTTTCAGAAAACGTAAACGCCACTCACTAAACCTGTCCCTATATAAAAAGAAACCAAAGTCTGACCCTAACAAAAATGTAGATATGATAACAACGGCGCATCTTCAAAAACCATGACACCCCCTTCAGAATTAAACAAGATGTTATTTCAAAACGCACCAATGAAGAAAAGGAAACCAATCAAGAAACCAAAGAGGCGATTATTTAAAGGTACCAGTGACTCATTTGAAAAAACATTAAAAGACTGTGAAAACCTCTTGCCCGATGTCCTCTCAAACCTTAAAAGAAATAGTACATTGTGTCAACATTTCCTCAATTTCTTTGGATTTATCAGGCTCGTATACTATCATGTACTGCAGTCGGGACATTCAAGTATTACTTCCTTTGGCATATGCTATAAAATAGACTCGGAACTATTGTATCCCCAAAAATTCAAAGATTTAAGTGAAAAAGTTTTGAATTTCTGAATTTTTGCTCGTCATGCATGCATGGTCACTTATTTATGGTAACATGGGTAATAAGTTTCAAGTCGAAAGAGTGAGATTGTTGTAAATATCCTTTTCTTACTTATGTTGCTAAAACTGTGAATTTTTATAGCATTTTATAATGAGGAATTCATTGAATTCTAAGAAATGGCTTTTTGGACTGCATCAATCAAAAATATAAATAAAAAAGTATTCAATATATATTTACACAATTTTTATGAACGAATTGTATTTATGTTGCACCATGCATCATGCACCATGTTAGTTTGAAATAAAGTAGTAAAATAGGCACTTCGGCACTTCGATGGGGACTAGGCGGGGGCCACCTGGGTGTCTTTTAGTAGGACCCCAATAGAACAAAACAATTTTCATGAGATTTTTGAACTCAACACTATATGATGAAGTCGAATTATTGCATCAATTTTTTATTAAATCATATAGACAAGAAAAAAATAAAATATAAATATGTACATTTCCACTGGTTGTCAACCATCAACCCAATTTTAGTTTTTGATTTATTTGAACCTTTTCAATCTCTACCTTTCAACTTACTTACGTACTCCCATGAAATCACATAGGCCTGCATTACTGACAAGTCATCGATAATATGCACGCAGTTTGGAAGAGTAGGCACGCAGTTTGTGATTTCTGGCTAAAATAGGCGCGCAGTTTGTGTTTTATTACTTCTTTCTGTCATGTTCATCTGTTTTAATACGAAATATTTTGTATTGTACGGGAAAACTGGGTTGAGATTTACCTGTAAATCAAAACCCAAGTGTTTTATATTTCTGTGGAACGTGCGATATCAACTTATGTATCGGTGATCGAAAAATCGATGTCAATTTTTGTATTAATCTGCTTATATTTTTAAACCTACGTTCATCTGGACATGCATTTCGCTATCACATGGTTGAATCATATAATCGCCATCGAATGGACGTGTTGAACTATAAAACAATTCAGAATAAATGTCTTAAAATGACGTTTGAAAACACAGACTCCAACTTTTATGATGCAATGTTGATAGGCGCGCAGTTTGTCAGTCTTTCAAACTGCGTGCATAGTAGGCAAGCAGTTTGGCTACCGCACCGTGATAAGGCTGCGACACAGTAGAACCCTTACACGAAGGTGACACTGCCCCACACTGTACATTTGCTGTCATGTTATCTTTCCAAAAGTTCAGATTCAGAAAAACTCTGGAGTTATTTCTTTTTCTTCGAGCTCCTTACCTAAATCTTAAGAAATTCTTGCACCATTGCATTGAGACATAATGATGCAAAATGCACTTGTCTTTTGAAGTAAGTGCAATATACATAGTCTTCTGAAGTGAGTGCAATATGCACGGTCTTCTGAAGTAAGTGCAATATGCAAGGTCTTCTGAAGTAAGTGCAATATGCAAGGTCTGTATTAAGTATAATGTGTATGGTCTTCTGAAGTAAGTACAATATGCATGGTCTTTTGAAGTAAGAGTAATATGCATGGTCTTCTGAAGTAAGTGCAATATGTATGGTCTTGTCAAGTAAGTAGAATATGCATGGTCTTCTGAAGTAAGTGCAATATGCATGGTCTTCTGAAGTAAGTACAATATGTATGGTCTTCTGAAGTAAGTACAATATGCATGGTCTTCTGAAGTGAGTTCAAAATGCATGGTCTTCTGAAGTGGGTGCAATATGCATGGTCTTCTGAAGTAAGTGCAATATGCAAGGTCTTCTGAAGTAAGTGTAATATACATGCTCTTCTGAAGTAAGTACAATATACATGGTCTTCCTGAAGTAAGTATAATGTCCATGGCCTTCTCAAGTAAGTGCAATATGCATGATTTTTTGAAGTAAGTGCAATGTGCAAGGTCTTCTGAAGTAAGTGTAATATGCATGGTCTTCTGAAGTAAGTACAATGTACATGGTCTTCTGAAGTAAGTACAATGTACATGGCCTTCTGAAGTGAGTGCAATATACATGGTGGTCTTTTGAAGTAAGTGCAATATGCATGGTCTTCTGAAGTAAGTGCAATATGCATGGTCTTCTGAAGTAAGTACAATGTACATGGCCTTCTGAAGTGAGTGCAATATACATGGTGGTCTTTTGAAGTAAGTGCAATATGCATGGTCTTCTGAAGTAAGTGAAATATGCATGGTCTTCTGAAGTAAGTGTAATATACATGCTCTTCTGAAGTAAGTACAATATACATGGTCTTCCTGAAGTAAGTATAATGTCCATGGCCTTCTCAAGTAAGTGCAATATGCATGATTTTTTGAAGTAAGTGCAATGTGCAAGGTCTTCTGAAGTAAGTGTAATATGCATGGTCTTCTGAAGTAAGTACAATGTACATGGTCTTCTGAAGTAAGTACAATGTACATGGCCTTCTGAAGTGAGTGCAATATACATGGTGGTCTTTTGAAGTAAGTGCAATATGCATGGTCTTCTGAAGTAAGTGCAATATGCATGGTCTTCTGAAGTAAGTACAATATGCATGGTCTTCTGAAGTAAGTGCAATATGCATGGTCTTCTAAAGTGAGTGCAATATGGATGGTCTTCTGATGATACCCCTATAAATCAGTGTGGGATTGATTTTCAACTACTTGTGTTTTGAAATCTTGCGATTGAAAATAGATTGATTAGTGGCTATCTAGATATTCAGCTTTGTGTCAACTTCTGACAACATTTTCAGCCCCAAGATTTCAATATACAAGTAGACAAGTATTATTCAAGTATTTATGGAATATCATGTAGAGGGGTTCACAAATACATGTTTTTATTTTTACAGGCATATAAGCTGTTAAAAATGGCCAGGGCAAGTCTATGGCGACAATTAAAAGTGCTACTAAAAAGGAATCTTCTCCTTAAGAAGCGTGTAAAATCATCAACAATACAGGTATGGGTTAATTTGATCTATAGGTGCTGACTAAATTGCTGACAAAAAGCAACATGTACAATCTATTCCTTGAAATCTCTAATACAATATCTACAAATAGATCCAGGATATGTTCTGAAATGATAAGGTTATTAAGGATTTAAGGTGCAAAAATTTAGAGAAAATATATATATTCTCCAATATAACTTTCCTGATGTAAAGTATGTTTTGGGAATTGTAGAAAATAGACATGCCAAGGAATTATATGAGCCTAAAAACTGAAACAATTTTAGTTTAACTTGCTCTCTAGATCTGATTCTCTCTTTAAAATGTATGCATTATTGGATATTCATGCGATCAGTGTAAATGTTATATAAGAAAAATCAAATATGAAAGAGTATGAATGAAGTTGAGCTTTTGCGAATTGTGAAGTAAACAATTATAGCTGAACTGATGTACAAGTATAAATAATTAAATGTACATGTACATGAAAAATCAAATTTGAAAATAAGGCGAAGGCTTCTCCCTTGAGAAGACAGCAAGGCCAAAATGTTACAAGTAAATAATAATATTATCAAATGAATTGCTGTTTATTTTCTATTTCCAGGAAATAGCGTTTCCATTATATTTTGTTATAATACTTGCTATCATCAGAGTAGCTGTGAGACCAAGGACACAACCTACGATCATTGGATTTCCTGAACACGATCTATCTAAAGCATTTGGACAGCCCAATAGAAATTTGACATTAACAAAGATATTTATTACCCCAGATAATTTGGACACGCGAACTATTGGAGCAGGCTTGGCAACACGTCTCGGATTATCCCCTGATAGCATTGTGTATTTTTATAATGAGACAACAGCTGTGAACGCTTATGTAGAGAATCCAAAGAATGTATTTGGGATCCATTTTGATAAACTGCAGGATAATGCAACGTCATATGAGCTTCGTGTACCCATTAAATCTATGCCAACAGCTTTGTCTAACCTGTATGGCTCGCAAGGTGAGCTCTTTTATAGGCTAATAGGATCGAGGGCTAGTATTTATAGCTAGGTTGATGTATATCTCCAGAATAGGAACAGTTTGGTACTGGACCTGTCTATATGCAAAGCAGCAACTAAGTGCTACACTCAGATGAAAACTTGAAATTGCTTTGCACCCAGCTGGAAATCAATCACCTGGATTTTGGGTCTTAAAAAGTCATTTAGAAATAGAAATTTTTTTTCCATGTGTTCAAGTATGCAAACTCCTCAAATTAAAAATGAGATGTTTTAAGTCACCCACCCTAGCACCCTCTCCCCAGCCTGTCTGCCCCAATTAAGTATTTATACTATCTACATTTGTAAATTTTATGTTTGGCAACAATGAGAAATGAGGTTTTGAACAGAGTCCCTTATATATTTTTATATCACATTTAAAAGAGAGACTAAAAATGTTTTAGGATAGGAACTATTTATTTTGTCACCAAAAAGAAGCAGAGACATAATGTAATATGACTATCACTCTTTGTAACCATTTCCTTACCAAGGTTATAGTAATGCCTTGTTGTATATGTGCATAAACTCAATCCATGGTATATGCCTTTCAAGGTTCCTGTAGATCCAGTACAGAAGGACTGGCTGCTTTTTCATGTCCTGCCAATAGTTACATCTTCAGTGGTTTTGCAAACCTTCAGGCTGTCATTGATGCAGAAATAATAGGGGTATGTATATTCAGTATTAAACACTTTTACCCATATCACATTTTGCAATAGTCCTACATTAAAGTATTTTATAGTATTCATCGCAACTTAACTGCCTATATGAATATTCTCTTTATCGTAAATTTATTTTTAATTAATTAGTTAAAGGGCAACAGAAGTTTTCCATCCCCCAAGATTAATGTACAGATGATGCCCAAAGGAGAGTTTACACCAAATGTGGCATGGATCCAGATACTGTCCTCAATCTACTTAGTCATGGCTTATGGTCCGTTTGTCAGCTTTCTGGCTTCTTTTCTCGTTTTTGAAAAGGAGAAGAAGATCAAGGAGAATATGAAGATAATGGGCTTGAATGGCACTGCATTTTGGTAAGTGTGCTCTACAACTGTACATGTATTGTGCTTAGAACATGTAAAGTGGAAAGTAGAGGTAAAACACTGTTACCGATTAACTCAAAACAAAATGAACCTCCATAAGATGAACACCTAAGTGAACACTTTTTGTATTTTTCTCTTGTTCTGCTTACACAGGTTTTTCTGTAGTACGAAGAAATGGGATAAAAAGTATGAATTTGACGGACCGAATAATAACGTAGAGTAAATACTGTAAAATCTGTTTAATTAGGCCTTAAGAGTGTTCCACTAAGTCTTGGGAGGTGCATTAATGAAAGATGTTTCACATTCATTTTACATACATGCATGTAGTTAATGTGATACTGGACTGTGAAAAGTGTTCCATTTATGGTAATGTTCCAAGTACAGGGGCATTCTGCTTTGCAGGTTCCCTTTCAGAGATGGTTAAATTATTATGTTCATCAATCAACTTAGAGTCTTAATGTTTTGGAAGATTCTTTATCATTTTGTTTAATCACCAGCAGTCTGAAGTCACCAGCAGTTTGACTATTCTTTTATATAGAGCCATTTAAAGTTATACACATTGGTTATATGTAAAGTTCAACAGTCAATGCTATACCTGGAAATGAGACTGCAAGTGTTTACATCCCTACTTAATTAATCAATATGTTTCATGTTTTATAGGTTGAGTTGGTTTATCATATACACTGTCCTCATCTTCATTGTGACAATCGTTGTCACACTCATTGGCTTCCTGTTGTTTGAACGCAGCAACCTCTTCCTTTTCTTTCTGATGCTGATGATGTATGGATTGAGCATTGTCAATTTTGGCTTCATCCTCTCGACATTCTTTGATAAACCTCAGTCGGCTAGTGCAGTTGCCAGGTATGTTTGGGGGTAGAATAAATTGCACTGATCATTGTTAGGTTACCGTACATTTCATATTAAATTGTCCCACATAAAATTTGTCATCAAATTTCCACAAAATAGCTTAACTGCTCAACTTGATATTTTGTACATATGCATATGCATACTAGTCAGTAATCTGATTAGGTTTTGGTTTTGGGCATAATGGGTAGATTATATACTTGGTGGCCATTTTGAATTTTATGATATAAAGTGTGTCTAGTGTTTGTTTTATTTCAGCTTTTTGATCATTTTGCACCATGGTTTTCAACCATCTTCTCTATAAAAACACTTTCAGCCACTTACATTCTAATAAATGCATAGGCGTAGCCAGGGAGGGTGCGATATCGCACCCCCTCCATAACCCCAAAAATATAACCATGAAATAGAAGAAGAAAAGAACTTTAAAATGGTTTTTATTTGAAGCTTCTAGTTCAGTTTTGAAGGAAGTTGCATCATTTTTATAAAATTCAAGATAAATCTTAACTTTTTGGCTTGTTTATGCCACAATCGCATCCCCCTGACTGAAAAACAAAATTTTTTTGGCAATCGCACCTCCCCCTGACTGAGAGCTGGCTACGCCCCTGAAATGTTATGCAATCAATCGAAGCCATGTTTAAAAACATTTATCAGTAGCTAGGATGTTGAATTGTGAATTGTATTATTAGATACTTTTGGATACAAAAAGCAAGTTTTGTTGTCAACTGTGTGATATTACATGTATTTCCTCCTATGAAAATATGCTGTAATTTTGGTTGATAGTTTTGATACATTTTGAGTAAGGAAAGCTATTTCAGCTGAACCACTAAAATTATAAATATGGAAGGAATGTTCTAATTTTGATCAATATCATTCTGACCAGCTGATCTTATGATGAATGGGATATGTGATGCAGAAAATATGTCTGGGTTTTAACCCTAGGAGTTTCATTCCAAAAATGTTCTCATCTTACAAAATTTGAAAGAGAATAAGAAATATAGATGCTTTAATGAAATTTATTTTTCCAGTTTGGTCCCACTCATATTCAGTTTGCTGTATTTGGCTGTAAGTTTGACAAGAAGCTACACGATAGATGGCCCTGTTTCCTCCATCCCCAATGTTGGCCAATGGTTCTTGTGCCTGCTCTCGCCTGTAGCTCTTGCATTGTCCGTAGATCAGGTAAACAACATCCTACTTTTGTTTATAGATTCACAGGATACCTGTCAAAACAGTGTTTTGGGTGTTTCAATTGAAAGTCTCAGGGTTAATGTGAATTTTATATGAGTTTGCAAAGAAATGTTCCAAGCCCCCTTTTGGAACACATTACATTTTGGATCCTCCTGAATTTGACCATTGGCTTCCTTAAAAGCCCATGCTTGGACATAAGAATTCAATTATACATTATAATCAAATGTATAATAAAACCTATGTATTGTTGGAATCGTCCTTTGTACTGAACAGATTTACTCTTTATACAGGATACAGGTTTTCCTCAAATGAGAGGGAGACTTGAAAACTGTTCCTTCCAAGGATGTGTTTCATCAATACAGTTTTTCAAAATGATTCAGTTATGTCATGTATGTTTTACAGGGTCTTTATTTGGATATTGCACGTGGAGGCATGAACTTTGAAACAATGCATTTTGGGCAGTTCCCTCTCTGGTCTTCACTCACTATGCTAGCTGTTGATGTTGTGCTTTATGGACTTCTTGCTGCCTACCTTGACAATGTAGTACCAAGTAAGAATTTGATTTCTTTTATGATTTTTCCCAGTTGTTACATTATGTATAATTCTATAATCAGAAAATATCTAAAAGATACATTTTAGATCATTAAGATTTCATCAGCATCAAAGCTTAATCTCTTGATGGAGACTCATTGCTCAAAATTATAATTTCTATTTCAGGTGAATATGGTATGAAGCGCCCTCTGTGGTTTTGTTTCATGCCATCGTTTTGGTGCCCTCGTGAGATCAAAGAAGAGGATTTGATTTTATCAGAGCATGGCTTTGAAGATAATGTAACAGTTGAAGCTGTCTCAGGAGATATAGAACCTGTCTCGACTGAGTTTAAAAGCAAAGATGTCCTCAGGTATATTCATTTTGATATCGCTTGAACCATTGTGGATTGCTCTCTGTACAGAGAGCTGGAGTCAGTTAGCTTTGATCCGAACCATCTGATTTTTCAGTACTTGAAAATAATCTGCCAACTAATCCATAATGACACTACTATTGGCCAAAATGGATTTAAATAACTGCTTCTTTAAGAGTTTTGAGAGCCAATAAATTGTTTACATTTGCAGAATGTTCAATATCAAGAAGACATTCAAAGGCAAGAAAGGGGCTAATGTTGTAGCAGTTGATGGTAAGTCCATTATTTTGGTTTTTAATCTTTAACTATCAGCAAACACAATGGAAAACAAAATAACAAAGTATTTCAATGGCAAGTTGCATTTCATTGCAATATTCTAAAGTCTGTATTTTAGCTTGTTCAAAAGGTTCGCTTTCAGGCATTGACTTAAATTTCAGATATTGGATTGAACTGCTGTTTAGAAGTTATAAATAAACACCGTTGTAAACACATGTTAATCATCTTTATTTGTCAATAAACTGTGACACTATTTATAAAACCTAATAAAAATGTTAAAACCTCTGAAATATTGCTCTGGTGGATCATATATTATTTCGGATTTTAGTTGAATTCGAGTTTTCACTGAATGATAACAGCATTTCCATTGAAGGTTTATTTACTTTTCCCAATCATAATGTTCAGTCAAGGTAGGATTGACACATTTGTCTAAATAGCATCTGAGCAACTGTTTTGCCAACATCACCCTCTATCTCTGTTGGTTTGCTAAAGTTAGAAGGACATAGATAATGATGGCCACAGACATTTTCAATAGAACGTGGACTTGAAGCCATCAGGTGGTCTATAATATCTATATTTAATTCCCTTGTTAAGTCGTATATGAGTCCATTCACTGCTGCTGCTCTGAAGTCACTCCTTTTATGGTATTCCCTGAATAAAAAGGCTGGTTTGTGAGGAAAAGCTACATTATTTAACCATATGAATCTCACATTGCCACATAATGTAGTCTGCCTCATAGATTTAATTGATGGAATTATCAATTCCTTAATTGTGTGCCAGTATTCCAATAATGGTAGATTCCTCAAGTCCCAAGGGCCTCCTTCTATGATTACAATGTCTCTCTGATTTCGAGTAGAAAGTGTCTCATTTATATATCGCGTTATGTCGGTTTTAATGTTTTTTGTTTTGGGAGTCCAGAGAAAATGTAAATGCTCGAATCCCCAGTCTTTAAACTTTTCTCTAGGAAATTTTCCCCCTGCTAAAGCACTGAAGTAAACCATTGTGTGACGCAAATGAGACTGGCCTGAGCACATTACAGAATTTAAACTTTTGAAGCAGTGATTGGCCTGTTTCTCTGATATGAATTCTAAAAGGCAGTCTTCATGAAGGCCCCATTTATATGTTCCATTTACTTGAATCCATCTTCCATTCCGAGACATGAACCCAGGATCATCATTACATATTATTGTTTTGTTCATAAATTCAACAAATGATTCTAAATCTCTCTGTGTTTCCATTTCACAAAGTGCTATATTTGCTATGACACCTAAACTTGGATAAAGAGGTGTTATTTCATTAAATGCTCCAAAATTAGTGTACATTTGGATTATTTCTATATTGGAACATGGTGGTGCATTTGGACAACATACATGGTATGTTCCGTTAAAGTAATCTTTGATGTTGCACAAGTACTTGTGAACACCCTCTACCATAATTCTGAAGCTACTTCCACCTTTTGATAGAACTCCTCGATATGTTTCTTGTAAAATAACAATCACATCGTAATTTTCTTGTAATTCCCATTGCACAGAATAGCCATATTCCTTGAAATCCGTTAAGGCATCAAGATCATTGTTTAATATTGCTTCTCTATTTTCCAACATGTGTCTAACTTGTTCATAAATAAGCATTTCATAATTCTCACCATGGCAACGTGATCTAGACTTTTCCTCATTAACAAGTTCCTTGATGTAAAGATACTTGAATGTCCAATTGGTTTTTAATGCCATTTCTTGGTCATTGACATTTTCAGTGCTGTTTGTCTTTTCTGTATGATGTCCAGGATTATCTGTTACAAACTCATTTTCCATTTGGTTGATTTTGATTTCTTCTCTCCAAAATCTTCCAATACTCTGCTCTGCATTGTTTTTCTGTTCATGAATTGATGTTTTGCCAAATTGCCTCAGTGTTTTAAATATTGTTGACATCACCAGTTGACGTTCCATCTTTACGTAGATACATATTGTTAAAATAATCAAAGAAACTGTGATCATGACAAATATTCTGAGAAAATGCAACAAACTTGTCATATTTATAGTACTGTGTTACAGTGTGTCCAGGAAGTCAAGACAAATGCCCCAATATTATGAAACCTGGTCGTGTCAAGACCCTGGCTTGTAAAATATGACAGATATGCCCTAACGTTCATTAAATATCGTTTTTATGTTATGTTAAAATGTTAGATATAATATAACCATGATGGCCTTCACATTTTGAGACCATGTCATGAAAGTTGATGTATATATCGTCATAATGTAATTTCACAACCCATAGTATTTACATTTTCAAAAGGTAAAATCCTAAAATTATAGCTTTTGTATGTTTTCTTCCTGGATGTACTGTATCCAAATGTTTATAAATGCTGTGATAATGCTGTGATAATGCTGTGATAAATGCTGTGATAATGTGACATCTGAAAATAGGTATCTTGAAAGTAAGATAACTCAGAAATGGGCATTTATATTTTAATGTCAAAACTTAATGTACTTATAATGCTTTAATATACTCAATATCTATGTACTTTATATACTGTGAAAATCACAAGGAAGAACTTGTAAGGTGACCCATATGTCAGACTCTGACATGATTAAGAGTCAATTTAAGATGTATTGTATATATATGTGAAGCATGATTTATTGTTGGTCTAATGGCCTTTTTCTCCTGAGGCTTTTTCAAATGTGTCAAATATATCTTGCATAAAATGTGAAAATGCATAGTGTCAATATCTATTACCTCGATACATGTATTTCTCTTCATACTTCCCACAATGAAATTATCTAACAAAGTTCATAGGGATATAGGGAATGCCTCTGTCTGTCTGGGCAATGACTCAAATACTGGCCTGAATTTATTAATATTTTGTACAAATATACCCTATGGGGGTAGAAGTTTTTCTTAAAAGCTGATTTTCAAAATGGCCACTCATTTCAAAATGACAGCCATTTTAGTGCTGTTTTTCAAGAATTAGGTACAATATTAAAAACTGTAGTGGCAATACGTTAAAATGTAAAAAAGTTATATAGGATATTGATAAAGCTGGAAATGTAGATATTAAAGATGCATGTGGCAGCCATGTTGAAAAATGGCAGCATTTACACATTATTTTACAATTTTTGCTGTTACTTGAAAAGTAGTGGAGCGATTTTGTTCATATTAGTTAGCATATAAATACTATAAGCATGGCAAAATGTCTTATGACACTTTGGGTAGTAGGCGGCCATGGCCGCCATTTTTATGTGTGTTATTTAATGTTTTTATTTTTTACTATAACATGAAAAGTAGTTGAGCAATTTTGTTCATATTTGATAAGTGAATATTCATGAACTTGTACACTGTCTAATGACACTTCATGTAGTAGGTGGCCATTTTGAGTTTTTACTGTAACTCGAAAAGTAGTGGAGCGATTTTATTAATTTGATATGTTATGCTATAAGCATGGCACACTGTCTAATGACACTTTGGGGAGTAGGCTGCCATTTTGAAAATTTTTTACGTGTGTTATTTTACATTTTTTTTTACTATAACTCAAAAAGTGGTAGGGCGATTTTGTTCATTTTTGATATCTGAATACTCATAAGTATGACACACTGTCTTATGACATTTTAGCTTGGAGGTGGCCAAATCGAAAATGGCCGACATTTTATACATGCACGTGTGGGCGATTTTGTTGAAATTTTATATGTGCTTACTTAGAAGCATATTACACTTTCTGATGACAATTTGGCTAGTGAGCAACCATTTTGAAAATGGTGGCCATTTTTATGTGTGTCATTTTACGACTTTTGCTATTCACTTCTTTTGTAAAAATGCCAGCCATGGGTGTTAGATGGGATTTGCTACTCTTTGACATTGCTGTTGCTTAGTTAATAAAGTATAATATTCAATTTTTTGCATAAATGAGTCACTAGTACTGTACAACCAGCATCTCATTCTTTACAGAATTGTTGAATAATCGTTATTTGAAACTCAGTAAAAATCCTATGCTAAGGACTGATGTGAAAAGCGACTTCATCAGTGGGGATTTAATCTACTTAATTCACTAGTGAAAAACAACAAAGTAGAATGTGTTTATGCAAACAGCTGAACATCTCTTAATGTGTACACTTTTTCTTGGTTTCAATTTAGTTTTCATTCATTGACTTGGATATTAAGAAAACTTGAAATGTGAACATCTGCTAATCTGAACACTTTTAGCCAGTCCTGTGACATTTCCTATAATTTATAATATTCTATATTTGTTCCAGGTATTAACATGGCACTCTATGAGGGTCAAATCACTGCATTACTAGGGCACAATGGGGCTGGGAAGACAACTCTGATCAACATGTTGACTGGGTTAAATCCCCCTACATCAGGCTCAGCAACATTATATGGCTTGGTAACATTATATTCTTACACCTTCTTTTCGATATAAATAGATAAATTGCTAAGAAAATTGTTCCTGGAATAATGTACCTCTTGAATGATGCCTTTGATTCAAGGATTCAACTTTGGCATTACTACATTTTACTAAACAAAATGAGTTTAACCTCTTGACTACCCAGAATAACGAGATTTCTCGTCACCTCAGAAATGACCTTGAAACCAAGAGGGACGAGAAAATCCGTCACAAAATTGTTCACAAAAATTGCTCTTATTTGAACAATTTTCATCCAATTTACACAAAAATTGTTTTAAAACGTGTAAAAATGATCTCTGCCATCTAATTTTACTAAGTTGAGCATCTAAAATTGTAAAGGTATTTAGTAAAATGTCAAAAGGTGGCAAAAATGAAAAAATTCTCTGGTATCAACCAAATTTAGAGCCTGGGATTCAAGATGTTAATTACATTGCAGATATCATTATTGTTTCGCATGAATTTTTTTCTGTTTTAAATCTCAATAATTGTGTAATGACGCTCATTTCTGAGATGGCCTTTTCAAGAAATTGAGATCATTTTTGAACATCTAACGTGAGCACATTCATTCAGTTTTGCTATTAACTGCCACAATGCTTTTGATTACAGGATGTTTCTGACACGAATGACATGGATCAGATTAGAACGATGACAGGGGTTTGTCCCCAGCACAACATTTTATTTGACAAGTTGTCTTGTGTTGAGCATCTTGTTGTCTTTAGAAGTCTAAGAGGAATCCCTGAAGATCAGATTGAAAAGCAGGTAAATAGTGAAATACAGGATATCCATTTGTTTTAAAAATTGGTAGGGGGTGCCCTGAAAGGGGGATGTAGGACTAGGCCAAGCATCAACCACTTTGTGAAGTCATTTGCTTGGTGAAAATTTGGTGCAAGACCCTCTCCTAACTGAAAATCTTACTAAAAGTGCCCTTTTGATAAATCATGTTTTTATTTATCTATTTGTTAATTTCATACCAAGTACATTGTACTGTAAATATTTTAGATTGAGAATGTGTTGGGTGATGTTGACTTGTCTGACCAGGCAGACACTTTAGCCGAGAATCTTAGTGGAGGCCAAAAGAGGAAGCTTTGTGTAGCTATAGCTCTCATAGGAAGCCCCAAGGTAAGCACTGGGTCTATGCAGCCCATGAAAATGTGGCCAATGAAGTGTCTGATTCAGTTTCAGGCTGTATTTCTTGAGACCACATATTATTGAGATCAGTAGTTGGAAGATCATTGCGCTACTTGGTGGATCATTACCTAAAACAGTTATTATCTGGGTAATTTTAGGGCATTAGAGGGATCGGTTCAAAATATCAAAGTACAAAATAATAAATGTCAATGCCACAGGTTCTACAAGTAACAGATATTTTATTAATATGCCATGTAATGATTGCACCTCTAGATTATATTTATTAATATGCCATGTAATGATTGCACCTCTAGATTATATTTATTAATATGCCATGTAATGATTGCACCTCTAGATTATATTTATTAATATGCCATGTAATGATTGCACCTCCAGATTATATTTCTTGATGAACCAACTGCCGGAATGGACCCATACTCAAGGCGCCATCTATGGAGCTTACTGAAACAGAGGCGGAAAGGACGTATTATTGTATTGACCACTCACTTTATGGACGAAGCTGATATTCTTGCAGGTAGGATGTATTATTGTATTGACCACTCACTTTATGGACGAAGCTGATATTCTTGCAGGTAGGACATATTATTGTATTGACCACTCACTTTATGGACGAAGCTGATATTCTTGCAGGTAACAATAATTATTTGTAAAAATCATTTATAAACATTAAAATAATGTGTTACACTTAGAAAGATAGACTGAAGAAATTATTATTTAGATGATTTTCAGATCTATATTTTAATTATGTCCCATCTTTATATATTAATGTATTTTATTGTTTCACAGATAGGAAGGCTGTGATAAGTAAAGGAAAGCTCCGATGCTGCGGGTCATCAATGTACCTGAAAAATAAATTTGGAATAGGTTATCACCTGACGTAAGACACTCTCAATTTCTAATCATGTTCTGATATCTCATTTTTGTAGTTAACATACATCTTTGTCATTAAAAGTAGTTTTAGGATGTAATGATTTTACAAGTACAAGTATCGGTACTTAAAAAATCAGGCAAATATCAAATAATCAAAAAGTGTGCTGTATTTGGGTATTTGGAGTGAATTTCTGTTTACTTCCAGTATGGTGGTAGATGGAAAGCATAATACAAGTGCAGTTACTGACCTAGTACATAGACATATTTCCTCAGCTAATCTGGGCCATGAACACGCAAATGAGCTTGCTTATACCTTACCTCACAGCAAGGTGGAGAAATTCCCAGGTAAATTTCAATCTCATTTCCATAGCCATTTTTTTGCTTGGATAAGTGAATAATATTATATTATTTGAGGCTGGGAAGCAATTGTAAGTATGTTATTGTATAACATAACTGATAAAATGATAATAATTAATTTTGAAATAAATTGAAATCATCTCATATTGCAGAGTTGTTCTCAGCCATAGAGAAATCACAGGAAGCCAATGAGGACACACCTGAATATTTGGGCATCACGAGTTATGGTATCTCCATGACAACCCTAGAAGAGGTCTTTCTAAAGCTAGGTAAGTGAAACTAAAATCTAGACATATTGGTCAGCATATTTATGTCTTAGGTTATGCCAACCTGTTGTTTTATAAGCTAAAATGAATAGCAAGAGAATAATAATCAACAAGTATAAGCTAAAAGGAATAGTAAGAGAAAGTTTAAAATTAATATTAAATCTCTACTTCATCTGAATACTTAGAACATCAGAATTTATTTGTAAACTTGAGATTTGTAAACTCAAATCACAAAATCTGTAAATTCAAAAACCCACCTCAAATATACCCTTTCTGTAAACTCAGAACACTCATATTTAAACCAAAAGCATAAATCTGTAATCTTAAACCACTGTCTATAGCTAACCTCACCGCATTTGTTAACCCAAGCTAACTTATCCATTGTATTTATTAATTTAAAACAACTCTTTAAAGATAACTCCATTTTCAATGAACTAATATTTTTACCTTTATTTTATTCATATTGCTTACAGAGAAGATAAAAGGTATGATTATGTTCATATTGATATTGTCTTATGAATGTTTTATCATATTCTGTTTTAGACCCCTATATTTCAGTTTCTTTTGAATAGTCTTAGTGACTGTCAGAACATCACCAGGACAAACTAAAACTGTTCTGATCAGGAGGTTTAATATTTCAAGAATTTGCATTTGCAAGAGTTTTGATATTGAAGAAATGTGAACACATTCATCATTAGATATTTGACATACCAACAATTCAAAAGTAATGTTTCCAATTTATTCATATTCATCGCTCACTAGTTATATCTTAATAAAAACGAGTGAGTTGGCCCTTTCAGCATTTTTAAGAAATGGTATATCGTATAAAAAACAGTTGACTTGGTATTAGAATCAATTAGTATGATTTTCTTGCCTTTGAAGTTTATAAAACATTTTCTCCATTTACTCAGATTGATACAGAAAGCAATAATTTCATGAATAAAAGTTCACATTGTTTTCACAGACTAGATGTTTAAATAGAGCTATTCTATGTAATATCATTTGTACATTTTTCTTGTTTGTGTTTCAACAGAAGAAGCAAGTGTTGATGATGAGCCAGATGTTCCAAATGGTCCAGCAAGTGATAAAGACAATGACAAGCCTGCAGTTGCAATTAACATGCAGGAGACTCCCACTGCCAATAATGTAGAATTCACTGCAAATGGTTTGGACTCAAGAGCCTGTCAAATTGTTGAACCAGTTGACCTCGACAAGGCCCGATTTAAAACTCTGGTGATGCTGAGGTTCCGGATCGCTCTTCGAAATCCTTTCTCCTTTACCTTTAGGATACTGTTCCCAGCTTTGTTTGTTATCATTGGTGTTGCTGTGATGAGGTTTTCGCCAGCTCCTGTACCTGTATTTGAGGCTGCCCCAAAGCCATTTGCTATATCAGCATTTAATTACATAGCATCACAGGGAATTCCTAATACTCCATACAGATATGAGGATAATACTGGGGGTGAGTACCAATAGGGAATGAAACTGATAATGAAATAACAATTAAAAATAAAAAGAAAGAGTAAGATGAAAACTACCCAAAAGCATATGCACTATTTGTTGTATGTCATGTAGCTATTTTTAATTGTTGGAGAATTTGCATTTTGATTTCATCATAGTTCACTATACAATACTTTACATTTTTCTGATCTTAACTTGTCCTGTTCCCAATCACATGAACTGGGGTTTTATGTTGCCATATGGAAACATTATATAAGAAGTAACTGACAGTTTTAAGTGTCTGTAAATACCCTGAAATCTTTTTACCAATGAACAATACAAATTGTGTTTTTGAAGTCATAATCAAAAATGAGCACATTGTACATTCTTTATGGTTGTTAAATTAGAGTGAAGAATGTGAAAACTGGGTTCAAAAAGTGAGATCAGTGACCATGCAAGCCTCTTCGTCATACTCCTTTGTCAGTTTAGCCAGCATGATTTCTTCTTTTACTACTGTACTACTTTACATCTGGTTTCTCTTTCAAGAGCTTTCTTTTGTATTTGAAATGTTTCATCTTAAGAAGTAATAAGTTTTCCTTTATTGGTAAATTTGGGTTTCCCAGTATAAAGTCTTCTTCTGGTGGTCTCACTCCAGTTGCTTTGAAACATTAGTATTTGTAGTTCTTTGCCTCGCTACAAGCTATGAAAGTGTGCGCAATAGAGTCAATTTCCTCTGCGCAGATATCACAAGTATTGTGATATAATGAAATACAAAGTGTACCATATAAGATATACTTGAACAATGAACATGTATGATTCTGTGCCCACAAATTGTGATTTTAACTCCCATTGCATTGTTTTTTTTCACAGGTAGCCCAAATGTTGCTCGTATGCTGGCAGATCTGTCTGCCATCACGCAGGTGCAAGAGTTTAACAGTTCAACTGACCTCCTTGCTGTGGCCCCTACTAACCTTGCCAGCAGGTTCTATGCAGTCAATGGCCCACCTGGGGTATGTCATGCTTTGAACATATTAGGTCAAGAGCATTTAATTCAATTGCAAGCTAACAATCAATTGATTGAAAGTAAAAAAACATTACATGTATTCAATATTAAGGTCTAACTGAATTTTGCTTCTTTAACTCATTCAATACTGGGGCAAAAAGCACTAAAATAACTGAAGAATTTTTGAAAATTATTATATGGTACCTCTGAGATAATATATAAAGTATATAAATGGGCATACATAGTATGTATATACTATGTATTGTTATATATCATTTTAAATCATATGATATACTCTATCAGAATCAATAAGTTTTTAAGTCCCATTTTATAGGTTGTCATGGTTACAAGATTCCAAAAAATACTTTGGGTTTGTGCTTGGACGTGATATCACGTCATTCGTAGTCAACGTATGTGCTTTATGACGTCATATCACGTCATTCGTAGCGAATGAGTTAATGGTTATATTTTGTCTGGAGAAATTTATGTAAAGAATAATGAACATGTAATATGTGCAAAATAGCAATTTTCTCTAACCCTAAGTTAACAGATATCCCTGTTAAGTTATGTCTTGTATTACTTTCTAGTTTGATGTCAACTACACCGCACTGTACAACGATACTGCAATACATTCCCTACTAAGCATCATCAACTTAATGAGCAATTGTCTTGTATTACTTTCTAGTTTGATGTCAACTACACGGCACTGTACAATGATACTGCAATACATTCCCTACCAAGCATCATCAACTTAATGAGCAATTGTCTTGTATTACTTTCTAGTTTGATGTCAACTACACGGCACTGTACAATGATACTGCAATACATTCCCTACCAAGCATCATCAACTTAATAAGCAACTCTCTCCTGAATTTAGTCCTCAACGACACTAATCGTCCACACCAAATCATGACTGCCAATAAACCATGGCCAAGTAAGCTTACATTATGTTCTGCATTATTTCACAAATACCCAACAGCCATGAAAGCAAAAGACCTTCTGTATTTTCGTCAACTTGGTTAACACTAGAGTCTGTGCACTTCCAGACAAACACTTTGATGGATTGATTTGAAATTTTCAAGGATGTTTCTTTGCATGAACAATTTAGAATTGCTTAGGGTCGATTTTAAGGCATCCATATTTGATTGTTAAGCACTGTATACACTGTAAATACCGTTTCAATCGTTTCAATTGTTTCAATTGTTTCAACCAATTCAATGGTTTCAATGCTTGCATCATTTCCTACGGTTCAATGCTTACGTCATTTTGAGCATTTCAACCGTTTCAATCGATTCGCCTTTGAAATTAATTTAAATTTTCGCTGTTTGCGCCTGTTTCGCCGTTTCAAGCATTTCAATCATACGACCAATTCATGAAGAAACGGGTGAAACGATTGAAAAGAAAAATGAACATGCACGTTTTTCATTTCTAGTGTAATGACCTTCGATAGCAAGTCGCTACTACAGTCTCAGCTGTGGTGGCTAGCCTTTATGGCTCAGGGGTAGAGCGTCTGACTCTGAGAGCAGGAGGTCCTGGGTTCGATTCCCGTACGGGGCATTGAATTTAGCACATTCTCTTTCGAGTCTAGTATCTGGCTCGGTACACTACAGCTCCCCTACGAGCGACCCAAGGGTCGTTACACTAGCATTTCGCTGGGTCTTTTCAACCGTTTCAATCATTTCAATCAATACGTCTTGAAAAATAAAATCACTATTTCGCTGCTTTCGCCTGTTTCGCCGTTTCAAGCATTTCAATCAATTCGCCTAAGCTGTTTTCACATTCTCTTTCATTTCAATCATTTCAAGCATTTCGGCCTTTTCGTCCCCAATTTCAAGCATTTTGCCTGCCAGTGTATACACCCCTTTTCAAGCATTTCGGCCTTTTCGCCCCCCATTTCAAGCAATTCGCTTGCCAGTGTATACACCCCTTTAGACACACTATTGTTAAGCCTGTACCTTGTTTTGTATTTTAGGCATTGAGGTTGGCTCTGCACAATGGAATCAGGCAGCCTTTTCTTCAGTTATCCTTGTGGGTTTGGCTATGACAATAGTCCCAGCTGGAATGGCAGGCTTGATTGTAAAAGATAGAGAGGTTTGTGGATTTCAGTAGTACACTATCATCCTAAATTAACATGATGATTTAATTGAGTCTCAAATTAGGCTAATCAGCTTTATCCAAAAACAAGATTTACAACAGTGTACATACAAAATAAATTATTCTCAAATGTAAAAATTTATATCTCCACCAGAAGTGGATTGTGTTTGGCATTCGGTGCACAGTTGGTGTTTGGTTGTTGGCTTTTGGTGATTGATACTTGATGGTTGGTGTTTGGTGGTCAGGTTCTGTAATGAATGGCAGGTGGTGACATTTTGCATGTTAATGTCATGTTTGGAATGACTATGTTATAAGAGAGATTAATGAAATAAACATTCTAGAAATTTTATTGATGTTTTATTTTAGTGTAAAGCGCGAAGTCAGCTTAGGGTCCAGGGTGTAACAATGAACATGTACTGGGGGAGTACATTTCTTGCAGACATTATTCAATTTTGTATTCCTACATTGATTACTGTCATTGCTGTTTTAGCATTTCAGGTATGGTATTTATATCCTATTTACATGTATTTTAAAGAGAATATTGTATTTTACCTGGAAAAAAAGTCTGAAATTGAAGGCTATTGGAATGAAGAGGTTATTTTTGACCAAAATAAGTGCCATATTAACTTAGCTGTTATAGCTACCTAAAACATATAGAATTATAATGTTATAATTATAAAACACTTTACAGTACTATATAGGTTGATTAAGTTATGGTTGTAAATTATTTAAATAGAGATTAGAAAAATTATGAATGTATATCTTTTTAGGTGCCTTCATATAGACCAGGTGGAGCCATACTGAGTTTGATCCTCTTATATCTGCTGTATATGCCTGTTTTGACCCTATGTGGCTACAATATATCATTCCTCTTCAACAGATTTGAGACAGCTGGTGCGATCATACCGCAGTTATTTACATATGTAAGGACTTTCAAAGCATCTCATTTAATTCAATGCAAGAAGTAAGCAGCAAGAATGCATTTTGGTGACATTTTATTTGAAAATTTGGTAAAAATTTATTATAACAATTAATGTCATGTATAGTATAGGGAACTGTATTCTTATATGCATAATATTTATTGAACTTAACAAAATTATGTTTCAGACTTCATAAATTAATGTTTACCAGGTCGTCCAATATCTTCATGCAAAAATGCTCTAATTAATTTTTTTCTTTGAAACGTTTACAAAACATTTCTTTGTTCTGATTTGTCAAATGTTATTTGACTTGTGTTTTGGTCATGCTAGGCAATTTAGGACTTGGTCACTCAATTTTAATTAATCTCTGGGTGAATAATTAGTTGCACATGTACACACTTTAAAACACTTGTACTTTCATACTGAAGGTTTCTTAGCATGTCACTTCATCAAGTGCTCAAAGTATATTCCCCTTTGTACTGGAAACATAGTTCCTGGCGCTTCACACATTCTTCACTTTATTCATATTTAGCCCTAAAACCACAAGGAAATTTATTGTGCATTGCACTCTGCACATCTGCAGTAAGTTCAGTCATGCTAGCATACCACACTCCTCTCACTTCCTCTTTCATTCTATTGAACACCCCAAAGTCCAATATAGCATTGGGGAAGTATGCACCCTATTCAAAAATTTCTATCTGTAGGGTATCCAAGATGGTATCCTAAACCATTTTCTTATTACCTGAACTTATTGAACGACCTGGTATGTAGTTGTACTATTTTCAAAAATATTGGTCTAAGAGGTTTCCTTTGTTTGAAATAAACTATTATCTAGCTAAGAGATTATTAAAAGTCATGTTGATTACATTATGTTTGACCCCCACCCCTCATCTAACAAAGTTTAAAATGTTGATTTGTCTCAATTGAAAATCAACACTATTTGCCCACATAGCAATACATACTAAGTACCCGACCAAGTATAATAAGTACAGATATATGGACAGTTTAGCTTAATCCACTAGTTGATAAATATAGATGGCACTTGCATAACTAATTGTAAATGCTTTGTGTACTTGTACTTTCAGTTGTCATTTGTACCATATATCCCTGTCTCTATTGTACTTTCAGTTGTCATTTGTACCATATATCCCTGTCTCTATTATTGACCTGAGCAATCCACAAGCAGCGGCCATCATGCACTATGTTTTCTGCATTATTGATCCCCTTTATGGTGTCTTTGGAGGCATCTACTACATTGATAGGGTAAGTTTGAGGTTGTATAATATTTAATTGAAATTGATTTTATGTATTATGACCTGATGTAATATGTTAAAGCTTTGCCAATATAGACCAACCTTGAGAGGCTCCAAATTGTTTTTCTCAAAATATATTTTTAATTTTTAACTTTTTCTCAACTTTTTTCTTCAGATTTTGTTATTCAACATTTTTTGCTGGGTTATGATTTCCCATAGGATAAACGGACAATCCTATGGTTTTCAACAATATCAGTTATATCCACTCATGGATATCAATATCTTCAAACATTCACTGCGCTCACTCATGAAGACATCAATATTCACTCATGGATATCAATGACATTTTTTTAAAACGATAGGATATTCCTATATTTTCCTATGGCTAATTTGTGAGCCAATGGGCTGCAGGACTTTTAAAAACCTGTTCCACTTGTGAGATGTTTCACTTACAGAGGTGTTCTACTTAGTTTCTACTGTACATAAGACAGCAGTATTAACTTAAAAATAGTTTTATGTTCATCATTGTAATACATTTTAAATTAAGGAATGATGCAATTTTAGCTGTCATTTCTATATCTATCATTTTGTAGGTGCACTCGTACCAATCCCTAAATCTATAGCTCATTTACATTTGTAGGTGTATACTCGAGCTTCATTTACTCAAACCAATCCCCAGCTCTCAGTAAGCGACTACTTCAAATGGGATAGTAATATTATTTTCCCTCTCCTCATGGTAAGATTTGATTATCACATATATGGATTATCATTCTATTACTTAGGAATCATGGTATACATGATTACAAATGATTTAGAAATTTTGAGATTATAAGCAACATTTATTATTATCGTATGATATGTAAAATGAAGCCCTCTGATTGGTCAGTTCTTGTGATGTACCAATCTGTATTGCCACTGAGATTGTCCTCATTGATCATCTCCGTAGCAATACAGAAAGTATTGGTATGGAGGGGACAATCTCAGTTGCAATACAGAGGATACAAAACATTTTCTAAGGATTATCTTCTAAGTGAATTGTATTGGCTTAAGATCAAAATATAAAAATATTAAAGAATGATTTGAAGTCCAATACAGGATATATTGTGCTCTCAATATTCTGTGTTTGCACTCGACTTCATCTCGTGCCAATACAGAATTTCTCAAGCAGAATATATCATGTATTGCACTTCAAATCATTCAATCTTTTTAGCTGCTATCTGTGCATTTTAATGATTTCAGGCATTTGTACATGTAGCTTGGCTGTATTTCTTATTGCGTTATTTGGAAGTACGGAAGTATGGTGGTGACACAAAAGATGTGGTCGGCTGTGTCAAGAAGAAAGGTCCAGTGAGTGTTGTCCCTGAGACGAATGATGATGTCATAGAGGATGAGGATGAAGATGTTGCCACGGAAAGAAGCAGAATCATCAACTGGAATCCAGCTGTAGATAAGGTGAGCAAAATGCTGGAATGGAGGCAAAATGTGCAAGATGACTTAACTTCAGATGTGTAATAACCTTAGGGCATAGCAAATGTAAATTCATCATGGAATCAGTCAGTTATGTCACTTTTATGATTGCTTTGTTTGATCCTTTGAGCATCCCCTTAGGACTATTCATATTGTACCTATTCTAGGCTCCCGTTGTCATGGTGATGAGCATCCCCATGGGGCTATTCATATTGTACCTATTCTAGGCTCCTGTTGTCATGGTGATGAGCATCCCCATGGGACTATTAATATTGTACCTATTCTAGGCTCCTGTTGTCATGGTGATGAGCATCCCCATGGGACTATTAGTATTGTACCTATTCTAGGCTCCCATTGCCATGGTGATGAGCATCCCCATGGGACTATTTATATTGTACCTATTCTAGGCTCCCGTTGTCATGGTGAAAGGCCTGCGCAAGGAGTTCAGCAAAAGAATCAAAAATAGTGGTTTTTGTAAGAAAGTGCCTGATACCGTCAAGACAAAGGTAGCAGTTCGTAATTCAACATTTGGAGTAGAAGGAGGTGAGGTGTTTGGACTACTTGGCCCCAATGGAGCGGGTAAAACTACCACAATGAATATGATCATTGCAGAAGAGGGACCAACCAATGGAAAGGTGGGCAATCGTTCAATTTCATTATTATGCTCCCCATTATAGGTTTTGCCTGAATGCTAATAGTAAAGTAATAATTCCTGAGTACATAAAAGAGCTTACAGTTTTGACATACAATGTGATTGGATAGTAAATTATAATTGCTTATTTAAAAATATAAGTTGATGATGCAGTGTTTACACTAAGGGATGCAGTGTTACATTAAAGGATAGTACAAAGAGCAACCAGGTTGCCCACTTCATCAATGTATGGAGGTTTTTATATTACATTCAAATTCTGTGTATTGTTAAACTTTAATATCTGCTTCATATGAGAAAATGAGCACTTTGCAGATTATTTACATTCACTTTTAAAGACTTTTGTTGAAATCCCTTTTTGTTTGAGATGATGAGATAACAATAAATGTTATGCTTCAACATTGTAGGTTACTGTAGCAGGCTTTGACATCAGATCTAGTCTCTCTGATGCCTTTCAAGCCATGGGTTATTGTCCCCAGCATGACCCTCTCTGGGATGTCATTACGACAAAGGAGCACATTTCCACTTATGCTATTATGAGGGGCATCCATCCAATTGATGTGAAGGGCATCACACAATTGTGAGTATGGATTTGAACTGTGATTCACAAAATATTGGTAATATGCAATAAAGTGCACACACTATATATGAATAATATGATATTCATGCTATTATGCAGAAAAAATATTTGAGTATATGTTATATTACCTCAAGTTAAAATTAAATGTCATATAGCCTTAAATAGACATCATTTAAACCATTTCATTAAGAACACTCAGTAAAGCTCTTTATATCTTTCAATTTCATTCCAGTTTTCTGAAGTCGCTGCGCATAGAAGAGCATGCAGACAAGCATGCAAAGAAGTTGTCTGGGGGAACGAAACGAAAGGTCAGTACTCGATCAACAGGGATTAACTCATATGAAAAAAGTGTAATACTGTTTACAATTATTGACTTATTCAGAGGTTGACTATTAAAAATTATAATCTGACATTGTAAACCTTGACCGTCAAACAACACTTATCAACAGGAATATATTGTGCAGTGATTAGTCAAAACTATTTACTGCTCTTCGACCAATCAGAACCAAGCATTTCAAGTGCATGCAAGAACAGAGGTAAGGAATGCAAATTATAATACATGTACTAAATACTGTTTTATTTCAGTTGTGCTATGCCTTGAGTATGCTTGGGAAGCCTGATGTTGTTTTGATGGATGAGCCTTCCACAGGAATGGACCCCAGGTCTAAACGTTACCTGTGGTGAGCATTGCCATTTATTGTAAATATTTCGCAATTAAAAACCTATTGCATAATGCATAGTGTCTGTTGTATAATACATTGTGCCTATTGTATAATGCACAGTGCCTGTTGTATAATACATTGTGCCTATTGTATAATAAAAAGTGTCTGTTGTTTAATGCATAGTGCCTGTTGTATAATACATTGTGCCTACTGTATAATACATTGTGCCTATTGTATAATGCATAGTGCCTGTTTTATAATACATTGTGCCTATTGTATAATGCATAGTGCCTGTTGTATAATGCATTGTGCCTATTGTATAATGCATAGTGCCTGTTGTATAATAAATTGTGCGTGTTGTATAATGCATAGTGCATGTTGTATAATACATTGTGCCTATTGCATAATGCATAGTGCCTGTTGTATAATGCATAGTGCCTATTGTATAGTGCATAGTGTCTGTTGTATAATACATTGTGCCTATTGTATAATGCATAGTACCTGTTGTATAAGAGATTGTGCCTATTGTATTATGTATAGTGCCTATTGTATAATACATTGTGCCTATTGTATAATGCAGAGTGCCTGTTGTATAATACATTGTGCCTATTGTATAATGCATAGTGTATGTTGTATAATAAATTCTGCCTATTGTATAATACATAGTGCCTGTTGTATAATACATTGTGCCTATTGTAGAATGCATAGTGTCTGTTGTATAATGTATAGTGCATATTGTATAATACATTGTGCCTGCTGTATAATGCATAGTGCATGTTGTATAATACATTGTGCCTATTGTATACTGCATAGTGCCTATTGTATAATACATTGTGCCTATTGCATAATGCATAGTGCCTGTTGTATAATACATTGTGCCTATTGTATAATGCATAGTGTATGTTGTATAATAAATTCTGCCTATGGTATAATACATAGTGCCCGTTGTATAATACACTGTGCCTATTGTAGAATGCATAGTGTCTGTTGTATAATGTATAGTGCATATTGTATAATACATTGTGCCTGTTGTGTAATGCATAGTGCATGTTGTATAATACATTGTGCCTATTGTATACTGCATAGTGCCTATTATATAATACATTGTGCCTATTGTATAATGCATAGTGTCTGTTGTATAATACATTGTGCATGTTGTATAATATATTGTGCCTATTGTATAATGCATAGTGCCTGTTGTATAATACATTGTGCCTGATGTATAATGTAGAGTGCCTATTGTATAATGCAGAGTGTCTGTTGTATAATGTATAGTGCATATTGTATAATGCATAGTGCCTGTTGTATAATACATTGTGCCTATTGTAGAATGCATAGTGTCTGTTGTATAATACATTGTGCCTATTGTATAATACATAGTGCTTGTTGTATAATGTAGAGTGCCTATTGTATAATGCATAGTGTCTGTTGTATAATAAATTGTGCCCATTGTATAATACACAGTGCCTGTTGTATCATATATTGTGCCTATTGTATAATGCACAGTGCCTGTTGTATAATACATTGTGCCTATTGTATAATAAAAAGTGTCTGTTGTTTAATGCATAGTGCCTGTTGAAGAATACATTGTGGGCCTATTGCATAATACATTGTGCCTATTGTGTAATGCATAGTGCCTTTTGTTTAATGCATTGTGCCTATTGTATAATTGTATTGTATTTTGTTTGCCACAAATGAAGGTGAGCACTTACCTCTTGGGTATATCCTGTATATGTGTGGTCGCAATTTATGCAAATAATCCTGAAAGACAAACCCAGAAACCCCTCCTGTTAGCAGACAGATGCTTATCTTCAATAAGTGGATATTCATTATTCAAACTTGGAAAGTATCAGGTGTGTGGTTCACGAGCACGGATCTCTGTTAGCGAGTTGAGAAATATGTTTGGGACCGAGGAAATGATGGTGCGCGACTAAAGATTTCTTGTTCGCAACGTGAGAATGGTGGTTCGAGCGCAAGGAATGTAGTTCGCGAGCTCAGAACTGAGTTCAAAATGTTGCATATAGTCTTGTTTTATCATATTACCCCTAATGAGATATAAAACAATGATTGGCCATTTCTTAAATATCTTAATTTTCATTTTAGTTCCTGATGGGCAAAGGGTAACCATATTTTACCATAATAGTAATCTAAGTATGAGACGCTACTGTGTGAATATGACACAATCAAAGTTGTTCTGGTCTAAAATTGTGACATCATCCTCATATGTGGGGCTGGCAAATATTCAGCACATTCTGCGTTACTCAATTAAACTTGAATAAAATGTTGGGCTTCTATCATAAGGTGAATGTTAACCAATTAGTTGATTACAGTTTGCATGGATATTTATTATTATTTTAGGGACACAATTAGTTCTTGCTTTAGAGGAACTGAAAGAGGTGGTATCCTGACTACACATTACATGGAAGAGGCTGATGCTCTTTGTAACAGGGTTGCCATCATGGTCAATGGACAGATGGAGTGAGTTACCATCACTCATATCACAACATTCCTTTAAAGCTGTTTTTTCTTCGTTTAATTTGATTAAATGAATTTGATTTGATTACCTGTATATTTGGGTATCTTAGTAAATTCAAAGCATTGCCCACATTTTTCACAAAACTGTATGTGTCATGAAATATTATATTAGTTTCAATTATGATCAAACATTTCACCAATGAAGCAGACAGTTGCCCACTTAATATTGCATACAGGGTGACCCCAAATATGTTACCCTCTAGTTTTGGAAATAACTCTCAATTATGAAGAAACTTCATGAATTTTCTTGTGAAGTGTTCAATTCATGAAACATTGCTGTACTTAAATAGCATGAACAATTTAAAGATTTAGAGATATCATGTTTTACCTGGAGGCATTAAATGACACCAAATCAATCAAAAATGTAAGTTAGGAAATCTGTCTTTTTAAACTTAACAATCAAGCAATCAGTTTATATATTTGACAAAATTATTTTAGAAAATTGGTAGATATGACATTGATGCTATGTGTGAAAGTAATTTAGAAGTTACTCAAATAATGGCGTAAACAGAAATCTGAATTTCAAAATAAAATTGAACATTTTTGGACAATTTCACACGAGAGCATACCTGGATTGAAAGCGTAATTACTCTATATCTCAAAATCATAGGTGTAATTTAAGTAAACCACTGTTTTCTCAATTGAACTTTCTATATTCAAAAAATCATAAAAATTACATCATATCTGAGAAAGTTATCCCAAAATTAGAAGGTAACATATTTTGGGGATCACCCAGTATAAAGAATACATTGCACATTCTGCTTTTAAATTCAATATATTTTGATTTTTTTTCATTATATTTGAAAAAGAAGTTAATAATCACCGTGACATTGTTCAGTGGAATTTATATCATTAAAACATTACTTTGGGTCAATAATTCTTTTTGATAACTTTCAGATGCATTGGATCAACACAGCGACTGAAAGACAGACATGGTAAAGGGTATGTTCTTGAAGTAAAACTTCAGGTGGTATCTAACGATTCTGCCGAACTGGAAGACCGAGTTGAGGGTCTAGATGAATTTGTTCAGGGTGTTTTCCCAACATCTGAGAGAATGGAATGCTTTGGTGAGCGGATCACATATAAACTGCCCCAGTCTGATGTGACATCTTTAGCAACAGCATTTAGTGCACTAGAACAGGGTGAGCCAATTAGATTGTTAGAGACGTAACTCTAAATTTAATCCCTCAATGTGATGTTTCCATGTCATTCACGATGGTAGATAAAAAGAAGAATTACAAAGTGATAATTGCTTTCATGATATCTTAAAAAGTTTCTTCAAATTACAAGGGTAGTTTTTATCAAATGGAAAGTGAAAGAAATTTATTAAAATATTTATTGTGAAATTGCAGGTAAGATGCAATTTAATATTGAGGAGTACAGCTTCAGCCAGTCCACCTTGGAGCAGGTGTTCTTAGAGTTTGCCAAGAGGCAGAAAGAAGAAGAAATCGATGACAAAGATGAAGAGCTTGTGAAGGCTGAAGCAGCAAAAGAACGTTCAAATTCTGCACGCCGCAGATTGAACTCGCAACATTCCAGGACTGGATACTCAAATCTTGGAGCTGAAGCTGATGATATAACTGCCCAAGTGAAGAAACCAGCAGTGAGCACATATCTCTGAGATAACATTCCACGTACAACTAATAATTACGAATAGAGCTATTTGATTTTGCTAGATCTACTACAATTAAATAAAATAACATATCAGTAGTATGTCTAGCGCACTCAGTTATCATTGGAATGTGCTATACACTATTATCATATAGCTTTACAGCTGGGACTGAGATATGCTTATAGCTAGGGGGTTATCCAGATAACAAAATAAAGCCCTCCAAAATGTGAAGTACAAGGTATCAAGTATAATCAAGAAATTCTAGGTCTTGACCCTCAAAGGGGTCAGCTTTCAAACAGGGTTAGAAATAGGGTAAAACAATGAAAAAATACCACATAATATGTTTCAGCTATCTGCCAGATCCCAAATTATCTGAAAATGAGAAGATATCATAATTTATTTGCACCATCAAAAGATGTTCTTTTCTGGGAATATCTTAGCTTAAGTTCATCATTGTTGAAGATACATTTTCACTTTTTGAAGATAGATATTCAGTAGATTCTGAATGACTCATGCTGTTTTCAAAGCTTTGATATTTAGAAATAAATAAAAGCTTATGGCATAGCCCATGGGTAGTATTAAAAGTCACATGTTTGCTACAATTTTATTTAATGTGGTATATATATTAAAAAGTGACTTTATGTAAACATGGTGCAAGTAACTTGTTAAATGAACATGAAAATATGCACACTTGTAATAACATTTTAATGAGAGTAGAACATTGAAATTGAATGAATTGGCTTCCCAAGATTCCTGACTTACCTGTCAGCTTTGTACCTTTCATAAGCAAATTCAGAATGTGAAAATGTATGCTGTACTGTTTCATATTCAGACACAACTACACACTTATTATTTCTTACTTATTTTTATGCATGCTTTTTCATTTCAAATTGTTATATTGTTGTTGTCTACTTTCTGTATGTATGTATATGGCCTTTACACCATTGTTAATTTTGGTGCCATTTTGTACTGATGACATCAAAATATAAAATCCAAGATTGAATCAGATAGGATAATTAAGTAAAGCATAGTCTTTTATCAAACCCCTTTAGTTAGTTTTTAGTTCACATTTATGGAAAACTAAACAAATATAATCATTAATGGATACAATTACATCTCTAGCAATCGCACAGCACCAAGAATGGCTTACATTTTCTTGAGGCAGTACATTAGCCCAATGATGTTATTGTATTTGTGTTTAATTTAGTGAGTATATTAATATGGCAAAGGCAATTAAAACAAGGCATTACATGCATAATGGCATCACCTCCCATTTACTACAGATGCTGAATGCCAAACACCAATCACTGAAAACGAACCACCAAACACCATCCACAAAAGAATTGGAGACTATACAACAATATAATTTGTAGTGGTGACAAAAAATCAGCACTCATCAAGATGTGTAACCTAGACCACCTCTCTCAGTGGAGCATCTACATAAGTGGAACATTTCATAGAAGCATGACCAGCTACAGGTAACTAAAAGTTGAATAAACCTCTGTACATGTACCACCTCCAAAGTGGAACACTTGTAAACACAAATATCCCTGGGAAGGTATCCAATGGAAACTTGAACTGCAAATTGCAAACTACACTTGGCTAGTCAGAACACCTCCCAAACACTTTTAGCCATTGGCACTGGTGCTGGATTAGACAGGTTTTACTGTACCTTGAATTCCATAAATTGGATTAACATCACATTTCAAGTATGCAAATTCAATAATGTTTTTTGGCATTATTTCACCATAAATAAGTGGTGAAATATTGCCATTGGCATCATTTCTTAATGATCAGCGCTCAAGTTTGGGTTCCATTTTTTAACCAGATGGTGATATTCATGTTAATGCCTTGTTTGAGCTTTTGCAAAAATGACATTTCAATAGACTTGAAGCCAGTGGCTTGGACAGTACAGTAGCAACAAATTAATGATGAATACAGTATATATTTTATTATTTTACATATATATTCAGAGTTTTATTAATGTTGATTCTGCAGTAATCAGATGTTAGTGATAGTCCTCTAATGACTAAGATGTTTTAATATTTGAACTTTTTGTATATCTGTATAAATGTGAACATTACAGATCAGAATATATTAATTATGTTGTACTTGAAATTATCTCTTAGTTCTTCCAAAAGTCCAGATTTAATCTATATTAAATTTAAAAAATGAAAATTTGATGTAAGGATAAAAATTGAATTAAATGTAAATGGTTGAAGTAATGTCACTTAACTCATTCTGTTCAATGAGATTGAGTTAATAATGTGATTTACAGTCACACAGTGTTGAAAATCTATACATTTGCTGCCATAATGGTGGTAAATTAAAAATATAACATAAAACCCAAAACTTTTCTTCAAAAACTGAATAGAAAATGTCTCATTTTTAATCATGAAAAACAATAGTTGGATGATTTTTAAATCATAAGAATTAATTAAGCCACTGTCTTGAAATAAGGCTGTAAAAAGAATCTAGATGAAATTATATCTTTTAAGGCAAAACAACAACTATAAAATATGAAAAAATGTATGTATGGACATAGACACAGGTGAAAAACATTTGCTATATCCCTCATTTGTTGGGATTTGGAGAGGGGAAATTGTTATGAAGTGTCTGAAATCAATAAATATTCAATTTGATATTTGGGGATAGGCTGGCAACATGACAAATTTTTCCCTAATTTTAGCTGTATCCGTCCATACAAGACAAATGTTTCCATATTTCCTATATCATTACATAGGATGACGCCACCTACTTGACTGATGGTTATGGGATATACACCACCTACTTGACTGATGGTCATGGGATATACACCATCTACTTGACTGATGGTCATGGGATATACACCATCTACTTGACTGATGGTCATGGGATATACACCACCTACTTGACTGATGGTCATGGGATATACACCATCTACTTGACTGATGGTCATGGGATATACACCATCTACTTGACTGATGGTCATGGGATATACACCACCTACTTGACTGATGGTCATGGGATATACACCATCTACTTGACTGATGGTCATGGGATATACACCACCTACTTGACTGATGGTCATGGGATATACACCATCTACTTGACTGATGGTCATGGGATATACACCACCTACTTGACTAATGGTCATGGGATATACACCACCTACTTGACTGATGGTCATGGGATATACACCACCTACTTGACTGATGGTCATGGGATATACACCACCTATGGTCATGGGATACAAATAAATACAAAATGCAGAATCTTTGTGTATATAAATAGATTTATTACAATTAAGTACAATATTATATGAGTAGAATAAACAGAAAATGTCAGAGAGATTACAGGAAAACCTGAATGTGGTGAACACCATGGGACAAAATTGGGTCCCTTTAATTTGGTATATCGACACCAGTCCCCAAATTCAGGTTTTTCTGTTCTGAACTCTGATATCTCATGTACTTATATTATTAATTATTTTAATAAATAGATTCACAGTATCTTTGGAGTAATTAACACACAATCCAAGAAAACAAGGTTGATCCCAAATTAGGTAACTTGGGGCATTTTTGGGAATGTGTGTTATTACATTTTTGTACCTTGAGTCTACAGCTAAAACACTGTCTATTTTTAGCAAATAAGACTAAAACAAACAATTATACAATGACAGTCTAAAATGCTTCATTTATTGTGGAAATATTAATGCAGTTGCGTTAATGGCAAGAGCTGCCAAGACTTTACTTTGATAATGATAATGACACTGTATCTTTAAAACGCACAATAATATATTTAGCTTATCTGAGCAAAATAACATTTATTTTTTGGGGGGTGGGTGTATGCATGGTACTGAGGTGAAGCCATTTTTAAATGATATCTGTCCAAATGGTAATTTGAAAACACTCTTATTGAAAAAAAATTATTCTACCATTCCAATTTTCACAAAAATCAAGTTAATATTTCATTCCATTCATAGCAACTACAGTAACAGAATATTCAATATAAGTGATTTTTGATTAACACAGATAATGCCTCTTTAACAGTTTGAGGCCAGTATAACTTTATTATTGTTCATTTAACAGAATACATATACCTGATTAATTAAAAGGCTATTTAAATGAATGATTCAACTTTGCGGGTTTATCATTGATTCAATGTGTGCATGAGACTCTTCAGCCCACAAGAAGCCGAACCAACAATCACATCTTTCAATATTTGTTTTATTATGCCCATGCTCTTGACCATTGGAAACCAAGCCACATGATCTCAGATTTTCCATGGAATCTGAGTGGTGTAAGTCACATCATGTCACAATATCAGAATATGGCCTAGTTTTGAACGATGAATATATCACATGGAATACTGTGTTATTATTGTTAGTCACATGGTGTGTGATTGACCCATGAGAGAATGAGTACCACATCATTGAATTAATAATTTTCAATATTTGATACAGTACATTTCAGATAAACATATATTTCAATCTTTTGAGAATGAGGAAAATAACTTAGTGTTGATATGTTTCTATCCTAAGAGGTTATCCAAGTAGATCTACCTCCTGATATGAATAGGGTATGTGCATTGTTTTATCAATTACTATTTAAGTGATAAGTGGTCAAGAATATATCCATCTTAAAATTCCTGAATTTACTAATCTAAGGTGATACAATATAAAGGCACATTACATGACTTTTTATAAATAGAGACAATAATATTATATTAACATTGTGCAACTGTAAGATAATATTGCTAACATTTATCTTAATGTAACTGTATTTACACATTTTTAAACCCCACTTTAACAGCTTTAACTCATTGGCGCGTTATTTAATTATTTTTAAAAGCTACTGAGCGTTAATTAATTTATTAAGGATTGGGATTTTCATGCCTACCAATTTGAAAGTGACATAAAATCTAAACCAACAGAGATAACACCACCAAATTTTTACTCATGATTAGAAACATATGTATAAATCATATGTCAATGTATGAACTCATCACAATGAGAGGCACTGATGATAAAAAATCCTAAACATGTATATTACAAAAAAAACATAAGAACCCTACTAAATATTACCTTGGTGTACCCCAGCAGATTCCCTGGCCTGTCCCCCAGCAACAGAGTTGTCAGGCCCATCATCGTTTTGAAATTTCATTTTCTGAGACTTCAAATATTAGGCTTCACTTCAAGAATCGCTGAATATAGCAGCGATTTGATCATCATTACCCAGTCTAAATCGAGTGCTTTTTAAATACCACAATGTCTGATCACTTCCAGATTCGTATTTATTTCGAAATAAAGCAATAAGTGACCAAAATAATTTTTTTCAATCATTTCTCTTCGCCAAATTAATTTTAAATCACCTCCGGTCAATGTGAGTACCGAACATTGGCACTGCAATACTAGGGCGACATCTTTCTAAGTCTGTTAAAACTTCCCTATAGCCTGGCGACCTGAAGTCGACATACGCCATGAAGCGTATTGGCGAAAAAAGTCGACTGAGCGCGCGAATGAGTTAACATTCTTTCATTAGTTGAATAGTAAACACAAAAGGGATCAAACTTTAAACTGTTAACCCTGTTGCAGTGCACTGAAGCTGAACTAACTCACTTTTCAATACTCTAACCTCATAGTCAATAAAAAAGAATTTTTTCTTAAAATTGGATCATGGACCATTTACCTTTAAAAAGACTTAGTGCCCAGTGTGTGGTTTAAGTTAGATAAATCATTCGTCTTGGGTCTTAGGAGAAAATAATGGTCTCGGGCTATTGTCCCTTGACAATTATTTTTCTTAATACCCAAGACTAATCATTTATCCAAAACATAATAGTTACATATCTTTATATCTAAAGTAACACATATGAACCTCAACTGATTATACTTACACTATGAGGCAAAATTTATCATACATGTACCTCAACGGATTACAATTACACTATGAGGCAAAATGTTCTATACATGTACATTGCCTTTGCCTTAACTGATTACATTTACACTATGAGGCAAAATGTATTATACATGTACCTCAACTGATTACACTTACACTATGAGGCAAAATGTACTTTACATGTACCTCAACTTATTACACTTACACTGTGAGGCAAAATGTATTATACATGTACCTCAACTGATTACAATTACACTATGAGGCAAAATGTATTATACATGCATTTGTGAATTACAAGAAACCACTTAATATATCAATGTTTAAGCTAATGGAAAATGAAATGAAATGATATGTCATTCGTGTGATTTCAATGTTTTGTGCATGACCCATGTAGAGGTAGTGATTAGCAGAAACCATAAGATCTTGAGGAATGACACCAAACCCATTTTCAGAATGTTTTAGCCACTATAAATTTGAATATTGGAGAAAATGTCTTCATTTAATACTAACTTGTATTTTAAGCATTCCTGAAGATGTCTGGAAATGTCAAAATCATAAAACTTGAATATTATGTCATATGATTAATAAGTTGAATATCACTTCCCCAAGTTCTAATGTTCTGCCTTTTATCAATAAAATGAATAACACCAGGGATGTAACCAAGGAGGCAAATGATCCAAATGAGGCAAATGATGCAACTGAGGCAAATGATGCAACTGAGGCAAATGATGCAACTGAGGCAAATGATGCAACTGAGACAAATGATGCAACTGAGGCAAATAATGCAACTGAGGCAAATGATGCAACTGGGGCAAATGAGACAACTGAGGCAAATGAGACAACTGAGGCAAATGATGCAACTAAGGCAAATGAGACAATTAAGGCAACTGAGGCAAATGATGCAACTGAGGCAAATGATGCAACTGAGGCAAATGATGCAACTGAGGCAAATAATGCAACTGAGGCAAATGATGCAACTGAGGCAAATGAGACAACTGAGGTAAATGATGCAACTAAGGCAAATGAGACAACTAAGGCAACTGAGGCAAATGATGCAACTGAGGCAAATGAGACAACTAAGGCAAATGAGACAACTAAGGCAACTGAGGCAAATGATGCAACTGAGGCAAATGATGCAACTGAGGCAAATAATGCAACTGAGGCAAATGACACAACTGAGGCAAATAATGCAACTGAGGCAAATGACGCAACTGAGGCAAATGAAACAACTGAGACAAATGATGCAACTGAGGCAAATGAGACAACTGAGGCAAATGAGACAACTGAGGCAAATGATGCAACTGAGACAACTAAGGCAAATGAGACAACTAAGGCAACTGAGGCAAATGATGCAACTGAGGCAAATGATGCAACTGAGGCAAATAATGCAACTGAGGCAAATGACACAACTGAGGCAAATAATGCAACTGAGGCAAATGATGCAAATGAGACAACTAAGGCAAATGATGCAACTGAGGCAAACAATGCAACTGAAGCAAATGATGCAACTGAGGCAAATGATGCAACTGAGACGAGTGATGCAAATGAGACAACTGAGGCAAATGATACAACTGAGACAAATGATGCAACTGAAGCAACTGAGGCAAATGATACAACTGAGGCAAATGATGCAACTGGGGCAAATGAGACAACTGAGGCAAATGAGACAACTGAGGCAAATGATGCAACTGAGACAAATGATGCAACTGAGGCAAATGATGCAACTGAGGCAAATGAGACAACTGAGGCAAATGGTACAACTGAAGCAAATGATGCAACTGCATCCACAACATTTTAAAGAAAAATATTCACTAAAATAGTTTTTGGCTCACACAGTGAGCCTATGGGATCGACCAGGCGTCCGTCCGTCCGTTGGTCCGTCCTTTAAAGAAACTAGAACTTTTTATTCATTCATCGTGATCTAATTCTTTTATTTTAGGTTTTATTCTATTTAGCTTTAATTTAATGCCCTGGCTATGGCACTACACTGTCAAAAGGGCACTCTCCACCAATGCTCCATCTTTACATATTGGAGTCTTAATCCATCCATTTACATTGAGGAAGCGAAGATGACTAGTTTAGTGGCCCCTACATTGCAATTTTAAGTGGAATGTTTAAAACAATAACCAGTACATGAGACATCTTTTTACTCTTTGTTTCAGTACATGAGACATCTATATCAGGTTTGATATGTTGTTTCAGTACATGAACCATCTGTAACAACTCATGTTTTAGCTGACACTGGTGAAATGTCCAGATATGAGACAGTTCTACTTAACAATTTATTTTCTTTCACACGCATGTGCCAAATATACATTACTACATTCACTTGATGCAACCCTGTTACTTATTAGATGAGGGCTTGTTTTTCATTTTCCCCTGGAAAATCTTCCCATCCTGGTGTTGAAAAAATGACACCTTCAGTCAACATTTTGGGTCCTATTTAAGAAAATTTGGATGCTTATTTATTTATATGCTTATGTTTATGTTTGCAAATACTGAGGCCCATTTTCCCAAACATGTACAATTTTTCAAAAAAGTGAGACCCTACAATATATGCTTATGTTTATGTTTGCAGTTAAAAAATAAGAGATTTATCTGTTATTTTTTTCGGAACCTTGAGCTACATTTTAAACATCTACTTATAGATATTTATAGACGACGTGTAATTTGTTGCCTTTGATTAAATTCATGGATGTCCACTTTGGCGATCTTCGCCAAGAAAATGAGAAATGACATGGCTTTACCACAAATAACATAATAACATATACTTCATACATAAATGTGATCTGGTTGTTGGAGTAACATAATAAGTAGCTTGTTGTGATATTGGATAAGTCACATGTCATCATTTATCATACATGTATAATGTGTAAAACAAAATATATTTTAACTTACTAAAGTTAACATTTCAGTCAGAACCTGCTCAACAACATCAATATAGTAAAATTACCAAATGGGAAAACACATGTTTTGAGATGGCCCATTAACATACCCTTTATATACACATGTATATTTTTGATAATAAAGAAATTAAAATCTCTATGGTTGACTAAAATATAATATTGCTTTTATGTGTTATAGACTGGCTACATCAGTGCCATCTGGGCCATTTCACTGGTCCTAAACTCAGGTGACTAGATGTATCAAGAGTATTGCTCCTGTCCGCAACATGAATAGAGCACAGAATAAATGGGACCAACTACAATGAATTGACTTTGACAATTTACTTTTCTGATTCCAACTCTTGCCTTTTTTCAAATTGCTGAGGGACTGTCAACAGTCATGTTTTTATTTGGCTCTGAATCCTGCATTGTTTTGCTTGGAAAGAAGGTGAAAAGCGTTTTATTGGTGATCTAAATTAAAGGGATGCACGCAGGAATCAGAACCAGAAAATTAAATTACCATAGCCTAAATTTTTATGTGTAATGATACATACAGTAGAGTTAAAATATAAATAATTTAATTTCTAAAATTCTTAATATACATATATTTATAAATAAAATGGATATAAATATAATCTCATTTTGAACCCTTTGATCCTATTGACCCTTTTGATCCTTTGCGTTTATTAGAAGAGTCAAGTGGGCCGGAACTATTTTCTGGAGAACTACTTGCTGATGAGGATGAATTATTTGCATTGCGTACTTTTTGATTAGTCTTTTCATGCATCTCTGATTCATATTCTCTGATGTCTTCTATCGTCATACCTGGAACATCAATCAATCAATTAATTATTAACTCATTGCTGGCCAAAGCTATTTTGGAGGTTTTCTGCTGGTGACTGGACATTTTGAAGAAAAATGGAGCAAAATGGCATGTTTTCATATTAGCATGAATTGCTATGGATAAAGTCTTGCGTAAGGATACAAGCGGTTACCATTAGTGATTTGGTTTTCTGTATCAAAAGTCATTTTCTCCTTCCCTACCCCATTGGAGCGCCATCTGGCGATTAAGAAGTGAATCAGGGCTCAATATTTATAAGGTAGGTCCTAATTTATCTGAAAACATATCAAAGTTCAGTGGGAAATCTCATTTTATGCTGGCGGCGGAGTGATTTTGACCTTGGTGATTTTATCAGAATTTCCTGAGAAATCTGACGATAGAGGGGGTTAGTGTCTTCAAATTTATTTATCTCAAAAATTCGGTGGACAACCCATGGTAAGATTGTTATAGCAGGCTAGATGAGTCTCTCCCGAACACTGTGGTATGTTGCACTAGGCTTGGATACTAAGCGTTAATAAGACACAGGGTAAAATGTTATAATGGTCACCTATGGGAAACTCTTCTAAAGTCTCCAACCTATGTTTCATGCCATTATGAAGCAAATGACAATATATTTTAATATTGCACCTAACTGTCTAACCATGTTCCCTTTGGTCCTATGCATTTAGAGGATTGTAATATAGTGGATGGTGTCTGGTCCTATGCATTTAGAGGATTGTAATATAGTGGATGGTGTTTGGTCCTATGCATTTAGAGGATTGTAATTGAGTGGATGGTGTTTGGTCCTATGCATTTAGAGGATTGTAATATAGTGGATGGTGTTTGGTCCTATGCATTTAGAGGATTGTAATATAGTGGATGGTGTTTGGTCATATGCATTTAGAGGATTGTAATATAGTGGATGGTGTTTGGTCCTACACATTTAGAGGATTGTAATAGTGTGGATGGTGTCTGGTCCTATGCATTTAGAGGATTGTAATAGAGTGGATGGTGTCTGGTCCTATGCATTAAGAGGATTGTAATAGAGTGGATGGTGTTTGGTCCTATGAATTTAGAGGATTGTAATAGAGTGGATGGTGTTTGTTCCTACACATTAAGAGGATTGTAATATAGTGGATGGTGTTTGGTCCTATGCATTTAGAGGATTGATATATAGTGGATGGTGTTTGTTCCTATGCATTTAGAGGATTGTAATAGAGTGGATGGTGCTTGGTCCTATGTATTTAGAGGATTGTAATAGAGTGGATGGTGTTAGGTCCTACACATTTAGAGGATTGTAATAGAGTGGATGGTGTTAGGTCCTACACATTTAGAGGATTGTAATATAGTGGATGGTGTTTGGTCCTATGCATTTAGAGGATTGTAATATAGTGGATGGTGTTTGTTCCTATGCATTTAGAGGATTGTAATAGAGTGGATGGTGTTTGGTCCTACACATTTAGAGGATTGTAATAGAGTGGATGGTGTCTGGTCCTATGTATTTAGAGGATTGTAATAGAGCGGATGGTGTCTGGTCCTATGCATTTAGAGGATTGTAATATAGTGGATGGTGTTTGGTCCAACACATTTAGAGGATTGTAATAGAGTGGATGGTGTTTGGTCCAACACATTTAGAGGATTGTAATAGAGTGGATGGTGTTTGTTCCTATGCATTTAGAGGATTGTAATAGATTGTATGGTGTCTGGTCCTACACATTTAGAGGATTGTAATAGAGTGGATGGTATTTGGTCCTATGTATTTAGAGGATTGTAATAGAGCGGATGGTGTTTGGTCCTATACATTTAGAGGATTGTAATATAGTGGATGGTGTTTGGTCCTATGCATTTAGAGGATTGTAATAGAGCGGATGGTGTTTGGTCCTATGCATTTAGAGGATTGTAATAGAGCGGATGGTGTTTGGTCCTATGCATTTAGAGGATTGTAATAGAGTGGATGGTGTTTGGTCCTATGCATTTAGAGGATTGTACTATAGTGAATGGTGTTTGGTCCTATGCATTTAGAGGAGTGTAATAGAGTGGATGGTGTCTGGTCCTATGCATTTAGAGGAGTGTAATAGAACAGATGGTGTTTGGTCCCATACATTTAGAGGATTGTAATAGAGTGGATGGTGTTTGTTCATATGCGTTTAGAGGAGAGTAATAGAGTGGATGGTGTCTGGTCCTATGCATTTAGAGTATTGTAATAGAGCAGATGGTGTTTGGTCCTATACATTTAGAAGATTGTAAAAGAGTGGATGGTGTTTGTTCCTATGCATTTAGAGGATTGTAATAGATTGTATGGTGTTTGGTCCTACACATTTAGAGGATTATAATAGAGTGGATGGTGTTTGGCCCTATGCATTTAGAGGAGTGTAATTTAGTGGATGGTGTCTGGTCCTATGCATTTAGAACATTGTAATAGAGCGCATGGTGTTTGGTCCTACACATTTAGAGGATTGTAATAGAGCAGATGGTGTTTGGTCCTATGCATTTAGAGGATTGTAATATAGTGGATGGTGTTTGGTCCTATGCATTTAGAGGAGTGTAATAGAGTGGATGGTGTTTGGTCCTATGCATTTAGAGGATTGTAATAGAGTGGATGGTGCTTGGTCCTATGTATTTAGAGGATTGTAATAGAGTGGATGGTGTTAGGTCCTACACATTTAGAGGATTGTAATAGAGTGGATGGTGTCTGGTCCTATGCATTTAGAGGAGTGTAATAGAACAGATGGTGTTTGGTCCCATACATTTAGAGGATTGTAATAGAGTGGATGGTGTTTGTTCATATGCGTTTAGAGGAGAGTAATAGAGTGGATGGTGTCTGGTCCTATGCATTTAGAGGATTGTAATAAAGCAGATGGTGTTTGGTCCTATACATTTAGAAGATTGTAAAAGAGTGGATGGTGTTTGTTCCTATGCATTTAGAGGATTGTAATAGATTGTATAGTGTTTGGTCCTACACTTTTAGAGGATTGTAATAGAGTGGATGGTGTTTGGCCCTATGCATTTAGAGGAGTGTAATAGAGCGCATGGTGTTTGGTCCTACACATTTAGATGATTGTAATAGAGCGGATGGTGTTTGGTCCTATGCATTTAGAGGATTGTAATATAGTGGATGGTGTTTGGTCCTATGCATTTAGAGGAGTGTAATAGAGTGGATGGTGTTTGGTCCTATGCATTTAGAGGATTGTAATAGAGCAGATGGTGTTTGGTCCTATACATTTAGAGGATTGTAATATAGTGGATGGTGTTTGTTCCTATGTATTTAGAGGATTGTAATATAGTGGATGGTGTTTGGTCCTATGCATTTAGAGGATTGTAATAGAGTGTATGGTGTCTGGTCCTATGCATTTAGAGGATTGTAATAGAGGGGATGGTGTTTGGTCCTACACATTTAGAGGATTGTAATAGAATGGATGGTGTTTGGTCCTATGCATTTAGAGAATTGTAATAGAGTGTATGGTGTCTGGTCCTATGCATTTAGAGGATTGTAATAGAGCGGATGGTGTTTGGTCCTATGTATTTAGAGGATTGTAATAGAGTGGATGGTATTTGGTCCTATGTATTTAGAGGATTGTAATAGAGCGGATGGTGTTTGGTCCTATGCATTTAGAGGATTGTAATAAAGTGGATGGTGTTTGGTCCTACGCATTTAGAGGATTGTACTAGAGTGGATGGTGTTAGGTCCTACACATTTAGAGGATTGTAATATAGTGGTTGGTGTTTGGTCCTATGCATTTATAGGATTGTAAAAGAGTGGATTGTGTTTGGTCCTATGCATTTAGAGGATTGTAATATAGTGGATGGTGTTTGGTCCTATACATTTAGAGGATTGTAATAGAGTGGATGGTGTCTGGTCCTATGCATTTAGAGGATTTTAATAGAGTGGATAGTGTTTGTTCCTATGCATTTAGAGGATTGTAATAGAGTGGATGGTGTCTGGTCCTATGCATTTAGAGGATTGTAATAGAGCGGATGGTGTTTGGTCATACACGTAATAGAGCGGATGGTGTTTGGTCCTACACATTTAGAGGATTGTAATAGAGCGCATGGTGTTTGGTCCAACACATTTAGAGGATTGTAATAGAGTGGATGGTGTTTGGTCCTACACATTTAGAGGATTGTAATAGAGCGGATGGTGTTTGGTCCCATGCATTTAGAGGATTGTAATAGAGTGGATGGTGTTTGGTCCTACACATTTAGAGGATTGTAAAAGAGCAGATGGTGTTTGGTCCTATGCATTTAGAGGATTGTAATATAGTGAATGGTGTTTGGTCCTATGTATTTAGAGGATTGTAATATAGTGAATGGTGTTTGGTCCTATGCATTTAGAGGATTGTAATAGAGTGAATGGTGTTTGGTCCTATGCATTTAGAGGATTGTAATAGAGTGGATGGTGTTTGGTCCTATACATTTAGAGGATTGTAATAGAGTGGATGGTATTTGGTCCTATGCATTTAGAGGATTGTAATAGAGTGGATGGTGTGTGGTCCTATACATTTAGAGGATTGTAATAGAGTGGATGGTGATGTTCCTATGCATTTAGAGGATTGTAATAGATTGTATGGTGTTTGGTCCTACACATTTAGAGGATTGTAATAGAGCGGATGTTGTTTGGTCCTATGCATTTAGAGGATTGTAATAGATTATATGGTGTTTGGTCCTACACATTTAGAGGATTGTAATAGAGCGGATGGTGTTTGGTCCTATGCATTTAGAGGATTGTAATAGAGCGCATGGTGTATGGTCCTACACATTTAGAGGATTGTAATAGAGTGGATGGTGTTTGGTCCTATGCATTTAGAGGATTGTAATATAGTTTATGGTGTTTGGTCCTATGCATTTAGAGGATTGTAATATAGTGGATGGTGTTTGTTCCTATGCATTTAGAGGATTGTAAAAGATTGTATGGTGTTTGGTCCTACACATTTAGAGGATTGTAATAGAGTGGATGGTATTTGGTCCTATGCATTTAGAGGATTGTAATATAGTGGATGGTGTTTGGTCCTATGTATTTAGAGGATTGTAATAGAGTGGATGGTGTTTGGTCCTACACATTTAGAGGATTGTAATAGAGTGGATGGTGTTTGGTCCTATGCATTTAGAGGATTGTAATAGAGCAGATGGTGTTTGGTCCTATGCATTTAGAGGATTGTAATATAGTTTATGGTGTTTGGTCCTATGCATTTAGAGGATTGTAATATAGTGGATGGTGTTTGTTCCTATGCATTTAGAGGATTGTAAAAGATTGTATGGTGTTTGGTCCTACACATTTAGAGGATTGTAATAGAGTGGATGGTATTTGGTCCTATGCATTTAGAGGATTGTAATATAGTGGATGGTGTTTGGTCCTATGTATTTAGAGGATTGTAATAGAGTGGATGGTGTTTGGTCCTATACATTTAGAGGATTGTAATAGAGTGGATGGTGTCTGGTCCTATGCATTTAGAGGATTGTAATAGAGCGGATGGTGTTTGGTCCTACACATTTAGAGGATTGTAATAGAGTGGATGGTGTTTGGTCCTATGCATTTCGAGGATTGTAATATAGTGGATGGTGTTTGGTCCTATGTATTTAGAGGATTGTAATAGAGTGGATGGTGTTTGGTCCTATGCATTTAGAGGATTGTAATAGAGTGGATTGTGTTTGGTCCTATGCATTTAGAGGATTGTATTAGAGTGGATGGTGTTTGGTCCTACAAATTTAGAGGATTGTAATAGAGTGGATGGTGTTTGTTCCTATGCATTTAGAGGATTGTAATAGATTGTATGGTGTTTGGTCCTACACATTTAGAGGATTGTAATAGAGAGGATGGTGTTTGGTCCTATGCATTTAGAGGATTGTAATAGAGTGGATGGTATTTGGTCCTATGTATTTAGAGGATTGTAATAGAGCGGATGGTGTTTGGTCCTATGCATTTAGAGGATTGTAATATAGTGGATGGTGTTTGGTCCTACGCATTTAGAGGATTGTACTAGAGTGGATGGTGTTAGGTCCTACACATTTAGAGGATTGTAATATAGTGGTTGGTGTTTGGTCCTATGCATTTAGAGGATTGTAATAGAGCGGATGGTGTTTGGTCCTCTGCATTTAGAGGATTGTAATAGAGTGGATGGTGTCTGGTCCTATGCATTTAGAGGATTGTAATAGAGCGCATGGTGTTTGGTCCTATGCATTTGAAGATTGTAATAGAGCAGATGGTGTTTGGTCCTACACATTTAAAGGATTGTAATAGAGCGGATGGTGTTTGGTCCTATGCATTTAGAGGATTGTAATAGAGTGGATGGTGTTTGGTCCAACACATTTAGAGGATTGTAATAGAGTGGATGGTGTTTGTTCCTATGCATTTAGAGGATTGTAATAGAGCGGATGGTGTATGGTCCTACACATTTAGAGGATTGTAATAGAGTGGATTGTGTTTGGTCCAAAACATTTAGAGGATTGAAATATAGTGCATGGTGTTTGGTCCTACACATTTAGAGGATTGTAATAGAGCGGATGGTGTTTGGTCCTATGCATTTAGAGGATTATAATAGAATGGATGGTGTTTGGTCCAACACATTTAGAGGATTGTAATAGAGTGGATGGTGTTTGTTCCTATGCATTTAGAGGATTGTAATAGAGCGGATGGTGTTTGGTCCTATACATTTAGAGGATTGTAATATAGTGGATGGTGTTTGGTCCTATGCATTTAGAGGATTGTAATAGAGCGGATGGTGTTTGGTCCTATGCATTTAGAGGATTGTAATAGAGTGGATGGTGTTTGGTCCTATGCATTTAGAGGATTGTAATATAGTGGATGGTGTTTGGTCCTATACATTTAGAGGATTGTAATAGAGTGGATGGTGTCTGGTCCTATGCATTTAGAGGATTGTAATAGAGCGGATGGTGTTTGGTCCTACACATTTAGAGGATTGTAATAGAGTGGATGGTGTTTGGTCCTATGCATTTAGAGGATTGATATAAAGCGGATGGTGTCTGGTCCTATGCATTTAGAGGATTGTAATAGACCGGATGGTGTTTGGTCCTACACATTTAGAGGATTGTAATAGAGTGGATGGTGTCTGTTCCTATGCATTTAGAGGATTGTAATAGATTGTATGGTGTTTGGTCCTACACATTTAGAGGATTGTAATAGAGCGGATGGTGTTTGGTCCTATGAATTTAGAGGATTGAAATAGAGTGGATGGTGTTTGTTCCTATGCATTTAGAGGATTGTAATAGAGTGGATGGTGTCTGGTCCTATACATTTAGAGGATTGTAATAGAGTGGATGGTGTTCGGTCCTACACATTTAGAGGATTGATATAGAGCGGATGGTGTTTGGTCCTATGCATTTAGAGGATTGTAATAGAGCGGATGGTGTTTGTTCCTATGCATTTAGAGGATTGTAATATAGTGGATGGTGTTTGGTCCTATGCATTTAGAGGATTGTAATATAGTGGATGGTGTTTGGTCCTATACATTTAGAGGATTGTAATAGAGTGGATGGTGTCTGGTCCTATGCATTTAGAGGATTGTAATAGAGTGGATAGTGTTTGTTCCTATGCATTTAGAGGATTGTAATAGAGTGGATGGTGTCTGGTCCTATGCATTTAGAGGATTGTAATAGAGCGGATGGTGTTTGGTCATACACGTAATAGAGCGGATGGTGTTTGGTCCTACACATTTAGAGGATTGTAATAGAGTGGATGGTGTCTGGTCCTATGAATTTAGAGGATTGTAATAGAGTGGATGGTGTTTGGTCCTCTGCATTTAGAGGATTGTAATAGAGTGGATGGTGTCTGGTCCTATGCATTTAGAGGATTGTAATAGAGCGGATGGTGTTTGGTCATACACGTAATAGAGCGGATGGTGTTTGGTCCTACACATTTAGAGGATTGTAATAGAGTGGATGGTGTCTGGTCCTATGCATTTAGAGGATTGTAATAGAGCGGATGGTGTTTGGTCCTACACATTTAGAGGATTGTAATAGAGTGGATGGTGTTTGGTCCTATGCATTTAGAGGATTGATATAAAGCGGATGGTGTCTGGTCCTATGCATTTAGAGGATTGTAATATAGTGGATGGTGTTTGGTCCTATGCATTTAGAGGATTGTAATAGAGTGGATGGTGTCTGGTCCTATGCATTTAGAGGATTGTAATAGAGCGGATGGTGTTTGGTCATACACGTAATAGAGTGGATGGTGTTTGGTCCTATGCATTAAGAGGATTGTAATAGAGTGCATGGTGTTTGGTCCAACACATTTAGAGGATTGTAATAGAGTGGATGGTGTTTGGTCCTACACATTTAGAGGATTGTAATAGAGCGGATGGTGTTTGGTCCCATGCATTTAGAGGATTGTAATAGAGTGGATGGTGTTTGGTCCTACACATTTAGAGGATTGTAAAAGAGCAGATGGTGTTTGGTCCTATGCATTTAGAGGATTGTAATATAGTGAATGGTGTTTGGTCCTATGTATTTAGAGGATTGTAATATAGTGAATGGTGTTTGGTCCTATGCATTTAGAGGATTGTAATAGAGTGAATGGTGTTTGGTCCTATGCATTTAGAGGATTGTAATAGAGTGGATGGTGTTTGGTCCTATACATTTAGAGGATTGTAATAGAGTGGATGGTATTTGGTCCTATGCATTTAGAGGATTGTAATAGAGTGGATGGTGTGTGGTCCTATACATTTAGAGGATTGTAATAGAGTGGATGGTGATGTTCCTATGCATTTAGAGGATTGTAATAGATTGTATGGTGTTTGGTCCTACACATTTAGAGGATTGTAATAGAGCGGATGTTGTTTGGTCCTATGCATTTAGAGGATTGTAATAGAGTGGATGGTGTCTGGTCCTATGCATTTAGAGGATTGTAATAGAGTGGATGGTGTCTGGTCCTATGCATTTAGAGGATTGTAATAGAGCGGATGGTGTTTGGTCATACACGTAATAGAGTGGATGGTGTTTGGTCCTATGCATTTAGAGGATTGTAATTGAGTGGATGGTGTTTGGTCCTATGCATTTAGAGGATTGTAATAGAGCGGATGGTGTTTGGTCCTATGCATTTAGAGGATTGTAATAGATTATATGGTGTTTGGTCCTACACATTTAGAGGATTGTAATAGAGCAGATGGTGTTTGGTCCTACACATTTAGAGGATTGTAACATAGTGGATGGTGTTTGTTCCTATGCATTTAGAGGATTGTAAAAGATTGTATGGTGTTTGGTCCTACACATTTAGAGGATTGTAATAGAGTGGATGGTATTTGGTCCTATGCATTTAGAGGATTGTAATATAGTGGATGGTGTTTGGTCCTATGTATTTAGAGGATTGTAATAGAGTGGATGGTGTTTGGTCCTATACATTTAGAGGATTGTAATAGAGTGGATGGTGTCTGGTCCTATGCATTTAGAGGATTGTAATAGAGCGGATGGTGTTTGGTCCTACACATTTAGAGGATTGTAATAGAGTGGATGGTGTTTGGTCCTATGCATTTAGAGGATTGTAATATAGTGGATGGTGTTTGGTCCTATGTATTTAGAGGATTGTAATAGAGTGGATGGTGTTTGGTCCTATGCATTTAGAGGATTGTAATAGAGTGGATTGTGTTTGGTCCTATGCATTTAGAGGATTGTATTAGAGTGGATGGTGTTTGGTCCTACACATTTAGAGGATTGTAATAGAGTGGATGGTGTTTGTTCCTATGCATTTAGAGGATTGTAATAGATTGTATGGTGTTTGGTCCTACACATTTAGAGGATTGTAATAGAGAGGATGGTGTTTGGTCCTATGCATTTAGAGGATTGTAATAGAGTGGATGGTATTTGGTCCTATGTATTTAGAGGATTGTAATAGAGCGGATGGTGTTTGGTCCTATGCATTTAGAGGATTGTAATATAGTGGATGGTGTTTGGTCCTACGCATTTAGAGGATTGTACTAGAGTGGATGGTGTTAGGTCCTACACATTTAGAGGATTGTAATATAGTGGTTGGTGTTTGGTCCTATGCATTTAGAGGATTGTAATAGAGCGGATGGTGTTTGGTCCTCTGCATTTAGAGGATTGTTACAGTAATAGAGTGGATGGTGTCTGGTCCTATGCATTTAGAGGATTGTAATAGAGCGCATGGTGTTTGGTCCTTCACATTTAGAGGATTGTAATAGAGCAGATGGTGTTTGGTCCATGCATTTAGAGGATTGTAATAGAGTGGATGGTGTCTGGTCCTATGCATTTAGAGGATTGTAATAGAGTGGATGGTGTTTGGTCCTACACATTTAAAGGATTGTAATAGAGCGGATGGTGTTTGGTCCTATGCATTTAGAGGATTGTAATAGAGTGGATGGTGTTTGGTCCAACACATTTAGAGGATTGTAATAGAGTGGATGGTGTTTGTTCCTATGCATTTAGAGGATTGTAATAGAGCGGATGGTGTATGGTCCTACACATTTAGAGGATTGTAATAGAGTGGATTGTGTTTGGTCCAAAACATTTAGAGGATTGAAATATAGTGCATGGTGTTTGGTCCTACACATTTAGAGGATTGTAATAGAGCGGATGGTGTTTGGTCCTATGCATTTAGAGGATTATAATAGAATGGATGGTGTTTGGTCCAACACATTTAGAGGATTGTAATAGAGTGGATGGTGTTTGTTCCTATGCATTTAGAGGATTGTAATAGATTGTATGGTGTCTGGTCCTATGCATTTAGAGGATTGTAATAGAGCGGATGGTGTTTGGTCCTATACATTTAGAGGATTGTAATATAGTGGATGGTGTTTGGTCCTATGCATTTAGAGGATTGTAATAGAGCGGATGGTGTTTGGTCCTATGCATTTAGAGGATTGTAATAGAGTGGATGGTGTTTGGTCCTATGCATTTAGAGGATTGTAATATAGTGGATGGTGTTTGGTCCTATACATTTAGAGGATTGTAATAGAGTGGATGGTGTCTGGTCCTATGCATTTAGAGGATTGTAATAGAGCGGATGGTGTTTGGTCCTACACATTTAGAGGATTGTAATAGAGTGGATGGTGTTTGGTCCTATGCATTTAGAGGATTGATATAACGCGGATGGTGTCTGGTCCTATGCATTTAGAGGATTGTAATAGACCGGATGGTGTTTGGTCCTACACATTTAGAGGATTGTAATAGAGTGGATGGTGTCTGTTCCTATGCATTTAGAGGATTGTAATAGATTGTATGGTGTTTGGTCCTACACATTTAGAGGATTGTAATAGAGCGGATGGTGTTTGGTCCTATGAATTTAGAGGATTGTAATAGAGTGGATGGTGTTTGTTCCTATGCATTTAGAGGATTGTAATAGAGTGGATGGTGTCTGGTCCTATACATTTAGAGGATTGTAATAGAGTGGATGGTGTTCGGTCCTACACATTTAGAGGATTGATATAGAGCGGATGGTGTTTGGTCCTATGCATTTAGAGGATTGTAATAGAGCGGATGGTGTTTGTTCCTATGCATTTAGAGGATTGTAATATAGTGGATGGTGTTTGGTCCTATGCATTTAGAGGATTGTAATATAGTGGTTGGTGTTTGGTCCTATGCATTTAGAGGATTGTAATAGAGCGGATGGTGTTTGGTCCTATGCATTTAGAGGATTGTAATATAGTGGATGGTGTTTGGTCCTATACATTTAGAGGATTGTAATAGAGTGGATGGTGTCTGGTCCTATGCATTTAGAGGATTGTAATAGAGCGGATGGTGTTTGGTCCTACACATTTAGAGGATTGTAATAGAGTGGATGGTGTTTGGTCCTATGCATTTAGAGGATTGTAATAGAGTGCATGGTGTTTGGTCCTACACATTTAGAGGATTGTAATAGACTGGATGGTGTTTGGTCCTACACATTTAGAGGATTGTAATAGAGCGGATGGTGTTTGGTCCTACACATTTAGAGGATTGTAATAGAGTGGATGGTGTTTGGTCCTATGCATTTAGAGGATTGATATAAAGCGGATGGTGTCTGGTCCTATGCATTTAGAGGATTGTAATAGACCGGATGGTGTTAGGTCCTACACATTTAGAGGATTGTAATAGAGTGGATGGTGTTTGTTCCTATGCATTTAGAGGATTGTAATAGATTGTATGGTGTTTGGTCCTACACATTTAGAGGATTGTAATAGAGCGGATGGTGTTTGGTCCTAAGAATTTAGAGGATTGTAATAGAGTGGATGGTGTTTGTTCCTATGCATTTAGAGGATTGTAATAGAGTGGATGGTGTCTGGTCCTATACATTTAGAGGATTGATATAGAGCGGATGGTGTTTGGTCCTATGCATTTAGAGGATTGTAATAGAGCGGATGGTGTTTGTTCCTATGCATTTAGAGGATTGTAATATAGTGGATGGTGTTTGGTCATATGCATTTAGAGGATTGTAATAGAGCGGATGGTGTTTGGTCCTATGCATTTAGAGGATTGTAATATAGTGGATGGTGTTTGGTCCTATGCATTTAGAGGATTGTAATAGAGCGGATGGTGTTTGGTCCTATGCATTTAGAGGATTGTAATAGAGTGGATGGTGTTTGGTCCTACACATTTAGAGGATTGTAATAGAGTGGATGTGTCTGGTCCTATACATTTAGAGGATTGTAATAGAGTGGATGGTGTTTGGTCCTATGCATTTAGAGGATTGTAATATAGTGGATGGTGTTTGGTCCTATGCATTTAGAGGATTGTAATAGAGCGGATGGTGTTTGGTCCTATGCATTTAGAGGATTGTAATATAGTGGATGGTGTTTGGTCCTATACATTTAGAGGATTGTAATAGAGTGGATGGTGTCTGGTCCTATGCATTTAGAGGATTGTAATAGAGCGGATGGTGTTTGGTCCTACACATTTAGAGGATTGTAATAGAGTGGATGGTGTTTGGTCCTATGCATTTAGAGGATTGTAATAGAGCGCATGGTGTTTGGTCCCATACATTTAGAGGATTGTAATAGAGTGGATGGTGTTTGTTCCTACACATTTAGAGGATTGTAATAGAGTGGATGGTGTTTGTTCCTATGCATTTAGAGGATTGTAATAGATTGTATGGTGTTTGGTCCTACACATTTAGAGGATTGTAATAGAGTGGATGGTGTTTGTTCCTATGCATTTAGAGGATTGTAATAGATTGTATGGTGTTTGGTCCTACACATTTAGAGGATTGTAATAGAGCGGATGGTGTTTGGTCCTATGAATTTAGAGGATTGTAATAGAGTGGATGGTGTTTGTTCCTATGCATTTAGAGGATTGTAATAGAGTGGATGTGTCTGGTCCTATACATTTAGAGGATTGTAATAGAGTGGATGGTGTTCGGTCCTACACATTTAGAGGATTGAAATAGAGCGGATGGTGTTTGGTCCTATGCATTTAGAGGATTGTAATAGAGCGGATGGTGTTTGGTCCTATGCATTTAGAGGATTGTAATAGAGCGGATGGTGTTTGGTCCTATGCATTTAGAGGATTGTAATGAAAGATCAGCAAAGGTCAACAAGTTAATGACTAATTATTATGTACATGCCAAGGCAAGTGGCTAATAATGCTCTAGTAAAGCTGCTCCAAGCGTTTATATGTTAAATCAAAATAAACTCCATGAATAAAAAGAATTACCATGCCACTCATCTATCCAGGCAAATGCTTGTCTGTGCCCCAGCAAGAGTATGTCCTGTACTGCCTACAAGAGAAATATACAATATATAACAATTAAACTGACACCATTCATTAGACAAGACATGGAAAAAAGGCAATTTCTCCAAAACGAGGCAAAAGAATGAGCATTTGTTCAAATGAATGGGAGTTGTCATTTGTCAAAAAAAGATTACTGTTTTCTTGGTCTGAACAATATTTATAGGATATCCTATGATTTTGAGGAATATCATTTTTATCTTTGAGGTGATATCGATATCTGCACGATAGAGCGAAGTGAACAAATGCAGATATCAATATGCCCTTAAAATAGCACAAGTTATTGCAATATTCAAAAAGGGACTTAAAGACAAATTCACTAATTAGTAATTATCGACCTGTATTTCTTTTTTGAGCGTTTTTGCAAAATTGTTAAAAAAACTTATGTATGACACGGTTATGATCTTCTTAGAAAAATATGAAATACTTTATTTACAGCAATATGGCTTCAGGAAACAAGGCACAGACGTGAACAATATCGTACCTAAAACACAGCATTGTGGTCTTGTTGACCAAGAAAGCAGGATGGCCGCAGAAAAGTTAATCAGCTCTAGAACTTATCACTGTGTAACATATGTAAAAATTTGAACGGTTTGGCTGGAAACCTGTAGACAAGTCTTGAAAGTGAAGATTTTAGGACAGAAAATCCAAAATGGCCACCTTAAAATTTACCCAGAATGCCCAAAAACCAATCAGTTCTTGATGTTGATATGTAGAAACATCCCTGAAAATTTCAGATGAATCCCTCAAATGGTTTGGCTTGAAACCTGTAGACAAGTCTTGAAAGTAAAGATTTTAGGACGGAAAATCCAAAATGGCCACCTTAAAATTTACCCAGAATGCCCAAAAACTAATCAGTTCTTGACGTTGATATGTAGAAACATCCCTGAAAATTTCAGATGAATCCCTCAAATGGTTTGGCTGAAAACCTGTAGACAAGTCTTGAAAGTGAAGATTTTAGGACGGAGAATCCAAAATGGCCACCTTTAAATTTACCAGGAATGCCCAAAAACTAATCAGTTCTTGACGTTGATATGTAGAAACATCCCTGAAAATTTCAGATGAATCCCTCAAATGGTTTGGCTGGAAACCTGTAGACAAGTCTTGAAAGTGAAGATTTTAGGACGGAGAATCCAAAATGGCCACCTTAAGATTTACCCAGAATGCCCAAAAACTAATCAGTTCTTGACGTTGATATGTAGAAAATCCCTGAAAATTTCAGATGAATCCCTCAAATGGTTTGGCTGAAAACCTGTAGACAAGTCTTGAAAGTGAAGATTTTAGGACGGAAAATCCAAAATGGCCACCTTAAAATTTACCCAGAATGCCCAAAACTAATCAGTTCTTGACGTTGATATGTAGAAACATCCCTGAAAATTTCAGATGAATCCCTCAAATGGTTTGGCTGGAAACCTGTAGACAAGTCTTGAAAGTGAAGATTTTAGGACGGAAAATCCAAAATGGCCACCTTAAGATTTACCCAGAATGCCCAAAAACTAATCAGTTCTTGACGTTGATATGTAAAAACATCCCTGAAAATTTCAGATGAATCCCTCAAATGTTTTGGCTGGAAACCTGTAGACAAGTCTTGAAAGTGAAGATTTTAGGACGGAAAATAAAAAATGGCCACCTTAAGATTTACCCAGAATGCCAAAAAACTAATCAGTTCTTGACGTTGATATGTAGAAACATCCCTGAAAATTTCAGATGAATCCCTCAAATGGTTTGGCTGGAAACCTGTAGACAAGTCTTGAAAGTGAAGATTTTAGGACGGAAAATCCAAAATGGCCACCTTAAGATTTACCCAGAATGCCCAAAAACTAATCAGTTCTTGACGTTGATATGTAGAAACATCCCTGAAAATTTCAGATGAATCCCTCAAATGGTTTGGCTGGAAACCTGTAGACAAGCTGAAAAGTGAGACGCCGCCCGCCGCCCACCCGCCCGCCCGCCCGCCCGCCCGCCCGCCCGCCCGCCAAGCCTTTTGTTAGGTACGATAAAAACACTCCGCTTATATGGCACTTTTAAATTTTACTGAAAATATACGATCAGGCTTAGATAAAGGGGAAACGAGCGTTGGAATATATATTGATCTTACTAAAGCTTTCGACACCATTGATCACAATATCCTATTAAAAAAGCTTGAATTTTATGAAATTAGAGGAACAACACTATTATATCTTGGTTTGAAAGTTATCTTGAAAATAAGAAAATTATTACTGAATATACCATACATGATTTTGAAATTGACTCAAGTACTATAACAGATATGAAATATCAATCATCTACTTCTATTATTGTATATGGGATACCACAAGGTTCTGATTTAGGTCCCCTCTTATTTATTATCTTTATAAATGATATTTATTTAACATCAGATAAACTCAAATTTGTTCTCTATGCAGATGATACAAATATTCTGTTGACTGATGACAACATTGATAATCTGAAGAAAGACATAAATGAAGAATTAAAAAAGGTTCATGACTGGATGATTTCCAATAGATAAACACTCAATGTAGAAAAACTAAATTTATAATTTTTGACAAAAAAAGACAACTTTGAAATAAAATTAAATAATCAACTAATAGAAAGGGTAAATCATATTAATTTTCTTGGTGTAATTATTGACTCTAAGCTAACATAGGCTCCTCATATAAATATACTCTGCACCAAAATTTCAAATTTAATTGGATTAATATATAAAACTTGGCACAAATTGACATTGAATGCCTTGTTAACTACTTACTATTCTTTAGTTTATTCCTATCTTAGTTATGGGAATATTCTGTGGGGCAATGCAGCGAAAAATCATTTGAACAGACTTTTTATTTTACAAAAGAAATTCCTTAGAATAATGACAGACTCTCCAAGAACTGCTCCTTCGAATCCTCTCTTCAGAAAGTTCAAAATATTAAATATATTTGACATAAATAAATTTCAGATTGCTACATTTGTGCAGAAAACTGTGACTGAATCAAAAGATTTTCCATCTCGTAATTTCAAGCATTTTTTTCAAGAGAGAATTGACATACATTCCCATGATACGAGAAATAAATATAATTTGGTAATAAATAGATTTAGAACTGAAACTGGTCGTAAATCAATTGCGGTCAGTGAAGCGACACTTTATAATTCTTTGTCAACAGATTTTAAAAAGGCAAACCATATAAAACAGTTCGAAAAAATGATCAAACGTGATCTTATTAATCAATACCAGTGATACTCTGTGCTTCCATCTGTTCTTTTTTTTCAATTAAATTCAAATTGCTTCTGGTTTATATGTAAAACATGATTGTTGAAAATCTAATAATTAGTCATGAAATGAATACGCCTGTGGGGTGTCTTTTTCATGTATTGTATGAAACATTGTATGATTGATTTTAATTTAATAAATTGAATTGAATTGAATATCACAGAGGATGTTATAATCCTACACTTAGTGGACTTAATATACAAAAAATGTATAAATCAAAAAGCAGAGTATATCGTCACAATATCCTCCACATATTGGTTTTCTAGAGTATATTGTGGCGATATCCTCCAGTTATTCATTTTACCAATGGATATCAAATATATTTTTTAATGTTATTATACATTTAGTACACTAAGTGCATGATAAAGACAGCGAATGAGTGGAGATCAGTGATATCCAAGAGTGGATAAAGATGATAGCCCGAGAAAATCATAGCTTATCATATTTATTTCAACTGAGGTACTAACAAAATGAATGAATCTTGCCACTTACCTTATGTGTAAAACTCTCTACCTTAGACTGTAGCAACCAAATATCACATTTCACCCTGACATTCTTATAAGAACACATAACAGGGGAACTAGTCTCCTGGAAATAACATTTGGTACATGTATTACCAATGTTAAATTGCATCGTAGTGTGAAGCTTAGAGGAAGAAAGCAATTCTCTCAAACTATGGCTCTATTTTTGAACAAGGTACAAAAGTCACAGATGCCTTATTGCCAAGGGCTTTGGACTTGGACAAACCTGGTTGCCCATTGGGCAATGGACTAAATGCCAATATGTTAAATTGTGGCAACCTGTTTTCAACCTTAGTCATGAAACCTGATATTTTGGCCATGTTTTGCTTTGGTATAGAGCTAAATGTTGAAGGAATCGTTAAATGTGAGTAATGGTCTATAGCTCTTAAGTAGGCTTATAGAACACTTGAAAAATGTACAATTTATTGTCATAATGTAATATATTGCTATTTAACTCACCCGCCATCCCTTCTCTAGTGGTCCTCTTTGGGTTTTTTCTGACTGGAATTTTGTTGGATCCTAAAATCAAAATCAAATATAATTTTAAGAAAAGAGGTTCAAGTTATTATATAGATAAATATTGTACATTAACATTTGACAATTTTCAAATAGCATTCCAGAAACCTAGTTAGTTAGCATCCATCCACAAATTTACAAGAGGCAATTGTAGTGCTACACCTTGCTCATTGGCAATTATAGTGCTTCACAAATTTGCTCATTGGCAATTGTAGTGATTCACCCATTTCCTCATTGGCAATTTTAGTGCTACACCCATTTGCTCATTGGCAATTGTAGTGCTACACCTATTTGCTCATTGGCAATTGTAGTGCTACACCCATTTGCTCAGTGGAAATTGTAGTGCTACACCCATTTGCTAATTGCCAATTTTAGTGCTTCAACCATTTGCTCATTGCCAATTATAGTGCTACACCCATTTGCTCATTGACAATTGTAGTGCTACACCCATTTGCTCATTGGCACTTGTAGTGCTTAACCCATTTGCTCATTGGCACTTGTAGTGCTTAACCCATTTGCTCATTGGTATCATATGGCAATAACTTTGAATGGATGATATGCAGAGGTATACAACAGTGAAAACAAGGCATTAACATGACAAAATGTCACCACCTAGTTGCTCACAATATTATGAGATGTGAACTTCTGAGAACTTTTGAAGCAAGTTGAAAAAAAGACCTTAAACCTTTTTTGACCTTGGAAAGGCCACTGAAAGTCAAATCTTAAATATAAAGTCAGATTTGAACTTCTGAAAACGTGTAGAAGATTTTGAAATTTTGAAAAAAAGTGAAGTCAGTCTAAACAGTATTTGTTAAGTTATTGGAAGTTGTAAGAAGTCAATTTGAAGCAAGTTAAAAAAGACCTTTTGACCTTTGAAGGTCAAATCTTATGTTAGATTTGAACTTCTGATAACTTGTAGATGATTTTGAAAAGAAATTGGTGAATTTGAAGCAAGTTGAAAAAAGACTATCTGACTTTTTTTACCTTGAAAAGATCACTGAAGGCCAAATCTTAAATATAAAGCCAGATTTGAACTTCTGAAAAGGTGTACACGATTTTGAAAAGAATTAAAGTCAGTCTAATTTGAAGAAAGTTGAAAAAAGACCTTTTGACCATTTAGAAGGTCGTTTTTTTTACCTTGCAAAGATCACTGAAGGTCAAATCTTAAATATTAAGTCAGATTTGATCTTCTGAAAACCTGAAGAAGGTTTTGAAAAAAATGAAGTCAGTCTAAACAGTATTTGTTAAGTTACTGGAAGTTGTAAGAAGTCAATTTGAAGTTAAAAAATACCTTTTGACCTTTTTTTACCTCGAGAAGGTCATTGAAGGTCAAATCTTAAGTCAGATTTGAACTTCTGATAACTTGTAGATGATTTTGAAAAAAATTTAGTCAATTTGAAGCAACTTGAAAAAAGACATTTTCAACCTTTTTAACTTTGAAAAGGGCACTGGAGGTCAAATCTTAAATATAAAGTCTTCTGAAAACTTGTAGAAGGTTTTGAAAAAATTTGAAGTCAGTCTAAACAGTATTTGTTGGTGGTGTTTTTGGTGGTGACATAATAAAGAATATGAACTACAGTCTATTAAAATAATGGTCCTATTTAATGCATTGATTCATTAACTTTCAAACCATACCTCATTTTCTTTGTATTTGTGTGCTGGAATGGGGTCATAGGCTATGTCTACATGTACAACTTCTCTCTGAGCTAGGTCTGTGTCTGGCAAGTTAAGGCACTGCAATACACAAAACACGAATTAGATACTCCCTCACTTGTAAATTCCACTTTGCGCAATTTTCATGTTTAAAACTGATACTTTACATATTGGATTCTTTATTTATTTATTGTGACATGTTTTCATGAATAAACCCATATGTGAGGTCATGATGGAAATGTATTGATTGGCTAATGGAAACAAAGTAAGAAATTCTGTAATATGTTGGTAAATTTATTGATTTATGAACCTCTATATGGCAGGTTCCATCTTCAAAAATATTCAAAATATTGTGAATCCCAATTTTTTTTGGGAAACAATAACTAGCACCCCTGTATTACACACTGTATTGCACCCTGTATTGCATCCCTGTACTGCATCCCTGTATTGCACCCCTGTATCGCATACCAGTATTGCACTCTTGTATTGCACCCCTGTACAACATTCCTGTTTTGCAACCCTGTATTGCGCTCTTGTATTGCACCCCTGTATTGCATTCCTGTATTGCACTCTTGTATTGCACCCCTGTATTGCATCCTTGTATTGCACTCATATACTGCATCCCTGTATTGCATCCCTATATTGCACTCCTGTATTACACCCTTGTACTGCATTCCTGTATTGTATCTTGTATTGCATCCCTGTATTGCACTCTTGTATTGCACCCTGTACTGAATTCCCGTATTGCACCCATATACTGCATTCCTGTATTGTATCTTGTATTGCATCCCTGTATTGCACTCTTGTATTGCACCCTGTACTGAATTCCCGTATTGCACCCATATACTGCATTCCTGTATTACACCCTGTATTGGATCCCAGTATTGCACTCTTGTATTGCACCCCTGTATTGCATCCTTGTATTGCACCCATATACTGCATCTCTGTATTGCACTGCTGTATTGCACCCCCTGTATTGCATCCTTGTATTGCACCCATATGCCACATCCCTGTATTGCACTCCTGTATTGCACCCGTGTACTGCATTGCTGTATTGCACCCCTGTATTGCGCTCTTGTATTGCACCCTTGTATTGCACTCTTGTATTGCACTCCTGTTTTGCACCCCTGTACTGCATCCCTGTACTGCATCCCTGTATTGAACACTGGTGAAAATAAATCATTAATCGTACAAATTGTTTTCTCAAATTCCTCTTCTTTAACTGATATGACAGTAGGTAAAATGTGTAGGATACATAAATCCTTAGTGACAATCTTTCATATCCCTGTAAAGTAGACCCAATAGCTGATGTCGCTTGACAAGTTAAATATATCAAAATATAAATAAATGATGCATCTGCGCTTTTACATCTCCCAAGGCATGTATTAGTGATGCTTTGAAATGACTATTAGTGGCATAGAAATGGTTTTAGTGTTGCTTCTCCATTGGGAAATAAATGGGGAAATAAGGTGAGACTTTATACATCAAGATCAACTATATCATTCAACCACAAAAATATTTTTTCTTCTTTTCACAACCTTTATTTTACTAAACAGGACGTTTCAACTGTATAAAAACTGAACTGAAGCGCTACAAAACAATTAAATAAAAACAATAATACGTCATATTAATTCACCAAAAATTCATTCTAAATTCCCTACCACTAAATTAGCTACGTTGACCAAAGTGTTTACATTTTCGGATTATAAGGGTTTATTTGTTTTGAAAGGGTGTATGTATTGAACTTTTCGTGCAATACAAAATAATTCACAGTTTTCCTAAATGCTTGCGACTTGACTGTCTCATTGCTTCCGTAATCTTAATTGACCTGTTGGTCTGTCGGCAGAATTGTTGCCTCAAGTGTGGCAGGTCGCAGGTTCAATTCCTGAAGGAATATATATGTTTTGTACTTTTTTGGGTTGTAGGCTCGCTCAATGTTATTACGCAGAAATAAACAAGTATCAGAGTACTATATCTTTATTATTATTATTTGTATCATAAAAAAATGTAAAATGAATATGTATCTACACATTCCATTTTCAATACATGTTTGGCACATTTTGGTTATCTTGAGATTATACTCAATGAGGTGAACTGCCAATCAACTAACTGAGGGATAAACATACAAATGTGTGAGTAATTATACTCAATGAGGTGAACTGCCAATATAAACATACAAATGTGTGAGTAATTATACTCAATGAGGTGTACTGCCAATATAAACATACAAATGTGTGAGTAATTATACTCAATGAGTTGAACTGCCAATATAAACATACAAATGTGTGAGTAATTATACTCAATGAGGTGAACTGCCAATATAAACATACAAATGTGTGAGTAATTATACTCAATGAGGTGAACTGCCAATATAAACATACAAATGTGTGAGTAATTATACTCAATGAGGTGATCTGCCAATATAAACATACAAATGTGAGAGTAATTATACTCAATGAGGTGTACTGCCAATATAAACATACAAATGTGTGAGTAATTATACTCAATGAGTTGAACTGCCAATATAAACATACAAATGTGTGAGTAATTATACTCAATGAGGTGAACTGCCAATCAACTAACTGGTAATCAAACAATCCATAAAAACAGTCCAAAAATGTGAAATGTAGGCTTCAAAGAAATCACATGGTTCCGCAATTCATTTATAGGAATACTAATGCGCTAAACCCTCAAGAGAATTTGAAGGGATATTAACAGAATTAAACCTACTTAGTTCATCTATAAAACAACAGAATTGCAACAGTCAATTGTATTGTGAAGAAAACATTAAGAAAAGACAGTATCGGACAAGCAATTTCAGGATAATGGAGCAGTAATAGCCACAGAGATAAAAGTGGATTTATTAGTCAAACAGAGCTATATATTAACTGCTGTTATTGCCTCTTTCTGTCTTTTCATGGCATCTGTAGCTTGGCGAGTTATCATGCAAATACCTACATAAAATACATACATTTGCTATAATCGGGTTTCTTCAAATAATGATTACACAGAATATATTCTACACATAATGAATTTTATCCCACAGCCTTGCCTGATGGAACTGCCAGAATATAGTTTCAAGCATTATGCGCTTATTTGAATAATTTAAATGTTTTATATGGGGGAACAAGATTTATTTGAAACATGTTGCCGGACCTAAGATTTTTGACATTTCAAAATCAAGGTGAAAAAAACAGCGCTCTCATGGAGATGGGCGATATTCACTCATTGGATATCCTCTATGTACACATAATATATTATATACAGAATATATTGTACACATGATATATTATATACAGAATATACTGTACACATGATATATTGTACACATGTTTTCCTGAATGGAATTCAATTCTACTTGCATTCATGGAAATGAAAATATTGAAGGGAAATGGGAAATATGGCTTTGTGTACATCTCTCTGAAAAACAACATTTTCTTTGGTGAACATTTTTCTGGTAAACTCATTTCTTTCTGGTGAACACCTCTCTCATGAATATTATCAAGTAGACTGAGTAAATAGTTGGTTCAATGTCTAAATGTCTTCTTGGGTCCAAAATGAGTCCTAACGAGAATATCAAGGATTGGATCCCAGGGTTCAAACTCGATATTTTCCAACAAAGTGGGCATCAGTCTTGGAGTTGGCATTTCTCACTTCAAAATTTAAATTGCAAGTTTTGGTCTTATTACCAAAAAAAAATTCAAAACGCACAAGAAGTAATCAAGATATTAGTGACTTTAATTAGTGACCATAAGTTCAAATCTTTTGAATGCTAATTGTGAATTTATAGCTAGGTAAATGTCAGACAATAATGACGCCAGCTTTGTAAGAAAATATTGTTCATTTTCCCTGCAGCCGTAGAAATATACAGGCATGATCAGCAATATCGCATCACTTGGACATTAAAGAATATTGAGTTGGAACCCTGCCTGCCAATCCTCCTTTGCAAAATATGAAACACAATCCTTTTTATAATCTGTGATATAACTTACATTTTCACTTGTTCCGCTGTTGTCTTGGTAACGTGTCTCTATATGGATACTGAACCGGGGAATAAATGAGCACTGGAAAATATAGACACAAATTACATTTACGAGGTAACCCTCACAAAATTGAATTTCATCATAGTAAAAAGTATATCGTACCAATGAAGAAGAAATTTAAATCAAAATCTCAGACAAGAAAAACATCCTGGCAGAGGGCCATGTCCATGGGGTCTAACTATACAAGAAAACAACCGTTAATTTGAATTTTAGACCTACCAGGTGTTTGAAAATCAATCTTCAAATTGGTTCAAACAGGTTCTACTTTGAAGTAAAATGTCATGTTCAGATTCAATCAACAATTTGGGAATAGGCTCTTGTTGGTTTGTGCAAAAACAGATCTTGAAACTAAATTAGCATTTTGAAGCTTTTCAACGGTTTATTTCAAGGATGGAAAAAATGAGAAAAGTGTTTTAGCTAAAATCTAGAAATATGGACCTGGACTTATAAAGCAAGTTAATTATTGTGCGTGAGGTGCTAGTGTGCACTTCAAACTATGAGTGCCTCAAACCAACCATTTGAGATGAGAGTCAATAGAAAGGAAGATGCTGAAGAAAATCAATTATTTTCCCATTTTCCCAAAATGCACAACAAGCTCCTTACAAAATGTCACCACCTAGTTGCTCACATTAGATCAAACTTAAGTCAGATTTGAATTTCTGAGAACTCTGTAGATGATTTGAAAAAATTGGTCAATTTGAAATAGGTGACCCTGAGTGACCCTGAGAAGGTCATTGAAGGTGAAATCTCAAATCTAAAGTCAGATTTGAACTCCTGGAAACTTGAAGATGATTTTGAAAAAAATTGGTCAATTTGAAACAATTTGAAAAAAGACCTTTGTGACCTTGAGAAGGTTTACTTCCTGCAAAAGCTATGTGGATTTTGATACAATAGCTTTCCCACGGCGCACTTGGGCAGCTGAGTAATAGTGACCTTTAAAATATGAATAAAGATTCCAGCGGCTTACTTTTGGCCTCTAACTGTGTCTTACATCAGTATCATCAATCCGTGCAAGTATTGGAGCGCTGAAATACTTCTTTTTCGATCAAGACTTGTAAATTGTTCATCGAGTGAATGTTTTTTCGACCCATTTCCAATATGGCGGTTTGCTAGGAGCGAGATACGCAACGAACGAAATGAATTTTGAGAATGATTTAGGTTCGGACAACCTCCGGAGATTCACGGAAATGTCCGAGCAGAAAAATTTGACAGTAAAAACATTCACTCGACTAACAATTACAAGTCTTGATCGAAAAGGAAGTACTCCAGCGCTCCAATACCTGCACGGAAGGATGATAATGATGTATAACATAGTAAGAGAACAAAAGTAGGCATCTGATCGACTTAATTCGTGTTTCAAAGGTCACTCTTATTCAGCTGTCCACTTCCCCGTTTGAGAGCCATATGTTTCAAAATTTAACATGGCTCTCGAAGTGAGTAAGAGAAGGTCATTGACCTTGAAAATGTCACTGAAGGTCAAATCTACATTCCGATTTTAACTTTTGAGAACTTGTAGATGATTTTGAAAAAATATTGGTCAATTTGAGGCTCAGTTGAAAAAAGGTTTTTAACCTTTTTGAACTTGAAAAGGTCATCGAAGGTCAAATCTTAATTATAAAGTCAGATTTGAACTTCTGAAAACTTGTAGAAGATTTTGAAAAAATATTGGTGAATTTGAAGCAAGTTGAAAAAAAACCTTTACGACCTTGAGAAGGTCATTGAAGGTCAAATCTTTTTTGATCTTGAAAATGCCATTGAAGATCAAATCTAGATTCAGATTTGAACTTTTGAGAACTTGTAGATGATTTTGAAAAAAAGTTGTCAATTTGAAGCAAGTTGAAAAAAATACATTTTTTAACCTTTTTTGACATTGAAAGGTCATTGAAGGTCAAGTCTTAATTCTAGAGTCAGATTTGTCAAGTTATTGGAAGTTGTAAAAAATTGTTACAGATGCCAACCGCCAACCGCCATCCGCCGATCGCACTCACAAAAATGGAGACCATAACAATATGGCACCACTTTTTGGTGGTCACATAAAAATAATGAATTAAAATTATATGAACTGGAATATAAAATATTGTAAGCAAGTAAAAAGATGAAAACTTGATGGAGCTGTTAGTTATTCCACTTGCAAGGATGGTAATTACAGTATACAATCAATACAGCTTCCATAATAACTGCCCATTAATCAAAGACATTATATCCACAATATGCATCAGTACACTTGCATCCTATTTGGATCAGGCAAATCTAAAACTTGAGCAATAGGTTTCCTTCATTAAGGTCAGGGTGCGCTTTGATGAAATTTCATGACCATGTACTATTTTCAGACAAACATAACTCATTCCACACATCATCTACATCTTTCATTCTTGCACAAAAGATGCATAAGTGTACCTAGACTATTAATTGTGTGTTGATAATTGTGTGTTGATACAATCCTTCAGAATGTTTGAATAACTAGAATATTCAGTGGTTTACTTTTCAAAATTGCAAAAAAATTCCAACATGCACCCTGGCCTTAAGGTTAATTCTGACGTTTTGAAGCTTTAAGAGAAAATCCTTTCCCAATCATTTCAAAAATATCACTTAATACTATATTGGCTTTAAGGTTCACAGCTTCTAGTTTAATCTGATTGTTTTATCAGTTGGGATGGTTCATTGACTTTTTCCAATTTTGTGCTTTAAAGTTGCACTTTGATATACTTGACTATAATTCTTTACCAGTTGTAGATTTATAGTTTGTAAACTTCAATTTTGCAAAGCAAAGATGGAACTCATGCGTCATGGTAGAATCAGAGATAGAGAGCAACTACAGTAAAACCTATCAAATCCAAACACCAATGGAACCGGTAAGAAAGTGTGAGGTTAAAAGAAATCACAAATTTGGGACTATCAACATTGTATCAGTAATTATAGACAGTATTTTTTGTTTGATAACATTCATTGCTGTGCTCATCTAAGAAACAACAGATTAATCATCACATCAATCATTCCTCTGTCATCAGTATCCTCTCCAATCATCACATCAATCATTCCTCTGTCATCAGTATCCTCTCCAATCATCACATCAATTCCATTCCTCTGACAATCGTATCCTCTCCAATCATCACATCAATTCCATTCCTCTGACAATCGTATCCTCTCCAATCATCACATCAATTCCATTCCTCTGACAATCGTATCCTCTCCAATCATCACATCAATCCCATTCCTCTGTCATCCATATCCTCTCCAACCATCACATCAATCCCATTCCTCTGACACCTGTATCCTCTCCAATCATCACATCAATCCCATTCCTCTGTCATCCATATCCTCTCCAATCATCACATCAATCCCATTCCTCTGTCATCCATATCCTCTCCAACCATCACATCAATCCCATTCCTCTGACACCCGTATCCTCTCCAATCATCACATCAATCCCATTCCTCTGTCATCCATATCCTCTCCAATCATCACATCAATCCCATTCCTCTGACAATCGTATCCTCTCCAATCATCACATCAATTCCATTCCTCTGTCATCCATATCCTCTCCAACCATCACATCAATCCCATTCCTCTGTCATCCATATCCTCTCCAATCATCACATCAATCATTCCTCTGTCATCAGTATCCTCTCCAATCATCACATCAATCATTCCTCTGTCATCAGTATCCTCTCCAATCATCACATCAATTCCATTCCTCTGACAATCGTATCCTCTCCAATCATCACATCAATTCCATTCCTCTGATAATCGTATCCTCTCCAATCATCACATCAATTCCATTCCTCTGACAATCGTATCCTCTCCAATCATCACATCAATCCCATTCCTCTGTCATCCATATCCTCTCCAACCATCACATCAATCCCATTCCTCTGACACCCGTATCCTCTCCAATCATCACATCAATCCCATTCCTCTGACACCCATATCCTCTCCAATCATCACATCAATCCCATTCCTCTGTCATCCATATCCTCTCCAATCATCACATCAATCCCATTCCTCTGACACCCGTATCCTCTCCAATCATCACATCAATCCCATTCCTCTGATACCCGTATCCTCTCCAATCATCACATCAATCCCATTCCCCTGTCACCCATATCCTCTCCAATCATCACATCAATCCCATTCCCCTGTCATCTGTATCCTCTCCAACCATCACATCAATCCCATTCCTCTGACAATCGCATCCTCTCCAATCATCACATCAATCCCATTCCTCTGACACCCGTATCCTCTCCAATTATCACATCAATCCCATTCCTCTGACAATCGCATCCTCTCCAATCATCACATCAATCCCATACCTCTGTCATCCATATCCTCTCCAATCATCACATCAATCCCATTCCTCTGACACCCGTATCCTCTCCAATCATCACATCAATCCCATTCCTCTGTCATCCATATCCTCTCCAATCATCACATCAATCCCATTCCTCTGTCACCCATATCCTCTCCAATCATCACATCAATCCCATTCCTCTGTCACCCATATCCTCTCCAATCATCACATCAATCCCATTCCTCTGTCACCCATATCCTCTCCAATCATCACATCAATCCCATTCCCCTGTCATCTGTATCCTCTCCAATCATCACATCAATCCCATTCCTCTGACACCCGTATCCTCTCCAATCATCACATCAATCCCATTCCTCTGTCATCCATATCCTCTCCAATCATCACATCAATCCCATTCCTCTGACAATCGTATCCTCTCCAATCATCACATCAATTCCATTCCTCTGACAATTGTATCCTCTCCAATCATCACATCAATCCCATTCCTCTGTCATCCATATCCTCTCCAACCATCACATCAATCCCATTCCTCTGTCATCCATATCCTCTCCAATCATCACATCAATCCCATTTCTCTGACACCCATATCCTCTCCAATTATCACATCAATCCCATTCCTCTGACAATCGCATCCTCTCCAATCATCACATCAATCCCATTCCTCTGTCGCCCATATCCTCTCCAACCATCACATCAATCCCATTCCTCTGACAATCGCATCCTCTCCAATCATCACATCAATCCCATTCCTCTGTCATCCATATCCTCTCCAACCATCACATCAATCCCATTCCTCTGTCATCCATATCCTCTCCAATCATCACATCAATCCCATTCCTCTGTCACCCATATCCTCTCCAATCATCACATCAATCCCATTCCTCTGTCATCCATATCCTCTCCAATCATCACATCAATTCCATTCCTCTGTCATCCATATCCTCTCCAATCATCACATCAATCCCATTCCTCTGTCATCCATATCCTCTCCAATAATCACATCAATCCCATTCCTCTGTCATCCATATCCTCTCCAACCATCACATCAATCCCATACCTCTGTCATCCATATCCTCTCCAATCATCACATCAATCCCATTCCTCTGTCACCCATATCCTCTCCAATCATCACATCAATCCCATTCCTCTGACACCCGTATCCTCTCCAATCATCACATCAATCCCATTCCTCTGTCATCCATATCCTCTCCAATCATCACATCAATCCCATTCCTCTGTCACCCATATCCTCTCCAATCATCACATCAATCCCATTCCTCTGACACCCGTATCCTCTCCAATCATCACATCAATCCCATTCCTCTGTCATCCATATCCTCTCCAATCATCACATCAATCCCATACCTCTGTCATCCATATCCTCTCCAATCATCACATCAATCCCATTCCTCTGTCATCCATATCCTCTCCAATCATCACATCAATCCCATTCCTCTGACACCCGTATCCTCTCCAATCATCACATCAATCCCATTCCTCTGACACCCGTATCCTCTCCAATCATCACATCAATCCCATTCCTCTGTCACCCGTATCCTATCCAATCATCACATCAATCCCATTCCTCTGTCATCCATATCCTCTCCAATCATCACATCAATCCCATTCCTCTGACAATCATATCCTCTCCAATCATCACATCAATCCCATTCCTCTGACAATCATATCCTCTCCAACCACCACATCAATCCCATACCTCTGTCATCCATATCCTCTCCAATCATCACATCAATCCCATTCCTCTGTCATCCATATCCTCTCCAATCATCACATCAATCCCACTCCTCTGACACCCGTATCCTCTCCAATCATCACATCAATCCCATTCCTCTGACACCCGTATCCTCTCCAATCATCACATCAATCCCATTCCTGACACCCGTATCCTATCCAATCATCACATCAATCCCATTCCTCTGTCATCCATATCCTCTCTAATCATCACATCAATCCCACTCCTCTGACACCCGTATCCTCTCCAATCATCACATCAATCCCATTCCTCTGTCATCCATATCCTCTCCAATCATCACATCAATCCCATTCCTCTGACACCCGTATCCTCTCCAATCATCACATCAATCCCATTCCTCTGACACCCGTATCCTCTCCAATCATCACATCAATCCCATTCCTCTGACACCCGTATCCTCTCCAATCATCACATCAATCCCATTCCTCTGTCATCCATATCCTCTCCAATCATCACATCAATCCCATTCCTCTGTCACCCATATCCTCTCCAATCATCACATCAATCACATTCCTCTGACACCCGTATCCTCTCCAACCATCACATCAATCCCATTCCTCTGACAATCGTATCCTCTCCAATCATCACATCAATCCCATTCCTCTGACAATCGCATCCTCTCCAATCATCACATCAATCCCATTCCTCTGACAATCGCATCCTCTCCAATCATCACATCAATCCCATTCCTCTGTCATCCATATCCTCTCCAATTATCACATCAATCCCATTCCTCTGTCATCCATATCCTCTCCAATCATCACATCAATCCCATTCCTCTGACACCTGTATCCTCTCCAATCATCACATCAATCCCATTCCTCTGTCATCCATATCCTCTCCAATCATCACATCAATCCCATTCCTCTGACACCCGTATCCTCTCCAATCATCACATCAATCCCATTCCTCTGTCACCCATATCCTCTCCAATCATCACATCAATCCCATTCCCCTGTCATCTGTATCCTCTCCAATCATCACATCAATCCCATTCCTCTGTCATCCATATCCTCTCCAATCATCACATCAATCCCATTCCTCTGACACCCGTATCCTCTCCAATCATCACATCAATCCCATTCCTCTGACACCCGTATCCTCTCCAATCATCACATCAATCCCATTCCTCTGTCATCCATATCCTCTCCAATCATCACATCAATCCCATTCCTCTGACAATCGCATCCTCTCCAACCATCACATCAATCCCATTCCTCTGACACCCGTATCCTCTCCAACCATCACATCAATCCCATACCTCTGTCATCCATATCCTCTCCAATCGTCACATCAATCCCATTCCTCTGTCATCCATATCCTCTCCAACCATCACATCAATCCCATTCCTCTGACACCCGTATCCTCTCCAATCATCACATCAATCCCAGTCCTCTGACACCCATATCCTCTCCAATTATCACATCAATCCCATTCCTCTGACACCCGTATCCTCTCCAATCATCACATCAATCCCATTCCTCTGACACCTGTATCCTCTCCAATCATCACATGAATCCCATTCCTCTGTCATCTGTGTCCTCTCCAATCATCACATCAATCCCATTCCTCTGACAATCATATCCTCTCCAACCATCACATCAATCCCATTCCTCTGTCATCCATATCCTCTCCAATCATCACATCAATCCCATTCCTCTGACAATCGTATCCTCTCCAATTATCACATCAATCCCATTCCTCTGACACCCGTATCCTATCCAATCATCACATCAATCCCATTCCTCTGTCATCCATATCCTCTCCAATCATCACATCAATCCCATTCCTCTGTCACCCATATCCTCTCCAATCATCACATCAATCCCATTCCTCTGACACCCGTATCCTCTCCAATCATCACATCAATCCCATTCCTCTGTCATCCATATCCTCTCCAATCATCACATCAATCCCATTCCTCTGTCACCCATATCCTCTCCAATCATCACATCAATCCCATTCCTCTGACACCCGTATCCTCTCCAATCGTCACATCAATCCCATTCCTCTGTCATCCATATCCTCTCCAACCATCACATCAATCTCATTCCTCTGTCACCCGTATCCTCTCCAATCATCACATCAATCCCATACCTCTGACACCCGTATCCTCTCCAATCATCACATCAATCCCATTCCTCTGTCATCCATATCCTCTCCAATCATCACATCAATCCCATTCCTCTGTCATCCATATCCTCTCCAATCATCACATCAATCCCATTCCTCTGACACCCGTATCCTCTCCAATCATCACATCAATCCCATTCCTCTGACACCCGTATCCTCTCCAATCATCACATCAATCCCATTCCTCTGACACCTATATCCTCTCCAATCATCACATCAATCCTATTCCTCTGTCATCCATATCCTCTCCAATCATCGCATCAATCCCAGTCCTCTGACACCTGTATCCTCTCCAATCATCACATCAATCCCATTCCTCTGTCACCCATATCCTCTCCAATCATCACATCAATCCCATTCCTATGTCACCCGTATCCTATCCAATCATCACATCAATCCCAGTCCTCTGACACCCATATCCTCTCCAATTATCACATCAATCCCATTCCTCTGACACCCGTATCCTCTCCAATCATCACATCAATCCCATTCCTCTGACACCCATATCCTCTCCAATTATCACATCAATCCCATTCCTCTGACACCCGTATCCTCTCCAATCATCACATCAATCCCATTTCTCTGTCATCCATATCCTCTCCAATTATCACATCAATCCCATTCCTCTGACACCCGTATCCTCTCCAATCATCACATCAATCCCATTCCTCTGTCATCCATATCCTCTCCAATCATCACATCAATCCCATTCCTCTGTCATCCATATCCTCTCCAATCATCACATCAATCCCATTCCTCTGACAATCGCATCCTCTCCAATCATCACATCAATCCCATTCCTCTGTCATGCATATCCTCTCCAATCATCACATCAATCCCATTCCTCTGACACCCGTATCCTCTCCAATCATCACACCAATCCCATTCCTCTGTCATCCATATCCTCTCCAATCATCACATCAATCCCATTCCTCTGACACCCGTATCCTCTCCAATCATCACATCAATCCCATTCCTCTGACACCCGTATCCTCTCCAATCATCACATCAATCCCATTCCTCTGTCATCCATATCCTCTCCAATCATCACATCAATCCCATTCCTCTGTCACCCATATCCTCTCCAATCATCACATCAATCCCATTCCTCTGTCATCCATATCCTCTCCAATCATCACATCAATCCCATTCCTCTGACAATCGCATCCTCTCCAACCATCATATCAATCCCATTCCTCTGACACCCGTATCCTCTCCAACCATCACATCAATCCCATACCTCTGTCATCCATATCCTCTCCAATCGTCACATCAATCCCATTCCTCTGTCATCCATATCTTCTCCAACCATCACATCAATCCCATTCCTCTGACACCCGTATCCTCTCCAATCATCACATCAATCCCATTCCTCTGACACCCGTATCCTCTCCAATCATCACATCAATCCCATTCCTCTGACACCCATATCCTCTCCAATTATCACATCAATCCCATTCCTCTGACACCCATATCCTCTCCAATCATCACATCAATCCCATTCCTCTGACAATCGTATCCTCTCCAATCATCACATCAATCCCATTCCTCTGACACCCGTATCCTCTCCAATCATCACATCAATCCCATTCCTCTGACAATCATATCCTCTCCAACCATCACATCAATCCCATTCCTCTGACACCCGTATCCTCTCCAATCATCACATCAATCCCATTCCTCTGACACCCGTATCCTCTCCAACCATCACATCAATCCCACTCCTCTGTCATCCATATCCTCTCCAATCATCACATCAATCCCATACCTCTGTCATCCATATCCTCTCCAATCATCACATCAATCCCATTCCTCTGACACCCGTATCCTCTCCAATCATCACATCAATCCCATTCCTCTGACAATCGTATCCTCTCCAATCATCACATCAATCCCATTCCTCTGACACCCGTATCCTCTCCAATCATCACATCAATCCCATTCCTCTGACAATCATATCCTCTCCAACCATCACATCAATCCCATTCCTCTGACACCCGTATCCTCTCCAATCATCACATCAATCCCATTCCTCTGTCATCCATATCCTCTCCAATCATCACATCAATCCCATTCCTCTGACACCCGTATCCTCTCCAATCATCACATCAATCCCATTCCTCTGACAATCGTATCCTCTCCAATCATCACATCAATCCCATTCCTCTGACACCCGTATCCTCTCCAATCATCACATCAATCCCATTCCTCTGACAATCATATCCTCTCCAACCATCACATCAATCCCATTCCTCTGACACCCGTATCCTCTCCAACCATCACATCAATCCCATACCTCTGTCATCCATATCCTCTCCAATCGTCACATCAATCCCATTCCTCTGTCATCCATATCCTCTCCAACCATCACATCAATCCCATTCCTCTGACACCCGTATCCTCTCCAATCATCACATCAATCCCATTCCTCTGTCATCCATATCCTCTCCAACCATCACATCAATCCCATTCCTCTGTCACCCATATCCTCTCCAATCATCACATCAATCCCATTCCTCTGTCATCAGTATCCTCTCCAATCATCACATCAATCCCATTCCTCTGACACCCATATCCTCTCCAATCATCACATCAATCCCATTCCTCTGTCATCAGTATCCTCTCCAATCATCACATCAATCCCATTCCTCTGTCATCAGTATCCTCTCCAATCATCACATCAATCCCATTCCTCTGTCATCCATATCCTCTCCAATCATCACATCAATCCCATTCCTCTGACATCCATATCCTCTCCAATCGTCACATCAATCCCATTCCTCTGTCATCCATATCCTCTCCAACCATCACATCAATCCCATTCCTCTGTCACCCATATCCTCTCCAATCATCACATCAATCCCATTCCTCTGTCATCAGTATCCTCTCCAATCATCACATCAATCCCATTCCTCTGTCATCAGTATCCTCTCCAATCATCACATCAATCCCATTCCTCTGTCATCCATATCCTCTCCAATCATCACATCAATCCCATTCCTCTGACATCCATATCCTCTCCAATCGTCACATCAATCCCATTCCTCTGTCATCCATATCCTATCCAATCATCACATCAATCCCATTCCTCTGTCATCCATATCCTCTCCAATCATCACATCAATCCCATTCCTCTGACAATCGTATCCTCTCCAATCATCACATCAATTCCATTCCTCTGTCATCCATATCCTCTCCAACCATCACATCAATCCCAGTCCTCTGACAATCGTATCCTCTCCAATCATCACATCAATCCCATACCTCTGCCATCCATATCCTCTCCAATCATCACATCAATCCCATTCCTCTGACACCCGTATCCTCTCCAATCATCACATCAATCCCATTCCTCTGACACCCGTATCCTCTCCAATCATCACATCAATCCCATTCCTCTGTCACCCATATCCTCTCCAATCATCACATCAATCCCATTCCCCTGTCATCTGTATCCTCTCCAACCATCACATCAATCCCATTCCTCTGACAATCGCATCCTCTCCAATCATCACATCAATCCCATTCCTCTGACACCCGTATCCTCTCCAATCATCACATCAATCCCATTCCTCTGACACCCATATCCTCTCCAATTATCACATCAATCCCATTCCTCTGACACCCGTATCCTCTCCAATCATCACATCAATCCCATTCCTCTGACACCCATATCCTCTCCAATCATCACATCAATCCCATTCCTCTGACACCCGTATCCTCTCCAATCATCACATCAATCCCATTCCTCTGTCATCCATATCCTCTCCAATCATCACATCAATCCCATTCCTCTGTCATCCATATCCTCTCCAATCATCACATCAATCCCATTCCTCTGACACCCGTATCCTCTCCAATCATCACATCAATCCCATTCCTCTGTCACCCATATCCTCTCCAATTATCACATCAATCCCATTCCTCTGTCATCCATATCCTCTCCAATCATCACATCAATCCCACTCCTCTGACACCCGTATCCTCTCCAACCATCACATCAATCCCATTCCTCTGACACCCGTATCCTCTCCAATCATCACATCAATCCCATTCCTCTGACACCCGTATCCTCTCCAATCATCACATCAATCCCATTCCTCTGACACCCATATCCTCTCCAATCATCACATCAATCCCATTCCTCTGTCATCCATATCCTCTCCAATCATCACATCAATTCCATTCCTCTGTCATCCATATCCTCTCCAATCATCACATCAATCCCATTCCTCTGTCATCCATATCCTCTCCAATAATCACATCAATCCCATTCCTCTGTCATCCATATCCTCTCCAACCATCACATCAATCCCATACCTCTGTCATCCATATACTCTCCAATCATCACATCAATCCCATTCCTCTGTCATCCATATCCTCTCCAATCATCACATCAATCCCATACCTCTGTCATCCATATCCTCTCCAACCATCACATCAATCCCATTCCTCTGTCATCCATATCCTCTCCAATCATCACATCAATCCCATTCCTCTGACACCCGTATCCTCTCCAATTATCACATCAATCCCATTCCTCTGTCATCCATATCCTCTCCAATTATCACATCAATCCCATTCCTCTGACACCCGTATCCTCTCCAATCATCACATCAATCCCATTCCTCTGTCATGCATATCCTCTCCAATCATCACATCAATCCCATTCCTCTGACACCCGTATCCTCTCCAATCATCACATCAATCCCATTCCTCTGACACCCGTATCCTCTCCAATCGTCACATCAATCCCATTTCTCTGTCACCTGTATTCTCTGACTACCCCCAGCCACAATTACTGGTATTGAGTCCCAACTTTTGTATTACATCAATTGGCTCCAGATTTTGACCTAGAATATACTTTTACACCCAAACTTAAGATCAAATGAACAATTATAACTCCTGGGAACTTTGCTTTATTTTATTTTTATTTTTTGCTTCATATGAGTGGGTGATATTGTCTAATGACAACTTGCCACTATTATATCAAAGGTCATCTTTCATACAAATGATGACCATCTCCCTCAGATTCATATAAGTGGGTGATATTGTCTAATGACAACTTGCCACAATTATATCAAAGGTCATCTTTCATACAAATGATGACCATCTCCCTCAGATTCATATGAGAGGGTGATATTGTCTAATGACAACTCGCCACTATTATATCAAAGGTCATCTTTCATACAAATGATGACCATCTCCCTCAGATTTATATGAGAGGGTGATATTGTCTAATGACAACTTTCCACTATTATATCAAAGGTCATCTCTCATACAAATGATGACCATCTCCCTCAGATTCATATGAGTGGGTGATATTGTCTAATGACAACTCGCCACAATTATATCAAAGGTCATCTCTCATACAAATGATGACCATCTCCCTCCGATTCATATGAGAGGGTGATATTGTCTAATGACAACTCGCCACTATTATATCAAAGGTCATCTTTCATACAAATGATGACCATCTCCCTCAGATTCATATGAGAGGGTGATATTGTCTAATGACAACTCGCCACTATTATATCAAAGGTCATCTTTCATACAAATGATGACCATCTCCCTCAGATTCATATGAGTGGGTGATATTGTCTAATGACAACTTGCCACTATTATATCAAAGGTCATCTTTCATACAAATGATGACCATCTCCCTCAGATTCATATGAGTGGGTGATATTGTCTAATGACAACTTGCCACTATTATATCAAAGGTCATCTTTCATACAAATGATGACCATCTCCCTCAGATTCATATGAGAGGGTGATATTGTCTAATGACAACTTGCCACTATCATATCAAAGGTCATCTTTCATACAAATGACTGGTATTGAGTCCCAACTTTTGTATTACATCAATTGGCTCCAGATTTTGACCTAGAATATACTTTTACACCCAAACTTAAGATCAAATGAACAATTATAACTCCTGGGAACTTTGCTTTATTTTAGGGATGTTACTGTAATTAAAAAAAGAATACAATTACAACATGATAAAGAACGGTAGTTTCATGAGCATCCTTTGGGGATATCTCTTATCTTGCATGGTTAATTAAATTTTATTTCCAGAAAACTTAAGCCCAACAGACTGGAATAATATGAATTGCAGTATCCTGATCAATGCCCTCCAGAATATAACCTAACAATGCCCTCCAGAATATAACCTATCAATGCCCTCCAGAATATAACCTATCCTTGCAAGAGCATAATTTCTAATTGTACAGAATGTTTTATTCCAAATGTTTTATTCCAAATGATGACCATCTCCCTCAGATTCATATGAGAGGGTGATATTGTCTAATGACAACTCGCCACTATTTTATCAAAGGTCATCTTTCATACAAATGATGACCATCTCCCTCAGATTCATATGAGTGGGTGATATTGTCTAATGACAACTTGCCACTATTATATCAAAGGTCATCTTTCATACAAATGATGACCATCTCACTCAGATTCATATGAGTGGGTGATATTGTCTAATGACAACTCGCCACTATTATATCAAAGGTCATCTCTCATACAAATGATGACCATCTCCCTCAGATTCATATGAGTGGGTGATATTGTCTAATGACAACTTGCCACTATTATATCAAAGGTCATCTTTCATACAAATGATGACCATCTCCCTCAGATTCATATGAGTGGGTGATATTGTCTAATGACAACTTGCCACTATTATATCAAAGGTCATCTTTCATACAAATGATGACCATCTCCCTCAGATTCATATGAGAGGGTGATATTGTCTAATGACAACTTGCCACTATTATATCAAAGGTCATCTTTCATACAAATGATGACCATCTCCCTCAGATTCATATGAGTGGGTGATATTGTCTAATGACAACTTGCCACTATTATATCAAAGGTCATCTTTCATACAAATGATGACCATCTCCCTCAGATTCATATGAGTGGGTGATATTGTCTAATGACAACTTGCCACTATTATATCAAAGGTCATCTCTCATACAAATGATGACCATCTCCCTCAGATTCATATGAGAGGGTGATATTGTCTAATGACAACTTGCCACTATTATATCAAAGGACATCTCTCATACAAATGATGACCATCTCCCTCAGATTCATATGAGAGGGTGATATTGTCTAATGACAACTTGCCACTATTATATCAAAGGTCATCTTTCATACAAATGATGACCATCTCCCTCAGATTCATATGAGTGGGTGATATTGTCTAATGACAACTTGCCACTATTATATCAAAAGTCATCTTTCATACAAATGATGACCATCTCCCTCAGATTCATATGAGTGGGTCATATTGTCTAATGACAACTTGCCACTATTATATCAAAGGTCATCTCTCATACAAATGATGACCATCTCCCTCAGATTCATATGATAGGGTGATATTGTCTAATGACAACTTGCCACTATTTTATCAAAGGTCATCTTTCATACAAATGATGACCATCTCCCTCAGATTCATATGAGAGGGTGATATTGTCTAATGACAACTTGCCACTATTATATCAAAGGTCATCTCTCATACAAATGATGACCATCTCCCTCAGATTCATATGAGTGGGTGATATTGTCTAATGACAACTTGCCACTATTATATCAAAGGTCATCTTTCATACAAATGATGACCATCTCCCTCAGATTCATATAAGTGGGTGATATTGTCTAATGACAACTTGCCACAATTATATCAAAGGTCATCTTTCATACAAATGATGACCATCTCCCTCAGATTCATATGAGAGGGTGATATTGTCTAATGACAACTCGCCACTATTATATCAAAGGTCATCTTTCATACAAATGATGACCATCTCCCTCAGATTCATATGAGAGGGTGATATTGTCTAATGACAACTTGCCACTATTATATCAAAGGTCATCTCTCATACAAATGATGACCATCTCCCTCAGATTCATATGAGTGGGTGATATTGTCTAATGACAACTCGCCACAATTATATCAAAGGTCATCTCTCATACAAATGATGACCATCTCCCTCCGATTCATATGAGAGGGTGATATTGTCTAATGACAACTCGCCACTATTATATCAAAGGTCATCTTTCATACAAATGATGACCATCTCCCTCAGATTCATATGAGAGGGTGATATTGTCTAATGACAACTCGCCACTATTATATCAAAGGTCATCTTTCATACAAATGATGACCATCTCCCTCAGATTCATATGAGTGGGTGATATTGTCTAATGACAACTTGCCACTATTATATCAAAGGTCATCTTTCATACAAATGATGGCCATCTCCCTCAGATTCATATGAGTGGGTGATATTGTCTAATGACAACTTGCCATTATTATATCAAAGGTCATCTTTCATACAAATGATGACCATCTCCCTCAGATTCATATGAGAGGGTGATATTGTCTAATGACAACTTGCCACTATTATATCAAAGGTCATCTTTCATACAAATGATGACCATCTCCCTCAGATTCATATGAGTGGGTGATATTGTCTAATGACAACTTGCCACTATTATATCAAAGGTCATCTTTCATACAAATGATGACCATCTCCCTCAGATTCATATGAGTGGGTGATATTGTCTACTGACAACTTGCCACTATTATATCAAAGGTCATCTCTCATGCAAATGATGACCATCTCCCTCAGATTCATATGAGAGGGTGATATTGTCTAATGACAACTTGCCACTATTATATCAAAGGTCATCTCTCATACAAATGATGACCATCTCCCTCAGATTCATATGAGAGGGTGATATTGTCTAATGACAACTTGCCACTATTATATCAAAGGTCATCTTTCATACAAATGATGACCATCTCCCTCAGATTCATATGAGTGGGTGATATTGTCTAATGACAACTTGCCACTATTATATCAAAGGTCATCTTTCATACAAATGATGACCATCTCCCTCAGATTCATATGAGAGGGTGATATTGTCTAATGACAACTTGCCACAATTATATCAAAGGTCATCTTTCATACAAATGATGACCATCTCCCTCAGATTCATATGAGAGGGTGATATTGTCTAATGACAACTCGCCACTATTATATCAAAGGTCATCTTTCATACAAATGATGACCATCTCCCTCAGATTCATATGAGAGGGTGATATTGTCTAATGACAACTTGCCACTATTATATCAAAGGTCATCTCTCATACAAATGATGACCATCTCCCTCAGATTCATATGAGTGGGTCATATTGTCTAATGACAACTTGCCACTATTATATCAAAGGTCATCTCTCATACAAATGATGACCATCTCCCTCAGATTCATATGAGAGGGTGATATTGTCTAATGACAACTCGCCACTATTATATCAAAGGTCATCTTTCATACAAATGATGACCATCTCCCTCAGATTCATATGAGAGGGTGATATTGTCTAATGACAACTCGCCACTATTATATCAAAGGTCATCTTTCATACAAATGATGACCATCTCCCTCAGATTCATATGAGAGGGTGATATTGTCTAATGACAACTTGCCACTATTAAATCAAAGGTCATCTTTCATACAAATGATGACCATCTCCCTCAGATTCATATGAGAGGGTGATATTGTCTAATGACAACTTGCCACAATTATATCAAAGGTCATCTTTCATACAAATGATGACCATCTCCCTTAGATTCATATGAGAGGGTGATATTGTCTAATGACAACTCGCCACTATTATATCAAAGGTCATCTTTCATACAAATGATGACCATCTCCCTCAGATTCATATGAGTGGGTGATATTGTCTAATGACAACTTGCCACTATTATATCAAAGGTCATCTCTCATACAAATGATGACCATCTCCCTCAGATTCATATGAGAGGGTGATATTGTCTAATGACAACTTGCCACTATCATATCAAAGGTCATCTTTCATACAAATGATGACCATCTCCCTCAGATTCATATGAGTGGGTGATATTGTCTAATGACAACTCGCAACTATTATATCAAAGGTCATCTTTCATAAAAATGATGACCATCTCCCTCAGATTCATATGAGAGGGTGATATTGTCTAATGACAACTCGCCACTATTATATCAAAGGTCATCTCTCATACAAATGATGACCATCTCCCTCAGATTCATATGAGTGGGTGATATTGTCTAATGACAACTTGCCACTATTATATCAAAGGTCATCTCTCATACAAATGATGACCATCTCCCTCAGATTCATATGAGAGGGTGATATTGTCTAATGACAACTTGCCACTATTATATCAAAGGTCATCTCTCATACAAATGATGACCATCTCCCTCAGATTCATATGAGAGGGTGATATTGTCTAATGACAACTTGCCACTATTATATCAAAGGTCATCTCTCATACAAATGATGACCATCTCCCTCAGATTCTTATGAGAGGGTGATATTGTCTAATGACAACTCGCCACTATTATATCAAAGGTCATATTTCATACAAATGATGACCATCTCCCTCAGATTCATATGAGTGGGTGATATTGTCTAATGACAACTTGCCACTATTATATCAAAGGTCATCTTTCATACAAATGATGACCATCTCCCTCAGATTCATATGAGTGGGTGATATTGTCTAATGACAACTCGCCACTATTATATCAAAGGTCATCTCTCATACAAATGATGACCATCTCCCTCAGATTCATATGAGTGGGTGATATTGTCTAATGACAACTTGCCACTATTATATCAAAGGTCATCTTTCATACAAATGATGACCATCTCCCTCAGATTCATATGAGTGGGTGATATTGTCTAATGACAACTTGCCACTATTATATCAAAGGTCATCTTTCATACAAATGATGACCATCTCCCTCAGATTCATATGAGAGGGTGATATTGTCTAATGACAACTTGCCACTATCATATCAAAGGTCATCTTTCATACAAATAATGACCATCTCCCTCAGATTCATATGAGTGGGTGATATTGTCTAATGACAACTTGCCACTATTATATCAAAGGTCATCTTTCATACAAATGATGAACATCTCCCTCAGATTCATATGAGTGGGTGATATTGTCTAATGACAACTTGCCACTATTATATCAAAGGTCATCTCTCATACAAATGATGACCATCTCCCTCAGATTCATATGAGAGGGTGATATTGTCTAATGACAACTTGCCACTATTATATCAAAGGTCATCTTTCATACAAATGATGACCATCTCCCTCAGATTCATATGAGAGGGTGATATTGTCTAATGACAACTCGCCAATATTATATCAAAGGTCATCTTTCATACAAATGATGACCATCTCCCTCAGATTCATATGAGAGGGTGATATTGTCTAATGACAACTTGCCACAATTATATCAAAGGTCATCTTTCATACAAATGATGACCATCTCCCTCAGATTCATATGAGAGGGTGATATTGTCTAATGACAACTCGCCACTATTATATCAAAGGTCATCTTTCATACAAATAATGACCATCTCCCTCAGATTCATATAAGAGGGTGATATTGTCTAATGACAACTTGCCACTATTATATCAAAGGTCACCTTCATACAAATGATGACCATCTCCCTCAGATTCATATGAGTGGGTGATATTGTCTAATGACAACTTGCCACTATTATATCAAAGGTCATCTCTCATACAAATGATGACCATCTCCCTCAGATTCATATGAGAGGGTGATATTGTCTAATGACAACTTGCCACTATTATATCAAAGGTCATCTTTCATACAAATGATGACCATCTCCCTCAGATTGTGATAAAACAAATTGCTATTCTGTATAGCATGTACATGTCTGAGCTATAGCAACACAAAATTATTTATTAATGTCCCCTATGGAGCCATTTGTTAGTAATTCAATTGGAAATGTTTTGTAACATGGTTTCTAATTCGAAAGTCAGCAACATGGGGATAGTAATATATTGGTGATGCTTGGTGTTGATTCTCAATTAAGACAGACTGTCCTATTCCCAGGTGTTCTGGTTGAAAATGTGTCCTATATTACTATTTACTGCAAGAAAAGATTGATTTCACAAACACCCACTGGGTTTCCATTTTGGTGTGACCAATTTTCCAAATTATTTAATAAATAAGCAATGGTCTTTAGGAAAGTACCAAAGCAATCAATAAATTGTAAAACTACAAATCTTGAAATCCCCAAATCAAGAGAGAAGATTACACAATCCCATCCCATGTGAGATGGCCACCATTTTTCAAGATGGCCATCAATTTTTAAATATTTGGATTTTCAACTTAGTCAATATTCTATATACTTTTTGCATTTTAAACATACGAACGTATAAAATAAAAACAATATTGGTTCAATGGTTTTTGATTTATTGCCAGATGGATGTACTAACGGACATATGTACAGAAATTGCTGTTCTCTATATGGGATAATAATTGATAGAACAACCTAGATTACAATATTTTAGACGAAGAAATAATTGTTAAATTAACATATGATTTTAAACAGCAGTATTTCGAAAATGTGTTCTGAAGCAGAAGTTATGGCTGCAAAATTTAAACAACATTTCTTCACTTATTTCTTATTAAGAGTCATGGTTGACAAAACAAAGTTGATATGGTTAAATGCATGACTGTATACTAAATACTGGTAGGTAAGTGACAGTTGCATTCAGTGTCAGTTCTATTTTTTAGATTTGATTGACGAAGAGAAACAGTGAAAAGGACTTTAAATTAATAACAAGTCCAGTGGTATACTCACCCTGGAATAGCCTGACTACAGTAAAGTTAGATACCATTGTCACAAATGGCGGACATAACCGTCACTTCAATTAGATTTTCATGAACTGTATGTTTAATAGAGCACCTAGACTAAATTCCTTTGGAACAACAATCAATCAAAGTGTCTTAATACTTATTGTACAGTTAATAATGTTCTACCATCGAAATAAAGTCTTTAATTTAACCGATCAAAATGAGATACGGAACAAGGAGCACTGTAATTACCATATGCCGTTGTCTTTCTAAATTACTCAAATTCAGATTCTGTTGTCATTGAAGATATAGAAGACGCTATATTGTGGCGATTCACGACCCAATTTGATCGAAAATGGGATTTCATAAGATACATTATCACAAGAGCTTAATGCATGCACAGAATTAGCGACGATAAAATCCCATGATATGAGGACCAAGTGATTAAACAATTGAAGCGACGGTGATGTCTGCCATTTGTGACAACGGTATCTGACTTTACCATAGTCAGGCTATTCCGGTTTGATACTAGTATATAAATAATAATGGTTAAATATGGACTTACTGTATATTCTGTAAGACATAGGGATACAGGAAGGTTTCAGTCAGCACCGGGACACAGCAACAAGAAACATGCAAAAAGAATTAGTACAATGTAAGACCATTATTAAATTAGCATTAAATTAGCATGGTGAAAATGTATAAAATCACATGTATATGTAATAAATTACTTTCACACTGAATTCAAAAGCCAAATAATGGATGATTAATTCACTTAAATATTTCCACAGTGACAATAATTAGTCAAAGCAAATAAAAATAAACCAGGCAGTTAAGGTTGCAAGCAGTTTCACTGAGGTCTTCAAGGCATTTTTGACAACTTGAAGGTCAACTAAAGGTCAAATCTCAATTTGAGATCAAATGTTAACTCCCAAGAACTAATATATGATAAAAAAGTTTGGTAAAGGATTGGTATCGATATCGTGAACTGAATTCAACAATGTTTTTCTCTTAAACCAATTATTGAAAACATTCTGTAAAAAAAACGGTCCTTGATGTAATGTTGACTGATTGACAACAGTTTAAATGCAAAAATTATTTATATATATTTTATATAAGTGTTTTTGTTAATTTTTTTTTGTTTGTTTTAGTGCAATTGTTTTTTCCTTTCTACCAATTCTTGAGAATGAAATAAAATATCTTTCTGAACCTTATTGGAACAAGATAGCATATACATTTTCTTAGACCTCTCAATATTACAGTTAATGAAAGGAAAGTTTGGTTGATTTAACAAATAATATTCAAAAAATTAAAACAAAAATCGCCAAAATATATAAAAATTAAGATTTTATTTCATTAACAAGATACTTTTTTGAATGAATTAAACTTTACTTTGTACAGTTACAATATTGAGAGACCTAAACACATTGTGTTTATTTCATTTTGTTCCAAAGAGGTTCAGATAGATGTTTCATTTCATTCCAAAAATATGATACCAAGAACAAATGAAGTGTCTGATGAGTTTTCTCGAACAATATAGAAATTTTTTTTTTTGATGACTGGTTTAAGAGAAACGTGTGCTCAAAAGTTCATCATATCTATACCAATCCAAAGTTGAAATTTTGTCTTGAAAAATTTCGAAATTTAAACTTTTTACAGTTTTTAAGCTCTTATATTTCAAACTTTGCACAAAATTTTAATAGATAGTCAATTGCTCGTATATGTAGAACCCTTAGAGGAATGCATATGCTGACTTTTAATTAAAAATGTTGATTTGTAGTCTCAAACTTTGAGAAACTTAGATAGCACAGTTTGTCACCTAACTCGATGACCTTGACTTTTAAAATTTTAATTTTTCAGACATCAGTGGGAATTTTGTAATTAAGCTGACCTAAAGTTGAATACATGTAATTAATTTGAAAAATCAACATATTTTACCTTTCGAAGGTCACAGAAGGTCAACTAAATGTCAATACTCAAATCTAAGGTCAGATATGGAATCCTGGCAATTTGCAGATGATTTTTTAAAAAATTGGTTGGATTGAAGCAAGATGAAAAGTGACTTGATTTGACCATTTTTTGACGTCAAATATCTCAAAAATGGTTAAACTTTAATGCTATTATATAATGAACAATTTATAGAAAATTCTTATTTCAATTAAATTCACTGCAAGAAATAATAACTAGACAACAGCAATATGTAGCAAATCCCATCGAACAGACATGGCTCTGGCATTTTAACAAAATCCTTCTACTACTTTTTCAGTTACAGCAAAAATCATAAAATAACACACATAAAAATGGCCAACATATTTAAAAATGGTCGCTAAGAGACTGTAATATGCTTTTAAGTAGGCACATATAAAATTTACAAAACAAAGTCACCCACATGTACATGTAAATGGCGGCTATTATTAAAATGGCCAAACTACTAGCCAAAGTGTCATAAGACAGTATGCCAAGCTTCTGAATATTCACATATCAAATATGAACAAAATCAATCAATTACTATTTGCACGGTCCACATCCCGCTCCGTATGATATGGTCTGTTCGTGTGCTAGAATACGATCCCTTCGTGAGACAAAGAGGCCAAAATTGACAAAATGTCAGGAAAAAGTAGGAAACAGAGCGAATTTTGATATTTTGTGAATGGTTAACTATAGGCAACATAATTACTTATGCATTCATGAAGAAAGCAAGAAAAAATATCAAGCCTTCATAGGTGAAAATCGGTCGAACATAGACTTTTCACGACAGAATACACTTCAATTGCAATAATTCTTTTATATTACCGTACATATCTAATTTCGTGCAATTTATAAAGTACATGCATTAATGCATGCGACTGATAAACAAACATGACGTAATACATCACAAAAGTACATGAAAATGTGGTTTAAAACTCGAGTCGTGTGAGGATAATTTGGGGACTCCGACCATGTCCTGTTAATAGTTCCATCTTTTCGTGTTCTTTGCACGACTAATTAATGCCCCAGTGCTAAGATTGATCTCTGAATGGAATAGGTTATCTCCAGTCTATTCCCACCATCTCTTTGTTCAAAAGTAAAATCAGAAACAAATCTTGAAAGTTTAATGACTTCAATACAACTTCTAAACTCAATCTTTCTCGAAAACAAGAAATTTTCTTGAACAGAATTAGATGCGGACTCTAATTTGAATCACAAAAGATTGCTCATGATTTCCCTAACACAGCTAATCTAATTGTCTGTGGTAAGAGTACAACTCCCAAACACTCGATTCTGCAATGTAAGCGCCATTCAACCCAAAGAAAAAACCTTTAAGAAACCCTTGGGCAGCAAAATCTTGAGACCCATCTAATTGAACAAGACAAAACTGAATTTTTTATTTTCATTTTCATTTTCAATTGAACAGGATTCTCGATTAAAAGGAAGGCTCGTTGATTTTATTCTTAGCTTGGCCTAACCCATTTTATTCTGACATACTTTTCACCATTAAGTTAGCACAATTGTATGTATAACTCACTCAATTAATTTGATTTATGTTCATTCCAAAACGCTAGCCTGTAATGCAAATTGCGCTAGGCAGCGAACTGTGTAACTGCAATATAATTTGAAATGATGTATAATGAACTGAAAAAATCTTTTCGTGTGAAAAAATTCGACCAATTCGTGTTTTACGTATACAAAAAATATATTCAAATCGGCATGCATATATACAATCATTGTATCATATAATTTATTTTTGTATATGCCATCCGTTTCAACATGAACTGGTCTGTTTGGACGACTGGATAATTTATGAGAATAAGTTGGCTTTTGGGTGTGGATGTCGATGGTAGTTCATTTTTATTTTCGTCTAAATAAGTGTCCGTTTCATTCTGTATCGGCACTTTTAACGACATCTAGAAAAGATAAACAACCATAATTAGCTATTGAGCTTTAATACACTGACTCTAGTGTAATAGATATATTAACTTCCATGGATTTAGTATGGTAACTTTAAAATATGTTCATGGTATTTATTGGTTCAAAACATGACAATATGGAGCTCAAAACACGGTAGGGTCGGAAATGAAACACGGTAGGATCGTAAGAGAAACGCGCGTGGGTCGGATCCATTCTAAAAATTTAACCTGCAGAGTCGGATCCTCTTCTAATTTGCTTTTGACTATTTTAAAATGGGTATATACCAAGAAACATTCAATTGGCGTTATTTCATCGATCAATATATACAAAGGCTTCATTTGATTTACATAATATACCACAATGAAGTATATTTGACATGTAAATGACGATAAGGAAGCAGAAACTAACTCTCTCCGCATGTATGTCGTCACCACAAATAAATCCAATGTTTTTGAGCATTCAAATACTTAGACAACTTTTTTCAATTTAATATTCATATATTTATCAATTTAAATCGCGCAGTATAAATGTAAACTCAAAGAATACTCTAATAATAAAACTCACCTCCGAATTTCCTCCCTATAGAGGCGGTATGGTCGGATCTTGTGCACACAAACGGACCATATCATATGGAGCGGGATGTGGACCGTGATTTGGGTTAAGGTAAAAAAACATAAAATAATACACATAAATATGGTGGCCACCTTCGAGCAAAAGTTTCATAAAACAGTGTGCCATGCTTATGAGTATTTACATATCAAATATGAATAAAATAGCTTTATTACTTTTTTAATATAACACACGTAAAAATTTAACCATTAAAAAATCGTAAAATAATGTGTAAAGGCTGCCATTTTTCAAGATGGCTGCCATGTGTTTCTTAAATATCTACATTAACTAGCTTTATTAATGTCCTATGTAACTTTTTTACTTTTAAAACATTTTGCTATTACCGTTTCATATATTGTACTTAAAATCGGCACTAAAATGGCCACTATTCTTAAACGAGCGGCCATTTTGAAAGTCCTCTTTCATTCAAGAGGGGGATTAACCCCAGAGTTCAAAGATGACATACGCTTATAATGTAAACCTGTATTGAGATGACATATACCTCTGATTGGTCCAAATCGATAAACAAAAATGGCGGATTCAAAATTTTCTAATAACGCTTCGAATAATATCATGTTGATTCCTGGCGTATTAACCAATATCATAGCTTGGTTTTTCACATCAAGATAAAGAAATATGTAAGGAATATGTTTACATCGATTAAAACATCACGACGACGCGCTATTTTAGTATTGGTGAGAAACAACATACTGCATATCACAATAATACTACTTAATGTTAATAGTTTCGATTCAACTAAAATATCTTAACAATATTCCTTGTAACATTGGATTCATTTTCAAATTGCTATTTACTGGCACATTGACTTTTAAGAAGAATCATCATTGGCAGCAAAGGTAGTACAGTGGTATATGCTCTATTATTGAACTGAAAGGGAACAATATCTAAAGCGATTGTTAAAAAATGAATGCAATTGAGCTGATGGTCTTTAATTCACATAAAGCAATTAGTGAACTGACTGTATTTCCCAAAGGGACCATCCTGGCATGTCTGTCAAAACATATTTTAATAAATAATAAGTGATTCTAAGGCTTCATTATTAATTTACTGCATCTAAATACATGAACCAATAAAATAGATTTTTACCTAATGGGGCATAATGTAAATAACTTGTTGCATAGCCTTCGTTTGTAATAGGCAAATGCAAGGCTATGCAACAACAATGCAAGCATTCGCGAATACAAGGTTAGTGTAGTAAAAGCTTTATATAAAGCCTTTATACAGTAATGCCTGGGTCACATTTGCTCCGATTCATCGGCCTATTCATAATTGTATTCAGTTTTGAACAGAATACTCAATCGGCTGGGGCGCCGGCCGATGATATGAGCAAATGTGACCAAGGCATAAATTGGTTGGATTTCAGATTTGATATTATGCCTATTACAATATAATAATAATTTCATGTGCCTATTATCATGTTGTTTGCACTGGTATTCCCATTTGACATGGACTCACCTGTTATGGTGAATGGATAGTAGTTCCAGGCTTTCTCTGTCACATAGAATACATTAGGTATGACTGACCGGATCCAGCTAGGTAATCGACTGGAAATATATATCAGTGGGACTTAAAAACACAGGAAATCTCAACATACATTACAATACATACAATGAAAAATACCTCCGAGACTAGCTGGTTTCACATTTGTATTTTAGACAATGTGAGCTGGTGACTTATAGAACATTTAGTGTGTATTCCCAAATATAACTAATGCCTGGCGGGTACCGGATTTACCTGCTACTTTAAGGGCAACTCATTTAAATATGAATAGAACCTGCCACTATTCTATTCATATTTAAATGAGATATAAGGTAAATCTGGTAGCCGACAGGTGTTGCATTCACGAATACAAGCTAAAACAAGCTTCATATTGCGATTATCTTTATTCTATATGATTCAAATATTCTGTTTTATTAACTAGAATCACAATACTAGGACATTGTACTGCCATTGTTTTTGACTTGATCAAACTTTGCTGTTTACAATATTAATGATGTTTGAATACCCCTTGAACACATCAAACATCAAAAAATACCTTCAATTTATACCTCGCTTGTTCATTAAAAGCATCCTAACAGAGCAGACATATTAAGCTATCTTCATATAAATTAATTTTATCAAACTAATAACATTCCATCCTAAGACTACATGACATCAGTTGATATGAAGGGAGGATGAAACTAGTTAGGAACCAAACATAAATTCTTGACTAAATAAAAATATTAATAAATACTGATTAGGCCTAATGTAAAAATATATTTTGAGCTTGGTCTATGAGGCTATAAAAAAATATCTTGTCTCCTGTGACTGGTGGCTCTGGTACATATTGAGACATATTTGAGAAGCTGGGATAAAAAAATTTTCTTGGAAAAAGATTGATTGATTGAGTGTAGCTAGTCAGAAGTAAGGCAAGGCAAGCATCTCACTAAAATGTTAGAGAAAAATATATTTTGACATGTTTCTTACTAAAACCATGACGATTATCATGCAGTGCCAACCAGGACTGTAAATTTGAATTTTAGACCTATCAGGTGTTTGAAAATCAAGGATTGTGAGTCTCATACTGCACCTATTTTCTTCTAACTTGTTCCATTCAAAGGAAAAAATGCTTTTCTATCAGTGCATTGCTTCACTGCACACAATCTCTTGTTTTAGTAGCCGCTAAAAGGAGGGACTCTGTATAACAGTTGGCTACAACCCTTCAATCCCTTTCTGATTCGACCCTTTTCATTCAATTTTCTATTTCAAAATAATATCCAAGTTCTTCATTGATTCAGAGGTACGGCCCGGTTATGCTCTGTGGGAAGACAGCAACACGCTCATTAGTGCATTCCTTGATGAGGTGGTTGCACACTTTATCTAAATTAGAAATGATTGATCACATGCCACTTGATGTCCATAATAATCTTGTCAATATGCTTCTGCCTGAAGTCATCATTTTTATGTTTTTTAGGTATACTAGGGTTATTTTTCTCTGGAAAAATGTTATTTTTCTCTTTGCCTTTGCATACTTAGTGTACTTACCTACCTATTGATAAAACTTCCTGTTGTTTCAATTCATTTCATCATTTTCTTTCAAAGTATATTAAAGGCAGAATCAGATCTATATGAGTGACAAAATTGCAAGCAATATGAACAATTGATCTACCAACATATTGCTTACAAGCTCCAATATAATAATAGCAGCCATATTAGACTTTAGCCAAACCCATCAACTTGAGTTATCGAAGATTATTTTTTTATGAAACATGGTTGCCATTTTGAAATTCAGCAGTCATCTTTAAAATTTCTTTAGCAGAGCTCCTATGTCCCTAGTATAGGCATCAGCATACAAAATTTAATTTCAAATCTGTCAACTGCATGGTACTGGAGTTATCAAGGATTACATGTTTAATGAAAAAAATGGCGGAGATTTTGATAAACAGCAGCCACCTTGAAAATTTCTCCTCAAGCAGAGCTCCTTTATCTCTAGGCATCAGTATATAAAATTTGGAGTAAATCCATCCACTGGTATTTGAGTTATGAAAGATTACACTTTTCATGGAAAAAGGCAGCCATTTTGAAATTTAGCTGATGCCTTTGAAATTTCTTCTGAAGCAGATCTCCTTCTTTCTACACATTAGCATATAAAATTGGAACCAAATCAATCCACTGGTATTTGCGTTATCAATGATTATGTTTTTTTATGAAAAATGGTGGCCATTTTGAAATTCAGCGACCATCTTAAAAATGGCAATTTCAAAATAATGTTGGCCATTCTGAAATAAAGTGGCCATCTTGCAAATGTATTCATGAGTAAAGGTCCTTTGTACCAAGGCAACAGCATACAAAATTTGAACCAAATCTATCTACTAATATTTGAGTTATCAAAGATTATATATTTTCCAAAAAATGTCCACCATTTTTAATTAAGCGGCCATTTTGAAAATTCTTTCTCGAGCAGGGGTCCTACCCCGATAAGAAATAAGCCTATAAAATTTGAATCAAATCCGACAACCAGTATTTGAGTTATTGTCCGGACAGAGGGACGAACGGATGGGCGGACGAATGGACGGACAGCTTTCCTATGTTCCCCTTGAATTCGTTTGGCTGGATGAAAATTTTCTGGGGGGCAAACTCTCAGACTACCTTGCACTTTGCGCACGAACCATCCATATCCAAAAGTAGCCCCCCCTCTTGGCAAATCCTTCTGATGCCCCTGCATTCTTATAGCCAAATGATTGCATTATTGTAAAAATCTTTAGTTTTCCTCAAATAAAGTATATACTTCAGCTTTTATTTAGAAATAGACAAGGAATGATATGAGCCCAAAATATTCTAAAATTGGAATAATTTTCTCAAGATGGAGCACCAAAGTAATCACAGTACTTGCTAGATCCAATTCTGCCTTTAAATTAATTAATTTAACTAAACAACAGCAACGCCAAAGCGTAGCAAATCCTATCGAACAGCCATGGCTGGCATTTTTACAAATGAAATATATAGCTCACTATAGCCAAACTGTCATCAGAAAGTGTAATATGCTTCTAAGTAGGCAACTTACTAAACTGCACACAGGTACATGTCATTAGACAGTGTGCCATGCTTTTAGTATTCACATAACAAATATGAATAAAATCGCTCCATCGCTCCACTAATTTTCGAGTTAAAGTAAAAAAAAACGTTAAAATAAGATGGCTGCCTTCTTCCAAAAGTGTCATTAGTCAGTGTGCCACGCTTAAAGTTTTCACATATCAAATATGAACAAAATCACTCTACCATTGCTCCACTACTTTTCAAGTTACAGCAAAAAGCGTAAAAAATCATGAAAAGGCCGCCATTTTTCAAGAGTTTGAAAATCAGCTTTCGAGCAGAAGTTCCCATAGGGAATATGTGTACAAAGTATGAATGAAATCGGGCCAATGGTATTTGAGTTATTGACCAAAAGTATGTCTTGTAATGTCTTGTATGTAGGTAGATAATAATTGGTTTTATTTATTTGTCATATCCAGTATTTAATTTATTATAGGTTTTAACCCATATAAATATTAAAGTCATATTTGGTAAGTTTAAAATCCAGTATTATCTTAATTATGGGAAATACCCATATTAATATTTAAGTCATGAATGGTAAAATAAAAACCCACATTATATATAAAAGCAGGTTCCTCAGGCTTGTGACTGTGCATAGGTGGGTTTAATGTTTTAGTCCATGGAAACACTCCCCTTCCCTGCATGGATAATAAATAAGACATAACTGGGTTCCTGAACTATATTAACGGACAGACGGACGGATGGAAAGGACGGACGGACAGACGGAAAGGACCGACGGACGGACAGAAAGGACGGACTGATGGAAAGGATGGACGGACGGAAAGGATGGACAGACGGACGGAAAGGACGGATGGACGGACGGACGGACTGACAGCCTGACAGGCACTGAATGGAGGTGTTGGCCCTATATCCCTCCGAACTTCTTTCGATGGGATAATTAATGAATAGATTAACATGTCACATTGCTGATAAATGTTCAATTTTTCTCATTTAACACAGCTCAGTAAATGTAATTAACTTATAAAGATTAAAAGTCATGGACTGTCAATTCACATGATAAGAATCAATAAAACAAAAATAGCAACCAAATTATGACAACTTTAGTGTTTCAAATATAATTTAATTATGGTTGTTTATAAGATAGCATTAACTTTGGAAAACTTGGTTGATTTCTTATCAAAATGGGAAATTGAAAAGGAAATTAGTCAGTAAGACTACAGGGTGTAAGTACAGGGTGTGTTTAAAGTTTGTACTCCAATGGGTACTTAAGCAATGAATTTGAGGGATACTTCTATATTTTGAAACTGATTCTGTATTTCATTGAAATGAGTTTATAAATGAAATTTTAATTAAAAAATTCAAAGTTCACAATCTATTCTATGAATTTTCCCAGCAAATTCCCATTTTCCTGACATCAGCTGTATAATGATAACTTCGTAACTTGAAACAAGACTCATAAAAATAAATAATAAAAACTACATATAATGCTTTTGTAAGAATGAAGTGGGTAGCCTGGGGGAATAAAATTAGGATTGCAATAGAAATATTTGGCACTTTCTTTTTATGTTCGGTGAAACTAAACAATATATAAGCTCACCTTGAGAGATGTATACGCTTCTCAGTAAATTGGCCTTTACCATATTCTTCATGTTCACAGGGTTCATTCTTCACAACCTCAACTCCCTCTCCATTCTCACTCTGCTCGTGGCTATGTTTTGCAATCATGTATAATTGACCAATGCGATACTGAAAGTACACAAGGAACAAAACACCAATTTAATTATGTTACGAGAAGTGGTTATTCTTTAGTATGCTTAAACTAGATAACAGCAATGCCAAAGTGTAGAAAATCCCATCGAACAGCCATGGCTGCCATTTTTACAAAATCCTTCTTCTACTTTTTTCAGTTATAGCAAAAATCATAAAATAACAAACATAAAAATGGCCACCATTTTCAAAATGATGCTCACTAGCCAAATTGTCATACGGAAGTGTAATATGCTTCTAAGTAGGCACATATAAAATTTCAACAAAATCGCATCCATGTACGTGTAAATGGCAGCCATTTTTCAAAATCCTTCTTCTACTTTTTTCAGTTATAGCAAAAATCAAAACACAAAAATGGCCTTTTTGAGGAATAGTAAAATAAGTAAAATAACACTTGCTAGCAGAGGAGTTTTTCTTATCTAATTCAACGTTTAAGGATTTAAGCACTCAGTGCATTGTGTGCTGAGAATCGGATATACCTTGCCTAGCTTTGTGTGAATATCGACTCAACTTTTGCATGCTTAAATGATTTAATTTTTGACCTATTTGGTAGCTTATTTAAAAAGACAAAATATGATTACGCAATGCATAAAATAATTTAGCCTGTTTGGATTATTTATCAAACATAAAACAACGTAAACAATAAAGTGTTCTCCTCAATATTTATATAACATATACGAGTAGATTGATTTTAATTATCTGTATTGCACCCCTTGAGGTGTGCCATCGTTAAAGGTGAATAAAAATAATAATATTCATTGATTTTCTTTATATTATTCCAATTTGCTTTTGAGGGTTACTTAGAATAGAATCATATCAGATGGATCAAACCATGTATAGGCCTTAACCTTTAGCGTACTGCCGGCGAACACGTCTGCCGAGACTAAAATGTCTCTCACAACTGCCGGCGGACCCGTACGCCCAATTTCAAACTTTTAAAAACTTTACTTTTTCACGCCATTCGTATTGTCCAATTAGATTGCCCGATTTATTCAGTGCCTAACATGACTTCCTGTTGACCTAAAAATTTAAACAGTGTTTTAGTCGTTTTAAGTGAACAAATCGTACAAAATGGCGGACAAATACGATCACAACGAAAATGTGGAGGAAATGAACTACGATTTCAAGCTCTTTAGGCTCTTGGAAGCCGATAATGGTCATCGAAAATAGAATCTAGAATATTTTCTGAATTGAAAAATTGAACATTCGATCGCTGCAAATTCAGATTTGAATTCTGACCAGACGAAGGGGCGGAGTGGCGGATTTCGGAGGAGTATTCATGGTATATTTATGCCATGTCATGTTATTGTACGAAAAATATTCATAAGAACATTTTTTTCATGAGCCAGGCCACTGTATCTTCCCTTTGTGAAAATTTTATCCAGATTCATTCAGTAGTTATTGAGATATCAATTATTTAGTCCAGGCATATCATTTTTTGCACTCTTTGAAAAAGAAGCCAGTTGCGTGGGATATATTTGCTGAAATAAGGCAGCATGGTAAAGGTTAATAGATATAGTCATAAAAATAATAGTTCATAAAATCAGTGATAACTATAAAATCTTAACTTAATTGTATATAAAAAAATTATATGAATTACATGAACTTGTGATCGAGACATATATACAGGTGTATATGGTTGACCACATCTAAACATTTTACATCAAAATCATTCATGACACTAGTTCATAAAATCAGTGATATGTAATAAAACCACTGGACAAGGAAACCATCAGATGGCAAAAAGGTTTCATAGAGAGACCATTAGTTTTTTATTATCTACAGGGTGGTCAAAATAAATGGAAACCCTGCATTTTCCTAATATCTTTATCATTTTAAGAAATTACTCCCTGATATTTCACACATTTGTACATCATTCAATTTCCTACCACCCTACCAAATTTCATGACCATCAGACTGATAGTCACAATTTTACAGCACTTTGAATAACATGCTTCAATTTTGGCCATCATCGCGCTGTAGGCAAACCTGCACAGTTGTCAATGGGCCGAATGCATTCCTCAGCAGGTATGGCCTGAATGATACGGATGATCTCACTTTTTAGGTTTGTGATTGTCCTGAGGTCATTCTCATACACTTTTTCCTTGCCATAACCCTACAGGTAGGGACATTTTGGACAGGGAGTGCAGGTGGCCTGACAGCACAATAGTGGCCACTAGGGCTGTTCTGTAAAGTGCTGTAACATTGTTAATATCAATTCGATGGTCATGAAATGAAGTAGGCTGGTAGGAAATTGAATGATGTACAAATGTACAAAATATCAGGAAGTTATTTCTTAAAATGACAAATATATGAGGAAAATGGTGTAAGGGTTTCCATTTTTTTGACCACCCTGTATTATTGATACAATAATGGCAATCATGAAATTGCTTTCCTTAGAGAGAGGGAGAGTCTTTAGTCTTCATCAACAAGTTTAGTAAACTTCCCTTTAAGCCTGTAAGTGGCTTTATAAGTTGTATGTATACTTACAACAACCATGTAGTATTAGCAAGGCTTATTCTATTCTTCCTTTAGCGAACTGCATAAGAGACAATTAATTTGATAAAAGAGGCAGTCTAGAAAATATATATGGCGGGGAATGGCCTCATATGAGCTCCACTCAGCGCTACAAGCAGATTAATGAAGGACATTTCTGAGACACTCTTATTGCATCTTAAACTAAGTTTAATAGCATCATCTCTTATATGAAAACACTCTGCACAGTCCCAATATCTATCTACTTTCAAAGTAAAACATCATATCTTAAAACTTATTTGATGTTTATAATGACATGATCAGGCAATCATAATAAACCAAAACTGTACAGCAAAGTGAGTTATGATGCCACAACATTCTGCAATCATAATAAACCAAAACTGTACTAACATGCAATCAGCAAAGTGAGTTATGATGCCACAACATTCTGCAATCATAATAAACCAAAACTGTACTAACATGCAATCAGCAAAGTGAGTTATGATGCCAATACATTCTGCAATCATAATAAACCAAAACTGTACTAACATGCAATCAGCAAAGTGAGTTATGATGCCACAACATTCTGCAATCATAATAAACCAAAACTGTACTAACATGCAATCAGCAAAGTGAGTTATGATGCCGCAACATTCTGCGATCACAACGAAAATGTGGAGGAAATGAACTACGATTTCAAGCTCTTTAGGCTCTTGGAAGCCGATAATGGTCATCGAAAATAGAATCTAGAATATTTTCTGAATTGAAAAATTGAACATTCGATCGCTGCAAATTCAGATTTGAATTCTGACCAGACGAAGGGGCGGAGTGGCGGATTTCGGAGGAGTATTCATGGTATATTTATGCCCAGTCATGTTATTGTACGAAAAATATTCATAAGAACATTTTTTTCATGAGCCAGGCCACTGTATCTTCCCTTTGTGAAAATTTTATCCAGATTCATTCAGTAGTTATTGAGATATCAATTATTTAGTCCAGGCATATCATTTTTTGCACTCTTTGAAAAAGAAGCCAGTTGCGTGGGATATATTTGCTGAAATAAGGCAGCATGGTAAAGGTTAATAGATATAGTCATAAAAATAATAGTTCATAAAATCAGTGATAACTATAAAATCTTAACTTAATTGTATATAAAAAAATTATATGAATTACATGAACTTGTGATCGAGACATATATACAGGTGTATATGGTTGACCACATCTAAACATTTTACATCAAAATCATTCATGACACTAGTTCATAAAATCAGTGATATGTAATAAAACCACTGGACAAGGAAACCATCAGATGGCAAAAAGGTTTCATAGAGAGACCATTAGTTTTTTATTATCTACAGGGTGGTCAAAATAAATGGAAACCCTGCATTTTCCTAATATCTTTATCATTTTAAGAAATTACTCCCTGATATTTCACACATTTGTACATCATTCAATTTCCTACCACCCTACCAAATTTCATGACCATCAGACTGATAGTCACAATTTTACAGCACTTTGAATAACATGCTTCAATTTTGGCCATCATCGCCCTGTAGGCAAACCTGCACAGTTGTCAATGGGCCGAATGCATTCCTCAGCAGGTATGGCCTGAATGATACGGATGATCTCACTTTTTAGGTTTGTGATTGTCCTGAGGTCATTCTCATACACTTTTTCCTTGCCATAACCCTACAGGTAGGGACATTTTGGACAGGGAGTGCAGGTGGCCTGACAGCACAATAGTGGCCACTAGGGCTGTTCTGTAAAGTGCTGTAACATTGTTAATATCAATTCGATGGTCATGAAATGAAGTAGGCTGGTAGGAAATTGAATGATGTACAAATGTACAAAATATCAGGAAGTTATTTCTTAAAATGACAAATATATGAGGAAAATGGTGTAAGGGTTTCCATTTTTTTTGACCACCCTGTATTATTGATACAATAATGGCAATCATGAAATTGCTTTCCTTAGAGAGAGGGAGAGTCTTTAGTCTTCATCAACAAGTTTAGTAAACTTCCCTTTAAGCCTGTAAGTGGCTTTATAAGTTGTATGTATACTTACAACAACCATGTAGTATTAGCAAGGCTTATTCTATTCTTCCTTTAGCGAACTGCATAAGAGACAATTAATTTGATAAAAGAGGCAGTCTAGAAAATATATATGGCGGGGAATGGCCTCATATGAGCTCCACTCAGCGCTACAAGCAGATTAATGAAGGACATTTCTGAGACACTCTTATTGCATCTTAAACTAAGTTTAATAGCATCATCTCTTATATGAAAACACTCTGCACAGTCCCAATATCTATCTACTTTCAAAGTAAAACATCATATCTTAAAACTTATTTGATGTTTATAATGACATGATCAGGCAATCATAATAAACCAAAACTGTACAGCAAAGTGAGTTATGATGCCACAACATTCTGCAATCATAATAAACCAAAACTGTACTAACATGCAATCAGCAAAGTGAGTTATGATGCCACAACATTCTGCAATCATAATAAACCAAAACTGTACTAACATGCAATCAGCAAAGTGAGTTATGATGCCAATACATTCTGCAATCATAATAAACCAAAACTGTACAAACATGCAATCAGCAAAGTGAGTTATGATGCCACAACATTCTGCAATCATAATAAACCAAAACTGTACTAACATGCAATCAGCAAAGTGAGTTATGATGCCGCAACATTCTGCAATCATAATAAACCAAAACTGTACTAACATGCAATCAGCAAAGTGAGTTATGATACCACAACATTCTGCAATCATAATAAACCAAAACTGTAACTTTTCGAATAACCTGGTAAATATCATTACTCTGGTTTCATTCTAACTCTTAGAAAATCTTCATATTTCTCTATTCTTTCAAGTACAGACATTTTTTGATCTAACCTTTATCAAATAAAAGAGGAGAATAGCTTCCCCTTGTTCAAGATCTACATTAGAATGAACAGTCATTATATTATAATTTCTCCCCGTAGGTAGCTAACATCCAAACTTCCTTCATAGTATAGCCATACTCTGAAGAGATCAGAAAAGTATTGCAAAATCCAGGATTAAGCAGTCATTTTGATTTATATTCCCGGGAAAATTTTAAACTTCTAGCACTTCTTGTATACACATAAATTACAAACTGAAAATAATTTACTGTTCTTCCTGAAAGATTGAATGTTTTTCCTTTATCAAAGCATAATATGCAGTAATGGTGTTATTAAAAGATATACAATTATACATTATATATAGGCCTAGTTTATTTGTTTAATTTCTATACAGTTTTTCTTTTTCAAAATATGCATGTATACTGCCAGTTTTGTCTCTATTGAAAACTTGTATTGTCCTCCTGGCTATTAAAACTTATAATTTTTTTACTTATCTATTCCTATAATTTGTTCAAAAGTGATTAAATAAAAGATGTTACATATATAGAATTTAGATGGTTCTACAATTAAAAATTCTATTTTCTATTTTCTTCTGACCTGACCCAAAATTACCTGACCTGCATACTTTTTTTCTGACCTGACCCGAGCCATAAGATCTCAAAATTAACAAAAGTTCACAAGCACACTAAAAATGTGCTTTATACATGTTTTTTTGCAATAAAAGTGGCCAGACACACGGACTGATGGACAAGGGGCTTCACTATATCCCTACCGAACTTCGTTGGTTGGGATAATGATAGATATTAGTTAAGAGTTGAGTAAAATAAAACCTTCTTATCAATGACAAATGCAAAATGTCAAATCAAAAAGACCTCTGAGCATTTGTCTATTTGATAAATTAACCTAATATTCAATCTCGACATGTTCAACAAAGCCAGAATTCAACAGCTATAAATCTGGTAGGATGTATGATACATTTGAAATAAAATATTGTGATAATCTTTACTAAACTACGGCAGTACTAAGGACCAACCAATATACAGAGGTTATTTATTAGGAGGTTTTTGTTACAGGGTATATCTGAGGGAAATACAATATATCAACCCAAGGGACTGTAGGGATGTCCAACAAGGATGTCCAACTTATTGCATACTCATCTATTCCTTTTTTTATTTCTTCTTTTGCTTTCCTGAAGTTAATGTTTCGTTTTTCTCTATAGCCAGGATCTTTACTGAATAGCTTTCTCAATTTTGAATTTTGAATAATCTTCAGATTTCAGATTTCCTATTATGACATGACCATGGTCTTCATCCTTAAATTCAAATGTTTTACAATTGCATTCTCCTGTACTGTTGCCTTCATCGATGCTTTCTGTAATCTCACTATAGTTGAATAATTTATTAATTATTGGCTTTGTGTATATAGTTAGTTTGTTAGTTAGCATGCTTGTTTGTTTATTTGCGTGCTTGTTTGTTAATTAGCATGTTTGTTTGTTTGTTAGCATGCTTATTTGGTAGTTAGCATGCTTGTTTGGTAGTTAGCATGTTTGTTTGTTTGTTAGCATGCTTATTTGGTAGTTAGCATGCTTGTTTGGTAGTTAGCATGCTTGTTTGTTAGTTAGCATGCATGTTTGTTAGTTAGCATGCATGTTTGTTAGTTAGCATACGTGTTTGTTAGTTAGCATGCTTGTTTGTTAGTTAGCATGCTTGTTTGTTAGTTAGCATGCTTGTTTGTTAATTAGCATGCATATTTGTTAGTTAGCATGCATGTTTGTTAGTTAGCATGCATGTTTGTTAGTTAGCATGCTTGTTTGTTAGTTAGCATGCTTGTTTGTTAATAATTAGCATGTTTGTTAGTTAGCATGCATGTTTGTTAGTTAGCATGCTTGTTTGTTAATTAGCGTGCTTGTTTGTTAATTAGCGTGCTTGTTTGTTAGTTAGCATGCATGTTTGTTAGTTAGCATGCTTGTTTGTTAGTTAGCATGCTTGTTTGTTAATAATTAGCATGTTTGTTAGTTAGCATGCTTGTTTGTTAATTAGCATGCGTATTTGTTAGTTAGCATGCATGTTTGTTAGTTAGCATGCGTGTTTGTTAGTTAGCATGCTTGTTTGTTAGTTAGCATGCATGTTTGTTAGTTAGCATGCATGTTTGTTAGTTAGCATGCATGTTTGTTAGTTAGCATGCTTGTTTGTTAATTAGCATGCTTGTTTGTTAGTTAGCAGGCTTGTTTGTTTGTGTGAGTGTTCAACATTGAGATAAAATGATACACATGTACATAGTTGGAAGCATCATGAATTGTCTCCTAAAGGAGAAGCCCTCATTATGATAACTCTCCTTTGAGAACATTAGAAGCATAGATTTCTGCAAGGCATAATGCAACCATCCAAACTGATCATACCTCTGCTATTTTTAAAGTAAGATAAACTTTGAACAAGTTAACATTCAAGGTATTTACCAGAATGTAAATATCCAGATAATTGCTGATAAAAGTTTGTAAATCTAGAATTCACCTTCAGGAGTCACAGTTCCCATTAGATAAACTCTTCTTAAATAAAACTATGTTCTGAAGCATCTTAAAAATTAAACAATATTATTCATACAAATATCACACCATATACATTAGTACTAATAAAGGATGTTATGTTTTGGCTCCAATTGCAATTTTGTTGAAATCTGAATGTAATTTTTGCCAAAATGACCGAATATGCAGGATATCTCACTACGTCTGACATAAAGTAATATGGTAATTGATATCTTCACCTTTATGCTTTTGAATAATACAAGTACATGTAGAAGTAGAAGTATTCAATCAATATTATGATGTAATACTGCAAGAGCTTTAAATATTTTGAAATCCTAGATTTTATTTTTGTTAAGTCCTGAAAGTTCATGAATGATGTGGCAATGAAGCTAACAATTATATATCTAGCTTTCAAACTTAAGTTATAATCAAGAAAAAAAAAAAAACTCCTCGAAGTAGCAAATCCCACTGAACAAAACATATTTAAAGGTGCAATTCAACGATCATGGACCAGTATCAAAATATATACAAGTTTGGATATTTCCTGAAGACTAACATATATTTTTATTATCTCCTAAGAAACCCCCTGAATGAACATTATTTCAGCTGATATTTCTCTTGAAATGTGGTGGATCTTAAAAATCTATAAGTGGGACTCCCTTTATAGAAGCTTTGAACTGAGTTTACACTTCTGAAATTCATAGTTTATCCATACATTTTAAGAAAATAGGTATGTCAAAGAAGATGTTAAGCTAAATGTTGCCTTGATGGCTCAGAAAAAGTAAAAAAATTCTAATTTTCTCTCTACAGGCCTTGTTACCCCTTTAATCAAATCTATCATCATTTTGAACTTTGATAGATATTATACTTCTACTTAATTGGCACTACTTATTTTGGTGGATTTGCTGTTTTGAACATTTGGCAAACTTCAAAGGAAGCACTAATGAGCTTAATTTTATCCTTGTTGCTATCTATTGATTTTCGCTTAAACTAGTAAGTTTTTGTTGTTTCTTTTTAAGTAGTTAAGAATTGATATATTATTGTTGTTGTTATTGTACTAAGTGATGCATTTAAACAAATTTTGAAAGATAGTATTCCACTGGAAAATATTGTAAATTTTGTGCAGCAATTTGGTGACATTACTTAATTTGGTTGACTTTGACAATTTGGCAGATCCGCCAAATTAAGAAGAAGTACAGTATAGAGATGACAGAAATTCCCAGACAGTAGTACAGTATAAATGTGTCCTTTTTGGAAAAATCTACACCCATGACAAGACCTGAAGCAATAACTCCTCATAGAGGTTCTATGGTTATCAAAAATATTTCTTAAGATAAATGTTGGTTATGTTGAATTCAGCATCCATCTTAAAAATTCCATCTTGGACAGAGGTCTTATTTCCATGAGACATTAGACTATAGAATCTGGAGAATATATCTGAAAAACTTATTGATTAGCCTTGCCCAAGTCGGTATTTTTTACTTATCTGATCTTGAATTATCACCGCCTTGTACAATCTAATACATCTCCGCTGTTATTATGCTGAAATATTCAACGGGGTATCGCGAAACCTTATTGATTGACAGATATCGCGTGGACACGACGTGTGACTTCAGGCTGAATGACCAATCAAAACGTTATGTAGGTTGAGCTGCATAAACAAAACAAACTTCCCATCTACGACTTGAAATTCAATGATCTGATCGAGTGTTTCTTTAGAGTTACAATATATTATGTAATTAAATGTACATTGGAAGGTAAGAGTCATTAATATAAATTAAATCATGCGATTCAATGTTGATTTAACGATGAAAATGCACGAAGACCTAGTCCAATGAAGCGGGTCATGTTGTCGTCGATCGGTGATTGAATCTCAGCCTACATGTTCAGCGATTGTTTCAACGTTTATTGTTGAAATCTTTTCACCTTTGGTTATCCGATCGATGCCCCGGCATCCACTAAACTCTCATTGATATTTATCTGATAAAATATTTGTATTTTCATGATGAATTCGTGCTCAGATTCGTGCAAGATTTGTTCTTGAAAAGTCCCGGTGAAAAATGTACTTTTTTTGACCGTGCATAATGATGAGCTAACGCTACAGGGCCGTCGTTGATTGGTCAAATTTTACCGACATCAACAAACTGTCGGTAAAGCACGTGGCTTTCTCTTTGGTACAAGGCGGTCATAATAGAAATCAAGATAAGTAAAAGAGACCGACTTGGGCAAGGCTACTTATTGATCAAAAATTATATTTTTTCATTAGAATTAGATAACAAATATCATATTCTGTATCTTTATCGAAAAAAGATTAGAAAGCTTTTTATGATATTCACTTCAAGACTACAGTGTCCAGTCAGGCCTGTAGCCAAAATGTCCAAGCTAGCCCCCCCCCCCCAGCTCCAAAGTAAATATGAATTTGATGTATTCTCAGTGTCAGTTTAAGCCTCATGTCACATTTGATCCATGTACATGGCAACTGTAAAGCAGTCATGGCTTTCCAAAATCGAGAGAAATATGCAGCATAAAATGTAGGGATAAGCAGCACATTTGTAGATTTTCTATATCAATATTCTGGAGCTATGGCCACGAGTAGACTGCCACCAAAGAGAAAATGTGACTGAGGCTTTACTCTTCAGCAAACTGTCACATCGATCAAGTGTTAAAATGAGGAATATGCTGTAAATGAGGGGAATAAGTAAGAAATAGATGTGAGTTCAATGATAGGGAGGGGGGGGGGGCTATGAAAGTGCCCAAAATAACTTACTATGAGTATACACTGTATAGAATGAGACTCATTGAACAATATTGTTCCTCAAAATCAGAAATCGGGTTTACCCAGTAGATTTAAAAACTAACAAGTTCTAGTACTAATATGAGGAACATCCTCATCCTCTAAGGAACATGCTCTTTATCTAAAAATGTACAGACAATAAAAAATGAGATATTGTAACCTACTCGTAAAGATTGTACCTTTTTGAGGCATGCTATAAAACATTTCAAGGAATCTTAGGATACCGAGTTCTAACAAATCAAATAACATGATACAAAATATCAATGCTACATGTATATAGAATAGCTATTTCTCAGTTAGCAGTATTTATATTATTTATTTATTGCTTAAGCTACTGAAGCAGCATGTAATCATTATCATTATGTTGTCATGACAACCTGTTACAATGAGTATTATGTTGCTATATTGGTGGTTTGTCACTGCTATACCTGTCTCATCAATTCAAGAGAATGCCAATTTACACAGGAAACATAAAGCATGATATGTTCGTCAATGACAGGTAGCAACAATCTTGAGAAGGGCTTCTTCAGCAGAAGTCTGTGCCTTCAATAAATATTTTATCTCCTGAAACTTGGAAAAGTACATTGACTGTATATCCTATTACAATGCAGTGTTCACTGAAAGGTCAATGTGCAGTATGACAAGTGATTTTAGATGGCCATAAATACAGTGGTTTTTATTAAAACAATTTGTTTTCATTCAAGTGAAGTCACCATGAAAATATCAATCCAACTCTCTGAAAAATTATGGTTTAGGACCCTGTCTTGGGACTTTTTAAAAAATGTAAGCCTTATTTTCTATATTTACACTATATTATCAACTTCTGGAAAGGAGATTGGTATTGAAATGCCATTCTACAGATGCCTTGACTAGTAAAATATTATCTCTATTAACCAACTGTACCATAATCCCTAACTGATGCCTTTACTAGTATAATATTATCTCTATTAACTAACTGTACCATAATCCCTAACTGATGCCTTCACTAGTATAATATTATCTATATTAACTAACTGAACCATAATCCCTAACTGATGCCTTTACTAGTATAATATTATATATATTAACCAACTGTACCATAATCCCTAACTGATGCCTTTACTAGTATAATATTATCTCTATTAACCAACTGTACCATAATCCCTAACTGATGCCTTTACTAGTATAATATTATCTCTATTAATCAACTGTATCATAATCCCTAACTGATGCCTTTACTAGTATAATATTATCTCTATTAACCAACTGTATCATAATCCCCAACTGATGCCTTCACTAGTATAATATTATCTATATTAACTAACTGTATCATAATCCCTAACTGATGCCTTTACTAGTATAATATTATCTCTATTAACCAACTGTACCATAATCCCCAACTGATGCCTTTACTAGTATAATATTATCTCTATTAATCAACTGTATCATAATCCCTAACTGATGCCTTTACTAGTATACTATTATCTCTATTAACCAACTGTACCATAATCCCTAACTGATGCCTTTACTAGTATAATATTATCTCTATCAACCAACTGTATCATAATCCCTAACTGATGCCTTTACTAGTATAATATTATCTCTATTAACCAACTGTACCATAATCCCTAACTGATGCCTTCACTGGTATAATATTATCTCTATTAACCAACTGTACCATAATCCCCAACTGATGCCTTCACTAGTATACTATTATCTCTATTAACCAACTGTACCATAATCCCTAACTGATGCCTTTACTAGTATAATATTATCTCTATTAATCAACTGTATCATAATCCCTAACTGATGCCTTTACTAGTATACTATTATCTCTATTAATCAACTGTATCATAATCCCTAACTGGTGCCTTTACTAGTATAATATTATCTCTATTAACCAACTGTACCATAATCCCTAACTGATGCCTTCACTAGTATAATATTATCTCTATTAACCAACTGTACCATAATCCCTAACTGATGCCTTCACTAGTATAATATTATCTCTATTAATCAACTGTATCATAATCCCTAACTGATGTCTTTACTAGTATACTATTATCTCTATTAACCAACTGTACCATAATCCCCAACTGATGCCTTCACTAGTAAATATATTATCTCTATTAACCAACTGTACCATAATCCCTAACTGATGCCTTTACTAGTATAATATTATCTCTATTAACCAACTGTATCATAATCCCCAACTGATGCCTTTACTAGTATAATAATATTATCTCTATTAACCAACTGTACCATTATCCCTAACTGATGCCTTTACTAGTATAATATTATCTATATTAACTAACTGTATCATAATCCCTAACTGATGCCTTTACTAGTATAATATTATCTCTATTAACCAACTGTACCATAATCCCTAACTGATGCCTTTACTAGTATACTATTATCTCTATTAACCAACTGTATCATAATCCCTAACTGATGCCTTTACTAGTATACTATTATCTCTATTAATCAACTGTATCATAATCCCTAACTGGTGCCTTTACTAGTATAATATTATCTCTATTAACCAACTGTATCATAATCCCTAACTGATGCCTTCACTAGTATAATATTATCTCTATTAACCAACTGTATCATAATCCCTAACTGATGCCTTTACTAGTATAATATTATCTCTATCAACCAACTGTACCATAATCCCTAACTGATGCCTTTACTAGTATAATATTATCTCTATTAACCAACTGTACCATAATCCCTAACTGATGCCTTCACTAGTATAATATTATCTCTATTAATCAACTGTATCATAATCCCTAACTGATGCCTTTACTAGTATAATATTATCTCTATTAACCAACTGTACCATAATCCCCAACTGATGCCTTCACTAGTATAATATTATCTCTATTAACCAACTGTACCATAATCCCCAACTGATGCCTTCACTAGTATAATATTATCTCTATTAACCAACTGTATCATAATCCCTAACTGATGCTTTTACTAGTATAATATTATCTCTATTAACCAACTGTACCATAATCCCTAACTGATGCCTTCACTAGTATAATATTATCTCTATTAACCAACTGTATCATAATCCCTAACTGACGCCTTCACTAGTATAATATTATCTCTATTAATCAACTGTATCATAATCCCTAACTGATGTCTTTACTAGTATACTATTATCTCTATTAACCAACTGTACCATAATCCCCAACTGATGCCTTCACTAGTAAATATATTATCTCTATTAACCAACTGTATCATAATCCCTAACTGATGCCTTTACTAGTATAATATTATCTCTATTAATCAACTGTATCATAATCCCTAACTGATGCCTTTACCAGTATACTATTATCTCTATTAACCAACTGTATCATAATCCCTAACTGATGCCTTCACTAGTATAATATTATCTCTATTAACCAACTGTACCATAATCCCTAACTGATGCCTTTACTAGTATACTATTATCTCTATTAACCAACTGTATCATAATCCCTAACTGATGCCTTTACTAGTATAATATTATCTCTATCAACCAACTGTACCATAATCCCTAACTGATGCCTTTACTAGTATACTATTATCTCTATTAACCAACTGTATCATAATCCCTAACTGATGCCTTTACTAGTATAATATTATCTCTATCAACCAACTGTACCATAATCCCTAACTGACGCCTTTACTAGTTATGATATTATCTCTATTAACCAACTGCAGGGCTTGCATTAACGGCGTCCCGTACATGTTAAGGACTCAAAAATAATTTGGAGGACGCAAAAATTGAAAATATTTCCGTTTTTTGGACGCAAATTTTTTTTAGGTCAATACTACAATGTGTTTACAACGATACCTAACAAAAACAAATAATTATAATCTCTCACCTTTATTTGAATTGTAAATAAGGCTCAACATGTTGAATAATTACAAATAATCATGATTCTCTAGAATTTTTTCGACTTTGTTTATTTTTAGATTTGAAACCATGATACGCCACAGTTTTTCCTATTCAGAAACAAATATTAGGTTATTCATGAAATAAAATGTATTCATTGTCGAATGAACGAACATGCATTTATTCAGTCTGTACTTAACATTTACTTCCGTTTTAAATTCGCGGCAAGAAATCAAAAACTGAAAATATGACTAGAAATAGGGGACACACTTTTTTTTCAAAGGACACACTTTTTAAAAAATATTGCGTCCTTGGGACTCACAAATTTTGTAACCTAATGCAAGCGCTGCAACTGTATCATAATCCCTAACTGATGCCTTTACTAGTATAATATTATCTCTATTAACCAACTGTACCATAATCCCTAACTGATGCCTTTACTAGTATACTATTATCTCTATTAACCATCTGTAACATAATCCCCAACTGTTCCTTTACTAGTATAATAATATTATCTCTATTAACCAACTGTATCATAATCCCTAACTGATGCCTTCACTAGTATAATATTATCTCTATTAACCAACTGTATCATAATCCCTAACTGATGCCTTCACTAGTATAATATTATCTCTATTAACTAACTGTACCATAATCCCTAACTGATGCCTTCACTGGTATAATATAATCTCTATTAACCAACTGCATCACAATCCCTAATTGATGCCTTTACTAGTATAATATTATCTCTATTAACCAACTGTATCATAATCCCTAACTGATGCCTTCACTAGTATAATAATGTTATCTCTATTAACTAACTGTACCATAATCCCTAACTGATGCCTTCACTGGTATAATATTATCTCTATTAACCAACTGCATCACAATCCCTAATTGATGCCTTTACTAGTATAATATTATCTCTATTAACCAACTGTATCATAATCCCTAACTGATGCCTTCACTAGTATAATAATATTATCTCTATTAACTAACTGTACCATAATCCCTAACTGATGCCTTCACTGGTATAATATTATCTCTATTAACCAACTGCATCACAATCCCTAATTGATGCCTTTACTAGTATAATATTATCTCTATTAACCAACTGTATCATAATCCCTAACTGACGCCTTTACTAGTATAATATTATCTCTATTAACCAACTGTATCATAATCCCTAACTGATGCCTTTACCAGTATACTATTATCTCTATTAATCAACTGTATCATAATCCCTAACTGATGCCTTTACTAGTATACTATTATCTATATTAACTAACTGTACCATAATCCCTAACTGATGCCTTCACTAGTATAATAGTATCTCTATTAATCAACGGTAACATAATCCCTAACTGATGCCTTTACTAGTATAATATTATCTCTATTAACCAGCTGTATCACAATCCCCAACTGATGCCTTCACTAGTAAATATATTATCTCTATTAACCAACTGTATCATAATCCCTAACTGATGCCTTCACTAGTATAATATTATCTCTATTAACCAACTGTACCATAATCCCTAACTGATGCCTTCACTAGTATACTATTATCTCTATTAACCAACTGTACCATAATCCCCAACTGATGCCTTCACTAGTATACTATTATCTCTATTAATCAACTGTATCATAATCCCTAACTGATGCCTTTACTAGTATAATATTATCTCTATATACCAACTGTACCATAATCCCCAACTGATGCCTTCACTAGTATACTATTATCTCTATTAATCAACTGTATCATAATCCCTAACTGATGCCTTTACTAGTATAATATTATCTCTATTAACCAACTGTATCATAATCCCTAACTGATGCCTTCACTAGTATACTATTATCTCTATTAACCAACTGTATCATAATCCCTAACTGATGCCTTTACTAGTATAATATTATCTCTATTAATCAACTGTATCATAATCCCTAACTGATGCCTTTACTAGTATAATATTATCTCTATTAACCAACTGTATCATAATCCCTAACTGATGCCTTCACTAGTATAATATTATCTCTATTAATCAACTGTATCATAATCCCTAACTGATGCCTTTACTAGTATAATATTATCTCTATTAACCAACTGTATCATAATCCCTAACTGATGCCTTTACTAGTATAATATTATCTCTATTAACCAACTGTATCATAATCCCCAACTGATGCCTTTACTAGTATAATATTATCTCTATTAACCAACTGTATCATATTCCCTAACTGATGCCTTCACTAGTATAATATTATCTATATTAACTAACTGAACCATAATCCCTAACTGATGCCTTTACTAGTATAATATTATCTCTATTAACCAACTGTACCATAATCCCCAACTGATGCCTTTACTAGTATAATATTATCTCTATTAACCAACTGTATCATATTCCCTAACTGATGCCTTCACTAGTATAATATTATCTATATTAACTAACTGAACCATAATCCCTAACTGATGCCTTTACTAGTATAATATTATCTATATTAACTAACTGTATCATAATCCCTAACTGATGCCTTTACTAGTATAATATTATCTCTATTAACCAACTGTACCATAATCCCTAACTGATGCCTTTACTAGTATAATATTATCTCTATTAACCAACTGTATCATAATCCCTAACTGATGCCTTTACTAGTTATGATATTATCTCTATTAACCAACCGTACCATAATCCCTAACTGATGCCTTCACTAGTATAATATTATCTATATTAACTAACTGTACCATAATCCCTAACTGATGCCTTCACTAGTATAATATTATCTATATTAACTAACTGAACCATAATCCCTAACTGATGCCTTTACTAGTATAATATTATCTATATTAACTAACTGTACCATAATCCCTAACTGATGCCTTTACTAGTATAATATTATCTCTATTAACCAACTGTATCATAATCCCTAACTGATGCCTTCACTAGTATAATATTATCTCTATTAATCAACTGTATCATAATCCCTAACTGATGCCTTCACTAGTATAATATTATCTCTATTAACCAACTGTACCATAATCCCCAACTGATGCCTTCACTAGTATAATATTATCTATATTAACTAACTGTACCATAATCCCTAACTGATGCCTTTACTAGTATAATATTATCTCTATTAACCAACTGTATCATAATCCCCAACTGATGCCTTTACTAGTATAATATTATCTCTATTAACTAACTGAACCATAATCCCTAACTGATGCCTTTACTAGTATAATATTATCTATATTAACTAACTGTATCATAATCCCTAACTGATGCCTTTACTAGTATAATATTATCTCTATTAACCAACTGTATCATAATCCCTAACTGATGCCTTTACTAGTATAATATTATCTATATTAACCAACTGTACCATAATCCCCAACTGATGCCTTCACTAGTAAATATATTATCTCTATTAACTAACTGTACCATAATCCCTAACTGATGCCTTTACTAGTATAATATTATCTCTATTAACCAACTGTACCATAATCCCTAACTGATGCCTTTACCAGTATACTATTATCTATATTAACTAACTGTACCATAATCCCTAACTGATGCCTTTACTAGTATAATATTATCTCTATTAACCAACTGTATCATAATCCCTAACTGATGCCTTCACTAGTATAATATTATCTCTATTAATCAACTGTATCATAATCCCTAACTGATGCCTTCACTAGTATAATATTATCTCTATTAACCAACTGTACCATAATCCCTAACTGATGTCTTTACTAGTATAATATTATCTCTATTAATCAACTGTATCATAATCCCTAACTGATGCCTTCACTAGTATAATATTATCTCTATTAACCAACTGTACCATAATCCCTAACTGATGCCTTCACTGGTATAATATTATCTCTATTAACCAACTGTACCATAATCCCTAACTGATGCCTTCACTAGTATACTATTATCTCTATTAATCAACTGTATCATAATCCCTAACTGATGCCTTCACTGGTATAATATTATCTCTATTAACCAACTGTATCATAATCCCTAACTGATGCCTTCACTAGTATACTATTATCTCTATTAACCAACTGTATCATAATCCCTAACTGATGCCTTCACTAGTATAATATTATCTCTATTAACCAACTGTACCATAATCCCTAACTGATGCCTTCACTAGTATAATATTATCTCTATTAACCAACTGTACCATAATCCCTAACTGATGCCTTCACTGGTATAATATTATCTCTATTAACCAACTGTATCATAATCCCTAACTGATGCCTTCACTAGTATACTATTATCTCTATTAACCAACTGTACCATAATCCCTAACTGATGCCTTCACTAGTAAATATATTATCTCTATTAACCAACTGTACCATAATCCCTAACTGATGCCTTCACTAGTATAATATTATCTATATTAACCAACTGTATCATAATCCCTAACTGATGCCTTCACTAGTATAATATTATCTCTATTAACCAACTGTACCATAATCCCTAACTGATGCCTTCACTAGTATAATATTATCTCTATTAACCAACTGTACCATAATCCCTAACTGATGCCTTCACTGGTATAATATTATCTCTATTAACCAACTGTACCATAATCCCTAACTGATGCCTTCACTAGTATAATATTATCTATATTAACTAACTGTATCATAATCCCTAACTGATGCCTTTACTAGTATAATATTATCTCTATTAACTAACTGTACCATAATCCCTAACTGATGCCTTTACTAGTATAATATTATCTCTATTAACCAACTGCACCATAATCCGTAACTGATGCCTTCACTAGTATAATATTATCTCTATTAACCAACTGTATCATAATCCCTAACTGATGCCTTTACTAGTATAATATTATCTCTATTAACTAACTGTACCATAATCCCTAACTGATGCCTTTACTAGTATAATATTATCTCTATTAACCAACTGCACCATAATCCGTAACTGATGCCTTCACTAGTATAATATTATCTCTATTAACCAACTGTACCATAATCCCCAACTGATGCCTTCACTAGTATAATATTATCTCTATTAATCAACTGTACCATAATCCCTTGGTTGGTTGAATCACACAATTGCACATGTAAAATATTTCTCTTGAATACTAAAAGTAATCATTATATACTTGAGAAAACATCAATTCACCTTTTCAGAGAAAACGTGTCATTCAATACTAAAGACTTGCAATAACACATGTAGTGAAAATTATCAATAATAAGGTGTGAAAGTGTTCAAATGTAATTTCCTGTTCTAAATGGAGCTGCAGGGCAGCATGAAATTAATTCCATTTGTAATTTTTCTAATCTTCAAGAAATATTCCTCGAAGATATGAGAAATTTTTCAGATTAATTCTTCTGATTCAATCAAACATATGTCAATTAATCTGAAAACATAGGATCAAATCAACATCTACATCAATAATCCGCAAAAGGCTAATAAGCCCATTTAAAGCAGATATATAGTTTAACAGTGATATAATTTGAATAGAATACAATTTGAACCTTAACTTTTAAAAAAACAGATCTATGGTTTACAACTCATTTTAAAATGTACACTGAAATCATGAAACACTTCTTCACTTAAGGAGGCATCTTCCCCAAGGTCGATGCTACCGTTCGTAGAAAAGTAGGCCATATTCAATAATCATTTGTATAGAACAAAAAACAAATTTTAAGAATGTACCATACACTAGGGCAGAGCATTTGTACTGAAAGGAGCGTTTTCAGTACAAATATGTACTGAAAAATGTACTAGTTTTGTTTCAGTACAAAGGACGATTCTCGGTTTGGAGAACAGTCTCCTGGGTTAATAATTTTTTTAATAAAAAATATAGAAATATTACCCAAATTAAACTATGATTATTCATAAGAGGACATTTAAATCTACAAGATGTAAAATCTGTAGAAATATTACCCAAATTAAATTATGACTATTCAAAAGAGGACATTCAAATCTATATTATGTAAAAATATCAAATTTGTCCGAAGCAGGGATAATGCTCATTTGGATTGATGAACTTCGTTCTCCAAACCGAGAATCGTCCTTTAAGTATATTTTTATACTGAAAAATGCACTGAATTTTTTTCAGTATATTTTTCAGTACAAATTCATGTACTGAAAAATATACTGAATTTTAAGTACAAATTTAAGTATAAATATGTACTGAAAAATGTACTGAATTTTAAGGACAAATTTAAGTGCAAAAATATACTGAAAATGCACTGAAAATTTAAGGATAAATTTAAGTACAAATATATACTGAAAAATGTACTGAAATTTAAGTGCAAAAGTCAGTATAAAAATGTACTGAAAAATATACTGAAATTTAAGGATAATTTTAAGTATAAATATATGCAATGAGAAATATTTGTGCCCAATAATGGAAATAAGAGAAAACGTAAATGTAAGGCATACTTTATAAACTCTAAATCACTCAAAATGTTCTTAGAATGGTGAAAAAGTGCATGGTTTTAAAAGAATATTTGGCCGGGGGGGGGGGGGGGGTTCGCTTGGACCCCTGAAACCCCCCCCAACAGGAATGCTATTACATTATGAAATTATTTTGGATGCTTCCTTTACAGCAGCCTTTAACCAAACTTAAAAGAGTCTCTCTGTAATCAGGTTTGTTTTGTTTACTGTAATCAAGTGATTTCCTTTTTAGAAGTTATGTTTATGGATTTATTAAAAACGGCCTAAATCACTCAAAAAGTTCTTAGAATGGTGAAAAAGTGCATGATTTTAAAAGAATTTTTGGCGGGGGGGGGGGGGGTTCGCTTGGACCCCTGAACCCCCCCCCCCCAGGAATGCTATTACATTATGAAATTATTTTGGATGCTTCCTTTACAGCAGACTTTAACCAAACTTAAAAGAGTCTCTCTGTAATCAGGTTTGTTTTGTTTACTGTAATCAAGTGATTTCCTTTTTAGAAGTTATGTTTATGGATTTATTAAAAACGGCCTAAAGAACTCAAAAAGTTCTTAGAATGGTGAAAAAGTGCATGATTTTAAAAGAATTTTTGGTGGGGGGGGGGGGGTTCGCTTGGACCCCTGAACCCCCCCCCCCCCCCCCCCCCCCCAGGAATGCTATTACATTATGAAATTATTTTGGATGCTTCCTTTACAGCAGACTTTAACCAAACTTAAAAGAGTCTCTCTTTAATCAGGTTTGTTTTGCCTTGTCAAAATATTTTGTTTTGTTAATGGATTAATAAAGTTTCTTTAGACACATCCTTTAAAGCAGACTCTAATCAAACTGGAGAGGCTAGGTTTACTGTAATCAAGTGTTTTCCTTTTAATAAGTTATGTTTTTGGATTTAATTATTTAAGACGCATCCTGTAATAATATCTGATTGCATTTTCTCCATCAATAAATTTCTTTTTAGCCCGATCAAACCTATCAAATATAATGCATATATAAGGTTATGTACTGGGAGGTTTTGGATACCCATATTTCCTGAGGGATAAACCCTTTATTTAAAACTGATCGTACATAACATGTGTATTCCATACCTTTTGAGGTTTCTAGATGCATTCTACCTTATTAAGTTCTAAAATTCAAAAACATTAAAGGTACACATTTTCTCAGTCTTAAAAATAAGTTTTTCATGAGATTTTCACTCATATTGCTTGAGCAAATTAATTAATTGATATCAAAATTAAAATATATAACATGAACATAGAACCTCATTTGTTCGAGTATAGCAAAATCCATGGTATAGATGTCAAAGTCAGGAAGATGTCGTAATTCAAAATCTAAGTATATTTTTCAGTATAAATTTACACTTAAATATGCCCTTAAATTTCAGTATATTTTTCAGTACATATTTGCACTTAAAATCACACTTAAATTTCAGTATATTTTTAAGTACATATTTGCACTTAAAATCACACTTAAAATTCAGTATATTTTTCAGTATAAATATATACTGAAAAATGTACTTAAAATTTCAGTACATTTTTCAGTACATATTTATACTGAAATTTGCCCTGAAATTTTAAGGATATTTTTCAGTACATATTTATACTGAAAAATATACTTAAAAATTCAGTACATTTTTCAGTACATTTTTATACTGAAAACGCTCCTTTCAGTACAAATGCTCTGCCCTAGTGATAGACCTACAGTATTGCTAAAATACAACCGAGCTTAATTGTTAAGCTGCTTGCTGACAGAAGATTTAAAACTTGATAGGCTATCACTGTCTAAAATATCACTGGGTAGAGTGTTCCATTTTACTATTGTCCTTGGAAAGTAACTAAACTTGTATGCATCCGTTCTGGCAGCTGGTTGGATGAATTTGGATGGATGGAACTGTCTAGAGTTTCTGTTTATTTGAGGGCTGAAGTATGTGGGTATAGCGATGGCTGCTAAGTTGTGGGTTCCTTTGTAGAAGAGGAAAAGTCTAGAAGCCTCCCTACGGGATTGTAGTGATTCCCACTATAGGTGTTGGAGAGCTTGGGTGACACAGCCTGGTTCCCTAGAGTGACATTTGGTAACAAATCTGGCTGCTCTCCTTTGTACCTGTTCCAGCATGTTGATATTTTTCTGGCGGTAAGGATCCCATGCTGCACTAGCATATTCTAGGTTAGGTTGTACTAGTGACTTGTATGCCTGGACTTTAATGTTCTCAGGGCACTGGTGGAGGTTGCGCCGGAGGAAGCCTAGTACCTTGTTAGATTTCGATACTACTGATTGTATGTGTGTGGTCCAGTTAAGGTTGTTTGTGATTTCAATCCCAAGATATGGAATGTGGGTCACAGATTTTAGTTCTTCTCCTAACATAGTGTACTTGTGTGTGATGGGTGATTTACATCTGTGAATACTCAGTACATAGCATTTTGAGGGATGGAATTTCATTTGCCATGTATTTGTCCAGGAGACCAGTTTGTCAAGGTCATCCTGGAGTGTCAGTGCACCCTGTTGCTATCCTATGCTAACCCAGCCTATTGCCAGGTATAGTCAGTCTATACCAAAAGTATACTAAAAGTATACCTTGTTGATAGGTCTATACTGATACCAGACTGATACCATACCAATTAATAGGTATATATACTGAATATAGATCTGTAAATAGGTATGAAGATACTGAATATACCGAAAGTATACCTGTTTTACTTATGATTTTCAATAGCATACTGAAAGCATACTAGCGAGATCAATAGTGCAAGAAAACAGGCAAATAGTTCCTTCATGGAACGAAGCATGAAACTTTCCACATATCATCAGAATACCATTCCCTTTGATTTAAGAGCCAGAGCCATTTTTGTGGTCCACTAGAATGATCAAAAAATAGTAAGTACCCCCTCCCACCAAATCCCATGGGGTGGGGAGATATAGGAATATTTTTTTCATAAAGAAATGTCTTTGAATATGGTCATACTACAGTTTTGGTGTGCTATTTTCATGGTAAAGAAATTTTGCAAACATAACAAGATGACTTATCATTGATTTCCATCATTTTTAAAGACTAATCATGGGCGACGCCCACTTTTCATACCTTGAACATTTAGATTATTAAATCTCTATTATGGGTTGAAAAAATGAATGTAATTCAGTTTTCTGGATAACACCAGATACCTTTTTGATGTTAGGTGCTATAATTAATCTTAGCATTTGACTTTTTAAAGGCTTACACCATAGCACAACCCTGTTTAGAAGAAGAAAGCAAGCAACAAATGTCCCAGATCTACAACATGTATCCACTATTCTATGTACATGTATGTCGAGTCTCTATTTTCTCCTGAAGAGAACCTATGCTACAGATACAACTTTCCAGAATTTAGATGATGATGTGCTTAAACAGTTTGATGAATGGTGTGCTGACCCAGTGCCTAAACAGTTTGATGAAAGGTGTGCTGACCAACAGAATGTACAAGTCTTTAAGTTTTGGTTTCCGATTATTTGAATCGAAATACTGTGCCTTAACTAAGTGTGGGCTATCAGAGAGGGAAATTTCCCTCTTTATCTCCAGTCAATTAGCAATCTTATCACCTGTTTTTTTGTTTTTTGACCTTGTCAATATGCTTGCTGAGTACCAGTTCAGCATATCATAAGAACTCAAAGTTCAAAAATGGATAGCTTTTGGAAAAGTAAAAAATTAGAGATATCTCACTTCTCATGAAATTGCAGCTGCCCTTTGACATGGTAGGACTATGTGTCTCCCCTTATTTCATGCCCCAACAGGTTCAGACACTATATCTGGATTCCAATCATTGAACGTTTTGTTGTGATTTTATACAATAGAGACAACAATGAAATAACTGTAAATGCTGCAAGACAAGAAATGTTCACAAATGAACTATTTTTGCACTATTGATCTCGCTATACCAAACAAACTCTGATAAATACTGAATATACTGAAAGCATACCAGTTTTACTTATGATTTTCAATAGTATACTGAAAGCATACCAAATAAACTCTGATAAATAATGATTAGACTGAACGTATACCAGTTTTACTTTATCATTTTATAATATAAACGGCAAATGCAAAATTCATGATAAAACTATAACTCAACAATTATTCATATGTAAGTTCTATTTTATGACCTTTTGTTTCCACAACCTGTCCTACCAGACTAGGTGGCAGGGGAGCATTCCTGCTCATAATTACATTGAATGTTTTATACATTGAAAACACAAAAAATGAGAGAAAGATATGAAAGATACAGTCATAGTAAAATTTAAAAAAGAAATACAGTTAAAATTTGAAAATTAAAACTTTGCATCAAAAATACATCATGGATAAAACTTGAATATAGTTAAAGAGGCAACAAGGACTGTAGAGAGAAAATTCGAAAATTTTTATTTTTTCTGAGCTATCAGATCAATATTTGGCTTAACATCTTCTTGGACATACCTTTTTTCTTAAAATGTATGGATAAACTATCAATTTCAACATTAAGAAGTGTAAATTCAGTTCAAAGCTTCTATAAAGGGAGTCCCACTTATAGATTTTTAACATCCATCATGTTTCAAGAGGAATATCAGCTGAAATAATGTTCATCCAGGGGGTTTCTTTGGAGAAAATAAAAATATATGTTAGTCTTGATGAAATATCCAAACTTAAATATATTTTGACACTGGTCGATGATCGTTGAATGGCCCCACTGCACTAATTGTTGCACCTTTAATATAAGAATATTAATTTATTTGTGGTATGTCTTTTAGAAGTCTTCATAATCCTGCATCTAATTAATTAGATAATGTAATGCTAGAAAATAAGACTGCTATCCAAATTACATGTACTAATTTTTCTCATCTGCAGAATGATTTAAAATTTAAGGTATCTCATTGGTAGAGTTATATTCATCCATATCAGTCTACAGACTGACATATCAAGACTGTCAGTATAGACTAAATGTTGACCTATAGGTATATACTGCTACCATACTGAAAGTATACCTATACGTATATACTGAATGTATACCCATTGGTATATACTGAAATTATACTGAAACCACACTGGTATGTATATACTGAAAGTATACTGAATGTATACACATTGGTTTATACTGAAAGTATACTGAAACCATACTGGTAGGTCTAATTACCATAATTGAAACATACCTGTCAATGGAATCATAACATGGGACATATACTGAAAGTATACTGAAACTAGACTAAAAGTTGACCTGTCAGTATAGACTGAAAGTATACCTGTCAGTATATACTGACCATACCTGGCAATGGGCTGGGAAGGGCTGATGTGAAAAAGTCACTCCACCCTGGTGGAAATCGAACCCACAGCCTCCCGATTACATGTAAGGTGCTCTACCACTTGAGCTACGGAGCTGACTGACTCTCTCACATCAACATTGCATAAATGGCATCACAGCCATGACTTACTTGCCCAGTCTCCTGGACCCATTATGAAGTTTACCTGTCTTTCCAGGTTGTCAATCACCCTATTCATGATGTCACATGGTCTCTCCCATGTGCCATTCCCCAAAGGAGAAATTATTAGTTAAGCTACGTTCACACCAATGGCGCTTTGATGGCGCTTCAAAGCGGCTTGTAAAGCGGCACCAAAGCGTAACAAAGTTTGATTAAAGCGTCGGGGTCGTAATAGGTAGTAGAACAGCTCGGAGTTAAGCGGGGTATTCGGCAAGATCACTAAAAATGTAAACTGTTCAAGCTACGTTCGCACCAACGGCGCTTTGATGGCGCTTTAAAGCAGCTTGTAAAGCGGCACCAAAGCGTAACAAAGCTTGATTAAAGCGTCGGGGTCGTAATAGGTCGTAGAAAAGCTCGGAGTAAAGCGGGATAATCGGCAAGAGCGCCAAAAAATGTTAAACTGTTTAAACATTTTGGGCGCTCTGTTACGAATTGATTGAAGCGCCAAGAGCGTATAAAAGCTTAACAAACCGTAACAAAGCTCAACAAAGCTTGACTCAAAGCGTAGGAAAGCCATACAGAGCTTGGTTCAAAGCGGGGACCCCAGTCTATTCACGGTCTGTTACCACTTGACACGCTTCGTTAAGATGTCTCAAGATTTGCTACGATCTGGCATGAAGATCTGACACGAGGTCAGACACTTTCATCAATATCTGACACTCTTTGTTACACTTTCATGAGAGACTCTCAAGCTTTCCAACGAATTGAGACGCTTTAATCAAGGATTGAAACGCTTTGCTGTACGCTTGACAAGTTTCCACACGCTATATCACGCCGTGCGACAAACGTCATGTCTTCTTCAGATAGGTCATGCTCTGGTCCATCTGGAATTTCTGGATCTCGTTGTTCTGCCATCGTGTTCTCGAGTCAAAGATGCAATGGTTTTATGGATCTACTGCATCTTTATATAGTCATTGGATCAAAAGCGGCATGGAATCGGCGATCTCGACATTTTCCAATGCGTGACAGAGCTTAACAAAGCGTAACAATGCACAACAGAGTTTTGCAATCGTATCAGAGCCTGATTTAAAGCGTCATGATCGCATCAAAGCGTAATAATGCTTATCAAAGCGTGATTTCAAGCGTAACAAAGCCTGATCAAAGCGGGATCAAAGCGTGGGGAACCTTTTAGAGCTATGTTAAGATTTCATATGCTTTGGATCAAGCTTTTCTGAGCTTTGTTACGGTTTGTTAAGCTTTGATACGCTCTCGGCGCTTAATCGATTCGTAACAGAGCGCCCAAAATTTTTAAAAAGTTAAAAATTTTTTGGCGCTCTTGCCGAATATCCCGCTTTACTCTGAGCTTTTCTACGACCTATTACGACCCCGACGCTTTAATCAAGCTTTGTTACGCTTTGGTGCCGCTTTACAAGCCGCTTTAAAGCGCCATCAAAGCGCCATTGGTATGAAGAAAAATGTCAAAAATGATGGCGCTTTGCTCGCCGATTTAAAGCGTGGCATTCGCCGTTGGTGTGAACGTACCTTTAATCTGAAACATAGGACCAAATCCTATGCTAAGGGCTGATGTGAAAAAGTCACTCCACCCTGGTGGGAATCGCACCTACAACATCCTGATTACATGTAAGGTGCTCTTCCACTTGAGCTACGGAGCGAACTGACTCTCTCACATCAACATTGCATATATGGCATCACAGCCATGACTTACATGCTCAGTCCAATGGACCAATTGATTCAATTAACCTTATATTTAGGAGGCCCAATTATGATGGCCATAATATTGACTATCCAGTCTATTACTATTAATCTTAAGTTAATTATAAACTAGCAAACGATGGATCAATGATTCATTTATTTTTCAGTCTCAAAGATGTATGTAATAATTTATATATTTATCGGGTGTCCCAAAAAAATGAGACACTTTTTGCCAAGTATTTTCTCGGCAATTGATAAACCAAATTTTTTGAAAATTTGTACAAAGTAGCCCTAGAGTATCGTTAGGAAGGTACAGAAATATGACAAAGATCAGATAAATGTTATGTGAGTACTAAGAAATTCAAGATAGCATGTCAAAATGTCCCATACCAGAGCAAAACAATGAGAATTTTCATCGCGTTTGTACCAAAAAATTGGAAGAATTTGACAAGTGATTTCTCAGCAATGGATGAGTAAAATTATTTGAAAACTGTACTTGAGAAACTTTAGGGTATCTTCTGCTCATGCTATGAATATGTATGGGACACCCGATATACATATAATATTCTACAGAGCTAAATCTATGGCATTATGTCTTATCAAAAGACTAGTATACAGCAAGTTAGGCCTGCTTTGGACAATTTTGATACATACAGTGTATTGCAGATTTAAATTATTGAATCAGCCTACTGCACGTTAAGCCTGCTTTGGACAATTTTGATATTTTAACATATTGTGGATTTAAATGCCCTATTTTGAATATTATTTAATTATGTTGTTGTTTCTATATTTTCCATGAAAAGAATTATTAGTCCTGTAGACTGTTCTCCAAACCAAGACTTGTCTTTTAATCACATGCTATCTTTTGAATGGGTTTTTAATGTACATGAATGTAATGCTACTAAAAATATACATGTATAGTAGAGTGATCCCAAGTAAGGACCATTTTAGTGCATTATTAAACACATCTATGCTATTTAATAAAATGGACACATTAGGTACAATATTAAAAAACACAACTGCCAATACAATACAAAGCTATGTTTGTGATTTGTAAAAACACAGAAATATCATTTACAACCTCCTTTGCCTCATTATATTAATAACAGTATTTGCTATTGTTCTGCCCAATTTGAAATTCATAATGCAAGAATATTTTGTCAGGAGTGTCACTATAGAGTAATTTGATTTTTCAAACAGTTCCATTCTTTGCTGATAATAAAGATTGCATTCTAACAAGATATGCTTCTCATCTTCAACTGTTATTTTGTAACAATTTCGTGCTCTTTGCAACAATGGAGCTTTTGAATAAGTATACCTTCCTGTTTCTATAAATGTTTGGAGAGTTCCGGATCTGAGTTGTACAAAATAAGTGAAATATGATACTTAAAGCAGGGCTAGTAGAATCAAGGCTTATGGTCTTTAAGTTTATCTTGTCTTGAGATTGCTGTCATTAGCTGTGCTAAATATAGTGGTTTCTGAGATGAAACATATGCTACTTAAAACGAATTTAAACAGGTAAATTCTAACATAAAGTATGCTCCAAAAGTAACACAAAATTCTTTACCTCCTGGTTCAGTTTGTATGGAGTTAAGGTAGAACGTCAGTGTTAATTGCGCACTCAGTTTGCGCATCTGAAATAACTCAGATGTGAGTAGGTAGTTTCACCACCAGGTGGTTCATTCGGGTCAGATAGTATGGTGGTTAATTACATCTATTTTTAATAATATTAGGGTTTTATATGAATGAAGGAAATATTCAAGAATTTAGAAATATTGTCACAACTGTGGTCAGCTATAGCATTAATGTAAATTGGAGTAACACTCAGAGGATTATGAAGGACTTAAAGGCAGAATCAGATCTATAGGGGGTGACAATATTACAAGCAACATGCATAATTGACCTAGCAATCTATTCCTTACAATATCAAATACAATATCTCCCAAAAGATTCACAATATGTTATAAATTGGTGAAGTTATTTATGATTCAAAGTGCAAAAATGGATGAAAAATGTTTAAATTCTCCCAATTAATAAGAATGGTAACCATTCTTATAGAAAAATACTACATTATTGTAAAAATCTTTCGTTTTCCTTGAATAAAGTGTGCACTTTTGTGATTTTTAGAAAATAGACATGACAAGGAATGACCTGAGCCAAAAATATTCTAAAACTGAAACAATTTTTTGTTTAGCCTGCTCGCTATCTCTGATTCTCTCTTTAAGGATGTAAATTTTAACAATCAAGCCTTTCTATATTTATCCAAGTATGTTGAAAATATGAGACATATGAAGAAGAAAAACTAGATAATGGCAACTCCGCGGAGTAGCAAATCCCAACGAACAAAATATCAATTACCGAATTCCAATCAATTATACTCATAACTTTGGTTAAAATTGAAAAAATTAGATTTTAGAATTGCGAATTCCTGCAAAGCAGTCATTTTGAATTTTCTGAGGTACAAATCTGAAAAATAATACCATAATTGTGATCTACTCCAAAATTCCTTCAATTTGAGTATAATATAGCCATACTTTGAAGGGATCGAAAAGATATTGCGAAATCGTACATTAGACGGCCATTTTGAATTTTGCGAGGCTCGAATCAGAAAAAAGATACAATATTTGCAATCTACTCTTAATTGCCTTTCATTTGAGTATAATAAAGCTATACTTCAGAAAGATCTAAAAATTAGCAAAAATTTCTGTTTTCCTGACCCCCCATTTATGGCCCCTGGGGGTCAGGGTGAAAAACCTGGGATATATGTGAAATAAATAGATGTTGTAAACATACTACCAAAATTTCAAATAATAATATTTATTATTTTGGTTTAAAATGAAAAACATAAGATGTAAACATAAGATGTTTTTAAACTGGCGGCCATCTTAAAAAAATTTTTTTGCGTAAAACTATTTACCAATATACATCTTTCCACCAAATATGAAGAAAATCTGTCGACTAGTATTCGAGTTATCTTCCGGACAGATGGACGGACTGACTGACTGACTGACTGACGGACGGACGGAGGGCTTCACTATATCCCTACAGAACTTCGTTCGTTGGGATAATAATGAAGTGCTGCACCTTTTAGAGGACAGCATTAATAATTTTGAACTTGTTTTATTAACAGAGTAGATGTAGATCATAGTATATGTAGATATACTTTTTTCACATCTTTATAGACATGTACTTGCTGTGTTTCTTTTTCACGTCTTTATAGGTTTATTTTATTCTTTTTCACATCTTATAGATTAGATGTGAGATTACTGCAGGTTTATGTACTTACTGTAGCCTTATATTTTATATTATCACACCTTACTTAACTTTTTGTATTCTTGATTCAATGTATATGTAAATATGTTTTGATTTTGAAAAAAATAATAATAAAAAAAATAATAATAAAAAAATAAAAAATTACATCTATTTTTAAGTGGTTCAATTTTTATATAACCCTTATTTATCTAATAATTATGCAAATTCATTTTTGTTTTCTTCCTTTTCGAACTACAATATGATATCAAACACACTCATGCTGATTTATCAATACCTTAATTTGTTCATTCCAGTCATTAAATACAATGGAATAATATTTCTCCACTGATTCATGAATTCAAAGTTGTTCGTTTTTTCTTAAAGGCTCCCTCGCATTATCAACACTGAAGTTCTCTGTTAATCTGTATTTTGGAAATCTGGGATATTTTTCTTTATAACTGTTTTTTATTATCTGGTTTGATTATGATTAGTTTTTTCAGCTTATGTATAATTGATCAGTTGATATACTGGTAATTAATGAGATAATTTTATCCTATCATATTTCAAAGAAGAATGTCAGCCTAACAATCATATAATCAATAATAACAATAAATGATAAAGATAAATGATGCCACCAATGTTAACTTATGCTAACATGGTTCACTAAAAGTGGTAATTTTGTAACCAAAGAACTATATTTGAAATGGACATTTAAGTCCCCAATTATCACGCCCAGTGATCATGAAAATGGGATGGAGGGGGAGGAGCAGTCAATTTCTGCTAGAAAATTCAACAAATCTCAAGAAACAGTTTCCCATTGAATTTCTGAATGGATAGCCGCATCGTATGGTAAAATATGTTAGGTCTTCTGAGATTTTTTCTGAACCAATACGCTTCTAAGATATGACATCTATTTAAAAAGGTGCAAGGCCATCAATGTGCACAAGTCAATGTTTTTGCTATAATTCAAGCAACAATGGTCTACATGACCTGTAATAAAAACTTGTTAGTAACGTTTTCATAACTAAATTAATGCTATTAACTTATTAAAAATAATTTTAAATATAATCGAAAATAATTAAAATGGGACGGAGGGGGGAGCAATATTGTAAATAAGACATGATAAGAGATGTGACTTGACGTCCAATAATTTTCCCATTTTTTATTCACATCCAGTTTCTTACTTACGAGGCCCAATAAGAAAGTAAGTAACCAACTGCTCTTATTTCTTCATACTTTATTCAATCACATTGAAATTTTCAAAGATGTTGCAGAAAATATTAACCTATTAAAGAAAACCCAGGACAATGGGTTAGCGTCAATTCCATTGTTATTGCTGTTGCTATGGTGACGATTGTTTTAGGTAGACGGGGCACCCTGTTTTAAGTGGTGTTTGAAGACATGTTGTAATACCTCCAAACATATCAAATTCACATGTAAGACTACATTTTAACACATAGTCCTTCAAATTACTCGCCACCAAAGTCAATGTTTCACTCCATCCTTAAATAAGTGCAACATAGCACCATTCAATGACTGCAAACTGCCATTGAAAGCTACAGTCAGTTTGGCAATCTTAAGTTAGTTTGACGTCACTTGTAAAATGTCACATCGGTGTTTTTGGTATATGCTATGTTCTATATGTAATATTTTGAGTAAAAATCAATCAATTGTCTCCAAATGTTCTCAGAGGGTGTATTATATGCCTAAATTATGCGTGGAAAGTTTCATTAAGTTTACTTACCTTATACAAAAGTTATTTAAGGGTTTTCTCAATAGGAAAAGACTTTTGATACAGAGGGTAGACAGGTTTTACTGTATGTGTGTGTCACTTATTGTGTCTAATCCGACTTATAATCAATTGCCTATGAGATGTAACACTACAGGCAGCAGAGGCCTTAGTATTGTAGAAGCATATGTTATGCCTATGAGATGTAACACTACAGGCAGCAGAGGCCTTAGTATTGTAGAAGCATATGTTATGCCTATGAGATGTAACACTACAGGCAGCAGAGGCCTTAGTATTGTAGAAGCATATGTTATGCCTATGAGATGTAACACTACAGGCAGCAGAGGCCTTAGTATTGTAGAAGCATATGTTATGCCTATGAGATGTAACACTACAGGCAGCAGAGGCCTTAGTATTGTAGAAGCATATGTTATGCCTATGAGATGTAACACTACAGGCAGCAGAGGCCTTAGTATTGTAGAAGCATATGTTATGACACTGAGATGTAACACTACAGGCAGCAGAGGCCTTAGTATTGTAGAAGCATATGTTATGCCTATGAGATGTAACACTACAGGCAGCAGAGGCCTTAGTATTGTAGAAGCATATGTTATGACACTGAGACAGGAATCACTTTAGAATTATATGATATGGCAGCATCACATTATCACCACTAATCAGCACATCCTCTAGAACAAACATACATCTTTGTTTCCATTCTTCCAATCAATATTATTACGAATAAGTCGAAATTGTTAAGTAAGAACTTGTTAATATTGGTTCGAGACAAGTGTGTTTGCAGAGTGTTGAAATTTATGGATATCATAATCGAAGAGTGGCCTCTTACTCTTAGGTTCATAAATTCTTACATCTTCTGATTAAGTTTTTCTTGGTTCAATAGCTTGTTATGAAACTAAATTAGGCAAGGGCTCTGCTTCAAGGGGATATGCTATCTAAGGATGAAAATAGTCCTATTTTTTACCTCTGTAGCATTCTGGTTTGAGTCCCTCTTTATCTAATGCTTGAGAGGGATGTGTATTCCATAGGATAGCAGAGCCGTCAGATGGGGGGGTGCGATGGGTGCGACCGCAACCCCCTTTGTCACCCCCAAATTAAATTTTTAAAAAGAAATTAAAAAAAATTTTTTTTGCCCAGAAAGCACCAAATAGCGTCGTAAAATTGTAAAATTTTCTAGGGGGAGTGGTTCACCCCTCACACCCCAAACAAAACTATTGGAAAGTTCTGAATTTGTTTTATGTATTGTCTCAGACACTTTTAAATTGCCCAGACATCATCAAATAGCTCCTTGATACAAGTTAATGATTCTGGAAGACTAACACTTATTTACTTAGATTTTTCAATTTTTTTTATTGACTCATACCCTTTGAAAGTGCCCAGAACGCACCAAATAGCATCTTAAATATGTAAAATTTTCTTCGGAAATAGGCACTTTTAGGCACAGACACTTTTAAAGTGCCCAAACTTCATCGAATAGCACCTTGATATTGTAAATTCTGATATGGGGGACAAACACTTGCTCCCCCTTTGGCACCCCAGCCCCACCTCCCCCTCTGGCACCCCTCCCCCCCCCCTTTGACACCCCCAAAATTTGTGATTGTTTTTCAATGTTTTTATTGACTAATACACTTTAAAAGTGCCCAGAAGCACCAAATATCATCTTTAAATGGTAAAATTTTCTCGAGAGTTAGCCACCCCTCACATCCCCCACAAAACAAAAGAAAATATTCTGAATTCATGTATTGTCTCAGACATTTTTTAAGTGCCCAGACATCATCAAATAGCACCTTGATATGGTCAATGTTTCTGGGGGACAACCCCTTGCTCCCCTACTGGCACCCCACCCAAATTCACCCTCTCATCCTCTTTGACACCCCCAAAAGAATTTGAAAAAAATTCACATTTTTCTTATTGACTCATAACGCACAGGCGTACCAGATGGTTGCAAATTCGCTCCAAATACAACTAAATTTCAAAATTTTCCTGGGGGAGAACACCCAGACCCCCCTGAATGCCCGGTTTTTTATTCACTCAACTCTTATTCCCGTGGTGGTGGCGTACTACTTAGAAACTTACACTTTGAAAGTCCCCAGAAATCACCAAATAGTATCTCAAAACTGTAAAATTTTCTAGGGGGAGTGGACCACTCCTCACATCCCCCACAAAACAATTGGAACGTTTGTAAGTTGCATGCATTTGTTAATTCCAAACCAATATAGGGAGTAACTGACCCCCCCCCCCCCCCTCTGTCTTACGCGATTTGATTTACGCGGCAAAAAAATGACAATTTTATATTCTCTTTAGTAAGCTAAAAACCGCACCCCCTTGGAGAAAAGTGTCTTACGGGCCTGGATAGTACAGGCTTTGGATCCCACAATGTCCTGCTGGTACAACCAAATGTGGATTCCACAGTTTATACTATATGAGAAGAAAGGGCTAGGTCCATTATGAGTACCATTTTGTTCAGTTCATAACTGAAATGGTGAAATGCCATTTTATGCAGAACAAAGTCCCTTACTACTCTTTTAACTCAATATTAAATAAAATAACTTTTTACATTCACACCACTAATATTTGCAAACCTGTATTTTATTTTTCTAATGCTATTGACATCTCATCTGATAAGTTTTATATTTTAGATTTGTCTCAATTTATTGAAAATAATGGATCTTATAATATTCATGTAGGATTTTCTTTTTGTTGCAATGTTGTATCAAAAATGGAAGGCAGCACTTGAGACAGTGTATATCGACTGCCATATCATCATCATTTGAATACACGATTTGATCAATTTTACTGATCATTATATTGCGGGTATAATGCTAACAATCCAAGCGAATATTAGTTATTGTAATGTGACATTTTCCGGTAAATTATTTTCTTGTATTCCACGGTATTAATTACAGATAATGGAAGATTTTCATGGCTAAAAAGCTGATGTTTTATACGCCTCATTATGGCATTGTTCGTAATCTTGGATCAAGAAGGATTTTCATGTTCTTCAGCTCGTTCGTATTATTTATGCCTTTACATGCAAATTTCACATCAATAAGACAAAAACATCCAAAGTTAAGCAACAACTGAGATGTAAGCTCTTTCATTGTATATTTCTATATGTTCGAATTTCAAATAGATTGAAAACTGATATTGTAAAATTGAATATCTTGGAAGGGTAGCAAAGTAATAATGTGTAATATGAAGTAGGATAGTAATGCAATGTCTACACATCAAAAGCATACTAATCCCAGACTACATTTATAGTGCTTAGCTAAGAATATTACATTTTTAAGATTTATTACATAGAGATTACTTCTTATTGAATATGATATTCAACAGATGGAATTCAACCAACAAGTGAATAACACAGGTCAGCAGCTGAGCAAATTTAAAAAAATAAGTTTGTCCCCTAAGTTTCTCACTGGATTCATGTAGAGCAAGGTCTTGGGCTTATTTTGAGCTTGGGTTCTCTGTCCTAGCCCCGGCAACGAATGTGAAAACTGGTCCTATAGGTGGCGCCCCCTACAATTCACCCCCAAACTTAAAACTAATTATTATTTTCATAATTTAAACATAAAGACATCTCAAATAGCTTAAATTGATCAATGGTACATTAAATTATGCATTAAATTTTTTTTCAATGTGTGAAAATCATAATTTATGGAGAAATAGTTGATTAACCCCTTAAAACGCCCCTATTTTAAAGGGGGTACTTAAGTTAACTCCCGTAACTTTTGTGTTATTCAGGATTCTGGCTTAAAAATATTCCTGAATATGTATAATTATGCTGTTGAGAGACTGCAGTAACCCTATGTTCATAGCTTTATAACCTTTTGAGAAAAAAAAATAAAACGTATTTCCATATAATTTGGATTTGTATTATTTTCAGATAAACCATCATCTATACTTTTTAATTTACTTTCCACACCTTATACCCATGCATAGTATTGATAGTTTTCTTTCATTTTAGACCAATATAGATGACTGGAGTTCATAATAGTTCATAATAATAAATAATAAAATAAAATTTAAGCAGAAATAATTAATTTACCCCTTAAGATGCCCCCTATTTTAAAGAGGGTGTGTGGGAGACTAAGGAAATATTTTTGAAATTCACATGCATTGAAAGCTTATGATGTTTGGCAATGGATGTTTTAATATGCTGGTATTCATAATGGTGAGTTTGATATTAATAGCAAATGTAAACCATCCAACATTTCTGAATAAAAGCAAAATTATAATCGATTTTACATCATGAGAAAACCCCAAACCTGATATATCTCCTAGCGACCATTAAGTCTATGTTTTCACCAAGATTCACAATCCAATAACTGAGTTTTAAATACTCTAGCATGCATTCCAAGAGGATGAACCAATGTATGGGCTTATATAATTAAAGATTCAATCTCTCCTTGCAGGTTACTTACTAACATGTAAAGTAATTAAAACAATTACTACTTAACATATATTGTTTTTTGGATTGTGCTGTTACAATGACTGAATTGTGCTGGCACAATCACGTCAACACAATCAAGAGGTACATTTATTTCTCTTTGTTTGCTTCATCAAGTGATCTGAAAGATGAGAAGTAATAATGTACATACAGGGTATTTCATATCTTTGCACCCCTCCCCCCATAAACTCATACATCTAGCATTGCTACCCTATCATTTTATGTATCATATCGAAAGTTACATAGGATTGCAAAGTTTCAGAATCAAGGTGTATCGCTGAAAAAAGATACATTGTATCAAAGATTGCGGGTACGGGGTCATTTAGAGGGCATTTCCTGGTGATTTGTCGACTCAGGTCGGTGATCTGTGCACTTTTTCTCCTACCATTTTTAATGATAGAGGTCGCACCAGGGTCCCTGGCCTCTCCATAAGCCACTGCAAAAATCCTATCTATACATCTTTGCGCATAACTGTCACACTCATGTGCACTGAAATCTGCCATGATGACAACTGTTTGAAAGGACAAGGTGCAATTATTGGCAAATATCCCTATGGTCAAAATGAATCATTCGTAGGTGTAACATGAAGAATAAAATGTCATATAATACTTTGGAAAATATTAAAGTGCTCGGACACACATAAGCTGAGATTGGGATCATTTCGTTCAGTAATGTTGTATTGACTTACATGGGGCTGTGCACCATTGACTTAACATGAGGATATCAGCAGATCCCAATAGAGGCCATTGGTTTCCATTGATTATCACAGAAATACCAAAAATACACTATGACCTGAATCGATTGCAAACTTAATAATTTCACAATACGACACAAATGTTTTATCTCATCAAATGTGCAAATATGAAGTTTGCAATCGATTCAGGTCATACTTAAAATTAAAAGATTGGACATTTTTTCATCATTTTTTCCCTACAAAATGGCTATAGAAAAATGCTCCGAAACAACTTTTACACTTATCAAATATCATACAAGTTTGTAAAACCAAAGATTATACTATTATATTTCATTATGTAGTAACATATTTGGATAAGATGCAGGGATGCGTAGGATGTAAATGGATTTTGACAGACACAAAAATACTTCCTGGTTTGGAATCTATGCCTCTACACTTCATGATTGAATTATGACCCTAATAAGTGGCCTATACATCAATACAGTGCTGAATATAGGTCAACAAGATACTAGTGTGCATATAAATGTAATAATAATTGAAGCAGAATACTCATTTTGAAAAATCAGATGAATTATTTTTTTCCCATGGGGAGATCCCAATGGAGGGTGTATAAGGTCCTTTGCAATACAGAAACTCAATTTCCCCTTAAAGGCCCAGAGATTTGGACCCGGGTGAAGCTATTAATCAAGCTGTCACTGTTCAGCCAATCAGTGCTAATGTGGCCAGTTTAAATGTCCAGCATATACAGAAACACATGGTCTGCTACAAGAGAGCTACAGCCTAATGCTATGTTTGTTTACTTCTAAACAGATAAGAGATAACCATTGGTTGAAATTTAAATTTTCAGTTATACTAATGAGCATATTTACAAAAAGGAAATTGTCTTATTTCACAAAAACTATAAAAACATTTTAGAATTTGATTTGAAATTTATAGTCATGATAGTTTCACAAACCTCTGTAACAAAAAAGAGCTTGGAACTCATGGTAGCAATCTTGTTATAGTAGAAAGTTTGAAAATTTTCTCATTTTGTTTGAACTGGACATTTAAACTGCCATATTTGGCTGTTGTGGGCTGTTCCATCTGCCTTTTATACCCGCTCTCAGCCTTTAAAAGTGCCTTCAAACTGACCAGAAATTCCCCTCGAATGACCCATACCCACATACTTTGATACGGCATTTCTTTTTTCAGAGATACTGCTGGATTCTGAAACGTTGCAATCTTATGTAACTTTCCATAAGGAGCAAAATATATATAACATGATGGTGTGGCAATATGACATGTATGAGTTTATGGGGGATGTATACATATGAAACACCCTGTATGCATTAATTAGTTAAAGTGTACAGATATAAATATTTCTCCATACAAAGAAAGATATTTACTGGTTGTGTTGAAGTGATTGTGCCAACAAAACCCAGTATATTGTGTCAGCACAATACAAAAATGATAAATAGATAGCTCCAATTAGCTCTTCTATAGCCGTTGGTGATTCCCTAGAATGCCATGAGGTGCTTTAATAGCCCCCTTTTATTCCTTAATAGCTTTACTGATAACCAGTATGCCCTGGTTTTGCTTTAATAACCCCTATTGATTCCTTAGTAGCCCTTGGGGACTACTAAGAATGCTTGGTGTTGTTTTAGTAATCCTGATTGGTTCTTTCATAGCTTTAGTAATGGCCTTAGTGATAAGATCGCATGTCCTGGTTGTGCTTTAATAACCCTTATTGGTTCATCAATAGTCTAGGAAATAACCTAGTATATCCTGGTTGTGCTTTAAACATATGGTTCCTAATAGACCTTTGTGATTTCTCTGTATGCTTGGTTGTGCTTTGATTTCCCCCATTGGTTCATTAAATAGCCTTAGCAATTACCTACATGTACTATGGCTGGTTGTGGTTTAATATCCCAAATTGGTTCCTTTTAAAGTGATAACCTAGTATGCCCTGATTGGCTCTGATTGAACTTTGATACCCACAATTGCTTCCTTAATAACACTAAGTGATTCCTCAGTTTGCTTAGTGATGCTTTAATAATCCCTATTGGTTTCTAAATCTGCCCTAGTACTCCCTAATATGCCTTGCTGGTGCTTTGATAGCCACAATTGGTACTTTAATATCCATTAGTGATTCCCAAAGATGCCCTTGTTGTGCTTTTGTCACCCACATTGGTTCCATGTAGCCTCTAGCGATTCCCTAGTATACCCAGGAAGTGTTTAAATTCATATCTCTTGGAGACCCCTAGTATGCCTTGTGGTGCTGCAGTATTCCTTCATGGTTTCCTAGATACCCTGATTGGTTCGATGGGCTTTCTCTTGAAAGCTCATGATGGTTCCAAGTAGGTCATCATGGTGTTCTGTTAGCCCCTAAAGAGCACTACAAGGCATATTAGGAAGCACTAATGGGTATTTAGAAACTAATTAAAGCTCTCTGGGTATACTAAGGAATTGATAAGGGATATAATGAAACAAATATGGGGTATTATGGCACAACCAGTGCATATTATGATAGCACTAAGGCTATAAAATAACCAAAGAACCAAAAAAGGGTATTAAAGCACCTCTTTCAGTCTTTAGCTTACTAGGGGTTCAGTTAAGACTATTGAAAAACCAACTAGGGATATGGTATGTGTAATATTTTTGTATTGTGCTGACCTTATTGACTGAGTTGTGCTGGCACAATTCCTGCAACACAACCAATAAATACCTTTCTTTGTTTATGGAGAAATATTAATGCATGTACACTTAAACAAATATATATATATTATTTCTCGTCTTCCTGACCAATAGATACAAAGATACAACATACAAAGAAAAATACTTTCTGCTGGTTGTGTTGCGATGATTCTTCGAAAAAACATACATGCAGTATCACAGTGACATCAGATTAATAAGTTCATGCATTACTTACAACACTTTTTAAAAGCTTGATTAGATGGTAATTACAGTTACCACTTCCCTTGCACTTACAAAACATGCAACAATTAATTTTGTTCAGTTCACATAATCTGTTTTGTACCACACTTACTATAACAAATTAGATGGAAGTAGAAATAATCTTGATTTGCGCCATTAAAAATTCAGTCAAAGTGATATCATATTTGAAATCTAAATGGAAAATTACATCTAGGAATGTGTTTTTGCAACTTTGAAAATTTAATTTTCTTTGAAAATGTAATTTCTAGGTTGAAGAGATTCTCCATAGACCCCATGTTAATAAAATCACAAGAAGTGAAATATCTTTGCTTGTATTGGACAGATAATATTTTCTTTTACTGGGCATATTTTTTAATTTGTACTGTATATAACTATCAGATACATAAGGTGATATGAAAATTGAAACACTAAAGCTGATGAATATTCAAGTTTAGGGGAACTTTCTAATACCCTGCCATGTTCAGCCCCGAAATTAGCCTCCTGGCGGTGAAACTGGTAACTGCCTATTCGCATCTGGTTTATTACATTATAAAATCAGATCATCAGGTGATATACAGATCTAGAATATCCTTTGTATCAAGATCATTTTCAAAAACGAAGCCATATTCTAATGGGTCAAGCTGAGTATTGGATAAAGTCAGATACCGTTGTCACAAATGGCGGACATAACTGTCGCTTCAACTCTTTAATCACTTGGTCCTCGTTTCTCATGGGATTTAATCATCACTAATTCTGTGCATGTATTAAGCTCATGTGATGATGTATTATATGAAATCCAAATTTCTATCAAATGGGGTCGTGAATCGCCACAATATATCGTCTTCAATATCGTCAATGACAACAGAATTTGAATTTGAGATAATTTACAAAGACAACAGCATATGGTGAATTATTTATTTGTTTAGGAGCAAAGGTTAACTATTAAGTCTCCCACACACAAAAGTCTTCAAATTCAAGGATATTTTCAAGCCTAAATCTTGAACGAAACATAAGTTACAGTGAGTTATAGAAGCTATAGTATATGTATCCCTATATAAGTGGTGTTTTAAGAGGTAAATCAATAATTTCTGCTTAAATTTTTTATTATTATTTATTTTAAGTGAACTACAGTCATCTATATTGGTCTAAAATGAAAGAAAAGTATTAATACTATGTATGGGTATAAGGTGTGGAAAGTAAATTAAAAAGTATAGATGATGGTTTATCTGAAAATAATACAAATCCAAATTATATGGAAATACGTTTTATTTTTTTTCTCAAAAAGTTATAAAGCTATGAACATAGGGTTACTGCAGTCTCTCAACACCATAATTGTACATATTCAAGAATATTTTGAAGCCCAAATCCTGAATAACACAAAAGTTACGGAAGTTAACTTAAGTATCCCCTTTAAAATAGGGGGCGTTTTAAGGGGTTAATCAACTATTTCTCCATAAATTATGATTTTCACACATTTTTTAATGCATAATTTAATGAACCATGCATTGATCAATTTAAGCTATTTGAGATGTCTTTATGTTTCAATTATGAAAATAATAATTAGTTTTAAGTTTGGGGGTGAATTGTAGGGGGCGCCACCTATAGGACCATTTTTCACATTCGTTGCCGGGGCTAGGACAGAGAACCCAAGCTCAAAATAAGCCCAAGACCTTGCTCTACATGAATCCAGTGAGAAACTTAGGGGACAAACTTATTTTTTTAAATTTGCTCAGCTGCTGACCAGACAAAAATTAAATATCGAATAAATACTTACATGGGGTTTTAAATAATCAATGTTTTCATCAGTACTAAGAATATCCTAGTTTTTTAATATGCTATTTTAGAAGCCTTTGTAGTGTGATTACTGCAGAAGAATGAATGATTTAATGGCCATTGTATGGTTAATTGGATTATTTTGTCTCATGTAAAATAAATTGAGTAAGATTTTTGACCATCCCATATTGCAAATGGTTCAAGCTTGACAGCCATTTCAAGAAATTCAGGTATTTTGAAAATTAATATGTGAGAATGTATTCATCTGGAAAAGATACATGTACTTCAAAACGACCTTTTCTTAAAGAATGTGAATTAATTTCAAATAAAAATGAAGTTCACAGCATCTATTTAACCTTTAGCATGCTACCGGCGAGCGTGTCGCCCGTGCTTAACAATCCCCGGCAACTGCCGGCGACTCCAGTCGAATTTAAACTTTCAAAAACTTAACTTTTTCCCGCCGGTCTTATGATCCAATCAGATTGCCCGATTTATTTAGTCCTTAGGTTGGGACTTCCTGTTGACCTAGAAATGGCGATGTTTCGAAAAATATTTCTCAATTCAACAATTTAAACAGTGTTTAAGTCGTTTTTAGTGAACAAAATGGCGGCCAGATATGATCACAACGAACATGTGGAGGAAATGGATCGCGATTTCGAGCTCTTTAGGCTCTTGGAAGTCGATAATGGTCATCGAAAATAGAAACTAGAATATTTTCTGAACTGAAGAATGAACATTCGATCGCTCCAAATTCAGTTTTGGATTCTGACCAGACGTTGAATCTCCACAGGGGCGAAGCGGCGGATTCCGGAGGAGTATTCATGGTATATTTATGCCCAGTCCTGTTTATTTATGTAAAAAATTCATGAGAACATTTTTTTCATGAGCCAGGCCAATGTATCTTCTCTTTGTGAAAATTTTATCCAGATTCATTCAGTAGTTATTGAGATATTAATTATTTAGTCCAGGCATATCATTTTTTGCACTCTTTGAAAAATAAGTCAGTCGCGTGGGATATATTTGCTGAATTAAGTTAGCATGCAGAAGGTTAATAAGCAAAACTTCACACCAATCTAAAGTGAATATTTTGATCTATTTTATGATGAAAATTGTTCAAAATGAGAGAGAAATGAACTCATAAGAGCGGAAAAGTGGTTCTGAGAAAATACCTTTTTATTTGGGTTAATGAAAACCAATGATATAAAAATATTTAAACCATGATAAAAACTTCTTTTCAACTTAAAAAGCAGAAGACATTATTTTACTTTGAAAGTTCAGCATAGAACACTTAAGAGGAAAACTGATGACAGTGATAGTAGAACAGTGATAAGAGATGGAACAGAACATGTTGTATTTTTTGCAAAGCAGATACAGTGAAATTTCATAAAGATAACAATTGGGATAGAATGGGGTTTGGGGATTTTCATTTTAGAGAAGTAAATATGGTCAGTACGAGGAATAAAAATGGAATGGATAAAAAAGTGTTCCAGTGGTGTTCATATCTTTTCTTTTATTGACTCTGCTCTACCATATTAGTCACTAAAGGTAGAGCAGTTCTTCCCATTGTCGAGTTGAAGAACTGGTATCTTTATCCTGGCTAGAACCTAATTCTAGGCTAGAACCTATTTCTAGCCAGAGCCAGCCTTTTATCGAGTTGGCAGCACTCTAGTAATCGCTGGTATAGGTCAGCAGTCATAGGTCAAAGACAAATCACAAGAAGTGCTGTGACCTGGGTTTGAACCCAAGACCTCTACTTTCAGCCTGAAGCCATACTTCCTGCTTTTCAGACCAATGCCTTAACCACTAGGCCAACCCGGCGACCACTCAAAAGAGAGATTGTTTACAACTATATTCAAAAGACTAGTCTCGGTTAGGAGAATGAACTTCATCAGTCTACTGCATGTTACGCCTGCCTTGGACAATTCTGGAATTTTTACATAGTGTAGATTTAAACGTCCTCTTTTGAATATTCATAATTTAATTTGGGTGTTATTTCTATATTTTTCATAAAAAAATTATAAGCGCAGTAGACTAATGAACTTTGTTCTCCCAACCGAGACTTGTCTTTTATTGAATCGGTCTACTGCATGTTACGCCTGTTTCAGACAATTCGGTATTTCTACATACTGTAGATTTAAATGTCCTCTTTTGAATATTCATAATTTAATTTGGGTGTTATTTCTATATTTTTCATAAAAAAACTAGAAAAACAGCAACTCCACGGAGTAGCAAATCCCACCAAACAAAAATATTTAAATTACAAACAGAGCTACTGTGTCCCTTAATGCATCAGCTTATAAATTTTGAACCAAATCCATCAACTAGTATTTGAGTTATCAAAGATTATCAACTATGTTGCCTGAAGAATCATCACTTTTGTTTTCTCACAGGAACATGTTGAATGTGAATTAACTTGATACATACATTCATCCAGGAAATTGAATTTTCTGTATAAGGTTTCCTATAATCATACCTTTAAGCAAACATCTCAAGAGTGCCATTGTAACAGATTATCTTGTTATAAATGATTAATCACCCAACCATACACACTGATCTATTATTGATCACTGAGTTCACTGAACGATAATTATATTCTTACTTCAAACCTATCACTTCTAATTCATAAAAAATAGACATGTGAAATTGAACAAATTCAATTTAAGAATCTAGATTTCAGACTTTTTTAAGCTGAATCATCCAGAATAAGCTGAATATTTAGAGGTTATGTCACTATGACGTGAAATATGCCTGAGTTCTCCCAATATAGGCCGACCTTGGGAGGCTCTATATTTGGGCAAGAACGAAGGCATATGTCACGTCATAGTGACATAACTGATGTATTACATGCCTTTGTTCCCATGGTTACTTTGTATCAATGACGTGACGTCATGATATTATCATGGTTATTAAAGAAATCTAATATCAAAACGAGGTAAGCGGGCTATATCGGGGTAATCGGGCAATATCGGTGGATATAGCTCGCTAAATTTCCCATTGACTTCCATACAAATGCTTCGCTAGGTATGTAATACAGACATTTAGACAATTCCTATGTAGGTTCTCTTCGACTCCATTGATTTAACATTGGAACATCATCATATTGGTTTTTCAAGATTTTAAAACGTCATAGAATCTAAACCGGACATTGGATTTCACCTTGGATATCAGATTCGGACTCCTGGGAAAATTCTACCCTTATTTCATAACTCACATAAATTAAAGTATCCCAATACATCAAGATCTCATTAATACCTTCAGAGTAATGCTGAAAACATATGTAAATATTATCGTGTCATTATATTGTATCATTAAGAAGAAATAAAAGAAATGGTACATTTTGGAGTATGATACTCCGGCGCCGTTTTCAATAGCTTTTACTCTTAGCGTTGTTGGACTTCAAACAGAAGATGAAGTTACCCACAAATGATATATCCATTGCATGGAGTAAGTAATTTTCTTTGGGATAGTGAAACATATGAGTAAAAAATTAATTGTGTGAGTTTCTTAGTGTTTCTATGCAAAATAGCACGCTCCGTATCACAGTGGACAAATTTTTAGAAAGCGGCCTGTGATATGGTCCTTTAGTTGCTTATTTTTTAGATTCAAAGTAGTTCCAGACATTTAAGGGATTTATCCATCATTTGCATGAAGCTTCATTTATTGTGCTACTTAGAGTGAACACATTGGTGTCAGAAGGGGGAGGGCGTTTGGGGCGACTGCCCCCCCCCCCCTTTCCTTCCCAGATTTTTTTAGATTTGACACCGAGCCTAGAATTGAAAGCTCTAAAGCTAGAATTAAAGTGAAAGTGTAATAATGACAGAAACGTACTGTATCAGTGTATAGTTTCTCAGGAACCCATACAGTATGTAAATACTTGAAGAATAAATGCAAAATGTATATTTTAGTAAAAGTCAAGTTAAATTTTCTAAAAACGCATTTTTTCTTGTTTTATTATTGGGATTGTTGTGCTGAGATATGTTTATAATGCACCAGAGATGGTCTAAATTTGAAAGTTTTCTTGGGGCATGCCCCCTCCCGATCCCCCTCGATTGCTCTTCACGCACGACCCATCCATTAAAGTCGCCTCCTTCCTTGGCAAATCCTTCTGACGCCCCTGTGAACGGGAATTATTTTTCTACCGCTTGGGAGAGTTTGAGAGACATGAAACTTAGAATTTAGCTCATTGTGACATCTTTTGATGGTTGAGGTTTATTAATGTCTCCGACAATACAGTTTTGAACAAAATAAATGACAGGTGGATTTTCTATCACCATAGTCTATGTCTATGTCAATAATCTGCAAAAGGCTAATAAGCCCATATAAAGCAGATTTTATAATTTAACAGTCTGTGATAGAATTTGAATATAATATAATTTAAAACCTAAGCATTTAAAAATATATCTATGGTTTGCAACTCATTAAAATTGAAAGGAACTTTCCTGGTTGGCCCCTGTACCCCCCTAGGCAGTCCCTTTATGTTGAAATACCCTGGGGCGACTGTCAGGCTAACACGTTGACATCACCCCTCTTTACCAGTAGTGCAGGCTTGTTGCTGTGCACTGGGGACCTTTTACATTAAAACATAGATCTATATTAAAAACACACATATTTAATTGCAGTTATTGACATACATGTAGGCATAGTATGATGATTTAAAACTACTTAGACTGTCACAGTCTAAGATGTCACCAGGTAGAGTGTTCCATTTAGCTATTGTCCTAGGGAAATAGCTAAATTTGTATGCATCCATTCTAGTTGATGGTTGTATGAACTTAGAAGGATGATACAACCTAGTGTTGGTATTGATCTGTTGGCGGAAGTATTGAGGCACGTCGATGGCAGCTAGGTTTTGCTTTCATTTGTAGATAAGGAAAACTCTAGCAGCCTCTCGACGCTCCTTCAGTGGTCTTGAAGAGCTTTGGTGGCCTGGTTCCCTTGAGTGACATTTGGTTACAAACCTGGCTGCTCTTCCCTGTACCTGTTCCAACATATCAATATCTTTTTGTTGGTATGGATTCCATGTCGAAGTGGCATACTCTAAATTAGGCCGGACAAGTGACTTATACACCTGAGCCTTCACTTTTTCAGGGCATTGATGGAGGTTGTGCCTGAGAAATCCAAGCACCTTATTGGCTTTGGATACAATACATGTAGTTTGAATATGTGTAGTCCAGCGTAAGTTGTTTGTGAATGATGTGGTGTTTTGAAAGCGCTTTCAAATTTTGTCTACATACATATCCCTTAAAGCTGGACTTCCCTCCGAAACGCAATCTTGGGTTGTTTCGGGGGTGAACTTTATCATTTTGAGCTTAATGAAAGATTATAGAATGATGAACAAATGGGGCAAATCTTGTGTAGAAATACTTACGATAAATGTGTCATTTCAAAGATTTTTCATTGAATTTGCTTCGATCGGAGCCGGCGATATGATTTTGGAAAGATTTCTAAATGAAGAACGTGACGTCACTTCCGAATCATAGCATTCAAAATAAGTAGCGTTTAATTACTTCCACTCTTCACAAGAACACGGTGGTGTAACGGTAGAATCCTCGCTTAGCACGCGGGAGGCCCGGGTTCGAATCCTGCACTCGCCTTTTTATTTTTTTAACTAAATGATTGTTCTTTGATATTACGCAGAAAAAAACAATTTTTATTTACATAAACTTTATATTAGAGCTTGAAATGAATGTAAAACATTAAATGTCAACATATTGCGTTTTGGAGCGATGTGCAGGTTTAAAATTTGTATATTTTACATTTTGTATACTGTCATCCACTGATGTATGACCTCTTGAAAATTCTCTTATTTAACATGGGAAATCCTCACTTCAGCAAATCCAATTCCAAACAGACAACTGGAAAAATATTCAAGAAGTTGCATAAAAATATTACATCTATGCGACCTACCTCTTCCACTGTAAGCGGCATGCAGATTCTATACTCCTTCATCAACATCTTCACGAAGTTTTGTTAATACACTTACGATGGAACCAATAGAAATATCAAGAGTTTCAGGAGAAAAACATTTCTGGACATCTGATCAGGTTGATAGGTCAAAGTTCGGCGACGTAACAACAATTTCACCTAGGGATCTACAGAATGGTAATTCATATTTATTCATATAAGGTTTTCAAACATTATTAAAACATCTAAAAACAGCTGAAACATATTTAATTTGTAGAATCCATGTTCGGAAAAATCTTTTAATAGTCATATATTATTGATAAATGTAGACTTGCCGTTTTGAATCAAGTACCATTTTGTACAAAATCGAAGTTAATTTATTGCTAAATGTCAAGTTTCTGTCATGTGAAGAAGACGTTTGAGGGGAATCTACAGGTAGTGAGACAGGGGCGGATCAGAGAACCAATAAGGTGGGGCCAAATTTTAGGTCATAGAAAAACTTTTGGACCCCTATCTATAACCCAAAAGTGGACTCAAATTTTGAAAGTTTGAGGCCCATTTTCTTCAAAATTTGGCCTCAAATTAAAAAATAAGGCCTAAGGCCAGTAATATCCAAAAAGGCCTTTTTTGGCCCAACCTTTTTTTGGGCCCAATTTTTTTTCTGGGCCCACCCTAGGGGGGGCTGCCTCCCCCCCCCCCCAGATCCGCCAGTGTGAGATATGACATATCATATGTGTAACAACTGAATATTTATAGGATATCCTATGATTTTGAGGAATATCATTTTTATCTACGAGGTGATATTGATATCTCCACGAGAGAGCAAAGCGAACGAGTGCATATAATATCATCGATTAGATTAAAATGATATTCTGAAAAAAATCATAGGATGTTCTTATTATCCTACACTTACAAGGAGTGTACTAAATGTATAATATCATTGCAAAATGAATTTCATGCCAAATAGAGCCAATTTGGCGGGAAGTCAACAAGCGGAGTATATCATCACAACATCCTCCGCATATTGGGTTTTCCGGAGTATCGTCACGATATCCTCCGCCCGTAGTATATCGTTACGATATCCTCCGGTTATTCATTTTGCAAATAAATATCAAATATATTTTTTAATGTCATTATACATCTAGTACTACACTAAGTGTAGAATAAATATCATTATTATTTTATATTATCAATCATTTATAGAGACGTGACCGATTTAGCTTTTGTTTATTTTATCGTTGTATGCCATGGGCATTTCCACACGGACTTGAGTCAACGTTTCCACAGATCCGGAGCCAGATCCAGCCCCTATTAATAGTAGTAGGCTCAAAGAATAAATGTATATTTATTATGCCTAGACAGTCGGTGAACGTTTCTTTCAAAACTTCTCCATACTCTCAAAACGTTGGCGTCCGACGATCAAAAAATCCATTTATTCTCTCATTTGGCCTTATTCTTAAGTTTTCCCACCATATATAATAAGTTTGGCCGATGCCTTATCTAACATCACCTACCTTTTGTCAGTTCATCACAGGAAATTGAATAGAAACTCCCCTTCTCTCATATACCCTGGGTCAACACTGATCATGATCATTATACTGTACCCCGGGTCGACACTTCACTTCTCAATATGATCATTGCACTGTACCTGGGTCGAGATTATAGTTTCCATTATAACCATTATACTGTACCCTGGGTCGACACTTCAGTTTCCAATATAATCATTATACTGTACCCCTGGTCGACACTTCACTTCTTAATATGATCATTGCACTGTACCCGGGTCGACATTATAGTTTCCATTATAATCATTATACTGTACCCCATGTCAACACTTCAATTTCCAATATAATCATTATACTGTATCCTGGGTCAACATTATAGTTTCCATTATAATCATTATACTGTACCCTGGGTAGACACTTCAGTTTCCAGCATAATCATTACATTATACTCCGGGTCGACACTTCAGTTTCCATTATAACCATTATATACTGTACCCCGGGTCAACCCTTCAGTTTTCAATATAATCATTATACTGTACCCTGGGTCAACACTTCAGTTTCCAATATGATCATTATACTGAACCCCGGGTCGACACTTCAGTTTCCAATATAATCATTATACTGCACCTCGGGTCGACACTTTAGTTTCAAATATAATCAATATACTGTACCCCGGGTCGACACTTCAGTTTTCAATATGATTATTATACTGTACCCTTGGTAGACACTTCAGTTTCCAGCGTAATCATTACACTGTACCCCGGGTCAACACTTCAGTTTCCAATATAATCATTATACTGTACCCCTGGTTGACATTATAGTTTCCATTATAATCATCATACTGTACCCCAGGTCGAAGCTTCAGTTTCCAATATAATCATTATACTGTACCCTGGGTTGACATTATAGTTTCCATTATAATCATCATACTGTACCCTGGGTCAATACTTCAGTTTCCAATACAATCATTATACTGTACCCCGGGTTGACATTATAGTTTCCATTATAATCATCGAACTGTACCCTGGGTCGATACTTGGGTTTCCAATATAATCATTATGCTGTACCCCAGGTCAACACTTCAGTTTCCAATATAATCATTATACTGTACCCTGGGTCGACACTTCAGTTTCCAGCATAATCATTATACTGTACCCCAGGTCAACACTTCAGTTTCCAATATAATCATTATACTGTACCCTGGGTCGACACTTCAGTTTCCAGCATAATCATTATACTATACCCCAGGTCGACACTTCAGTTTCAAATATAATCAATATACTGTACCCCGGGTCGACGCTTCACTTCCCAATATGATGATTATACTGTACCCCTGGTCGAAGCTTCAGTTTCAAAAATAATCTTGGTTTAAGAAGAATGCGAAATGTAGCGACGAACGAGTACACGGCACACATCTGCAAAGCATGGTGGATGTTTTGTGAGGGCCAAAGACTCGTTTTATTTTAAAGGTTCAAATTTAATGAATACTAAAATTGTTAAACTTTTACAATTTACCTTCAGGTTTGGAGCAAGTCAGGACTTCAAACTTGCTGTATGTGCATTAACAGATGTACAAGTGAACTCCTCGGGTACTTACTATCTTTACTAAACTTAGGTAAAATGGCTAGCCACAGCCTTAAAAAATGCATACTGCATACAAGAAAACTTTTCCACAGAGCACAAGATGGTTTCTACCAAAGAACAATAACAAAATATGGATGTATTGAAAACACAAAAGTCCTAAATTATCATGGCACACCTAAAGGTTTTATAGATGGTGCCAAAGTAATTGATCTACGTAGTGACACAGTGACACAGCCTAGTGATGCAATGAGGGAGGCTATGGCCAGTGCTAAGTGTGGAGATGATGTCTACAATGAGGACCCTACTGTCAATGGTACAGTATCATATTATGTTATGGTTGATAAATGAATATCCATGTACTAAAGGTACTATTTGGTATCAAGTGTATGGATATAATGAGGTGATTTGAATGGTACTCATAACATACACACATTCAGTACTTTAACAGTCAACATAGTGTTCTATTGTATTTCTAGAATGATTTAATCAGAGATTTTTTAAAAGTGTGCAAATATTATATTCAATTCCTTTATTTTCATTTTGACTTTTTGATATGAACTAGTGTAAAGACTCAATTAGTGCATCATAATATATTCACACATCACGGAACTAGGCAATGTATGTCCGATTCCAGCCAATCCAAATGCAGTATATCATTTAACTGCAGTGCACCATATAACATATCACCTACCCAAAGTGACAGTTATTCCTTGAAAGGTTGTCAAGGTGACAACTTGTCTCTACAGTTTGAAATTGATGCTTTGCCAACTTTGACAACCCTTGCAAAAAGTTTCATTTAAAATATGATCTTTTAGTGATTTTGTGTATTTTAAGTGACATGGTAGAAAATATCTTGCAATGTGTGAAAAGAATTTAAGTCCAAGACTCAGTGCATTGTGGAATGACCATTCCTTTTAGACATTGTTTATTAGCAATCGAAGCTGCGCATCTTGTGCAAAGTTTGGAAAGCAACACCTTCAAGGAATGGTCATTCTACATTGCATTGAGTCCAGGGCTTAGCTCCTTAAATATATTATACACAATACAACACTAGAGACCTTCACATTGGAAAAAGATTCATGTACAGGTTTTACTATCTCCAATGACCCGAATCATAAAACTGTTATCCAAAAGATAATGTCTTCTCTGTGTTTTAGAGTTGCAGAGAAAATGTGCAGAAATGTTTGGAAAAGAGGCAGCATTATTTGTTCCAACAGGGACTATGGGAAACCTTATATCAGGTAGAATATCAATCAATTGTCAGAATTGTTGTGCATTCAGAAAATTTAAACATTTATTTGAAAATCTAAAACATTGATGTCATTGAGGGAAGTTCATATTTTGTGACCCTCTATAGTCTATATTAATTTTTTAATTACTTTATACATGTACCTTACATATACATGTAAGTGTAAATGTTCAGTATAAAGAAACACAAAATCTGGTTTTGTTGGAGTGAACAATGAAATTATGTTTTCACATGTTCTATTGTAGTTATGACCCACTGTCAAGGCAGAGGGCAAGAGCTTATATGTGGGGACAAATCACATGTGTTCTTGTATGAGCAGGGAGGGGTAGCACATGTAAGTTCTGTTCAGTCCAGTATATTTTACATTTAGCATATAGTTTTCATCAAGCCCTTGTTTTCCACTTTTGTTTAATTTACGTGTCAGAGAGAATGAATGGACATGGGCCATATACAAGACTATTCCATAATACAAGTATTACCAAGAGGAGGGCCCCAGAGTTTAAAGATGACAGACATAATTACGTCTCTTGCTTACCACCTTCGTTTGTTCGAATTTTCATCGGCTAGTTTTCAAATACTACACTTCGATGGGATGTTTTAATTGAATGATATAGCCATATTCCATACACCTTTCTTTATCGTGATGTGAAATGAGATATGATATTGGTTAACATGCCAGAAATGAACTAATATTATTCGAAGCATATTTTGAAAATTTTGAAACCGCCATTGATGACGTCATTTGTTTGTCGACTTTTGAAAATTCAGCGACGATGTCATCTCAATACAGATTGACATTATAAGCGTATGTCATCTTTGAACCCTGGTGTTTCTCCCCCTCTGAGTATTACCATATTGCAGGAAAAATCAAAATTAGCTCTTATATTATTTTTTGCTAACATGTGCATTAGTTGCATTTGCATATTTCAGCAATTATTGTTTCAGACTTAATTTCAAATTTAATTTTTTGTGTTTTAATATTATAGTAAGCTTTTTATGTCATCACCAAAAGTGGTGACATATTGTTACGATCTCCGTTTTTTGTTACGGCAGGTGGCGGTCACTGTCTGTGACAAATTCTTACAACTTCCAATAACTTAACAAATACTGTTTAGACTGACTTCAAATTTTTTCGAAATCATCTACAAGTTCTCAGAAATTGAAATCTGACTCAAGATTTGAGATTTGACCTTCAACAACCTTCTCAAGGTCAAAAAATGTATTTTTTCAACTTGCGATTGACAGTCGGCGTCTGTAACAAATTCTTCCAATAACTTAACAAATACTGTTTAGACTGACTACAGTTTCCCAGAAATTAAAATCTGACTTTAGATTTGACCTTTAGTGACCTTCTCAAGGTCAAAAAGGTCTTTTTAACTTGCTTCAAATTGACCAATTACTTTCAAAATCATCTACATATTCTCAGAACTTCAAATCTAACTTTAGATTTAAGATTTGACATGCAATGGCCTTCTCAATGTAAAAAAGGTCAAAAAGGTATTTTTCAACTTAGCTTCAAACTGACCAATGTTTTTCAAAATCATCTGCAAGTTCTCAGAAGTTCAAATCTACTTTAAATTTAAGCCTTTACCTTCAATGACCTTCTCGAGGTAAAATAGGTATTTTCTCAACTTGCCTTAAATTGTCCAATTTTTCTTTTCAAAATCATCTACATGTTCTCAGAAGTTCACAACTTTTAACCTAAGATTTAAGATTTGACATTCAATGACCTTCTCAAGATAAAAATTTCAAAAAGGAATTTTTTCAACTTGCCTTAAATTGACCAATTTTTGTCTTCAAAATCATCTACAAGTTCAAATCTGACTTAAGATTGAACTTATAATATTGTGAGCAACTAGGTGGTGACATTTTGTCATGTTAAAGCCTTGTTATTTGTTGCAATTAACACATGACTATGATTTCTCCAGAGAACTGAATGCAGTCTTCATTTGGTTATTGCATGATATTATAAACTGTTTCATGATTGTTCTCTACAGCTTGCAGGGATCAACCCATGCCTTGTACCAAACCAACCAGATGGTACTATCAATGTAGACCAACTCCAGGCTCAAGTGAGGGGGGTGGATGTTCATTACCCTGTCACTAAACTGATATGTTTAGAGAACACACACAATTTCTGTGGGGGAAAGGTGTTACCAATGGCTTACTTGGAGAAGGTATAGCTCAATGCTACTAGTCTGCATTTAGAAATAACATGGGGGAATTGATCTCATCTCAGATCACAGAGGAATATACATTGATTCTAATATACAATGATGATAACCCTGTATCCAAAACCACCACGTTCAAAACCCTTTCTATGCATCAGCTTTGTTACTTCTTTTTTTTACACACCAATGCATGCTCTTGATTTTTGACTATTGTATTTTTTTAATTTATTGCTTTCTAAAGTAAGATATTTAGTTAATATTTTGTTCATTTGTTAAAAAATAAGAACATCTTTTTAGTCTCAAATGTCTTTAAACTGACTTTGATGCCCTTAATAATTGATTCAATGGTTTTTATTAACGAGTTTGAATAAAATACATTACATACTTTTAAAATTGGAAAGCACCAAGGGCAACATATAAAAACACTTTACAATAAAACATAACAACAAAAACAAGAAAAAATTCTAGGTGTACTGAATCAAATTCACTTGCAGGTAGGTCATGTTCTTGCAAACACAATAGCCAATAATAAGGATGGTACATTTGATCTAAACAAGCTACATGGTAAGATAAAAGGTGTGAAAAAGAAGCGAATACACGAGTGCCTACCAACTCTAATATGCATAGAAAATACACATGCTGCATGTGGTGGATCAGTTTTACCCATGTTGTTTCTAAAACAGGTACATATGTCTGTTCTTATATATGATATAGTTAAACTGTAAATCCTGTCTATCCAAACAACTCTCTGATTTGAACACCTTTAAAGTCAAGAGGGGCGAAACCAACTTCTTTTGCGCAAATTCTCACCAGCTAGTTACAAAAATAACACTTCGTTGTGATGTAAGCATATTCATTACACCTTTCTTTATCTTGATCCAAAATAACAAGCTATGATATATGCCAAAAATTAACATGATATTATTTGAAGCCTGTTTCGAAAATTTTGAAACTGCTATTGTTTGTCTGTCGATTTGACCAATCAGGGCGATATGTCTTCTCAATACATATTTACATGACAGACATATGTCTTCTTTGAACCCTGGGATTATCCCCGCCTGTTTCAAATCTCAATGTGAGAACTCTTTCTCAGTCACCTTTTGGCCAGTTTCCAGTGGCATTTAGAGGAGACATGCCTATTCCCATTCCCACTGGAGAAAAATAAAGGACCCACGGTCCTGTGTTCACACAGTTTGGAACCTTCAGAGGAATGTATATCCTGACTTTCAAACAAAAATATTGATTTGGATTTGTAGTCTCGAACTTTGAGAAACTTAGATAGCACAGTTGTATGACCTAGTTTGATGACCTTTGACCTTGAAAATTCTACTTATTCAGATAGTAAGGTCTTTTGTGACTAAGTTCACCAAAATTTACATCCAAAAATCAACTTTTTTTTACCTTTCGAAGGTCACTGAAGGTCAATTAAAGGTCAAATCCTAAAACTGATGTCAGATTTGAACTCCTGGCAACTTGTAGATGATTTCCCCAAAAATTTGGTCAAATTGAAGCAAGTTGAAAAATAAATTATTTCTACTGTTTTTTGACGTCAAATATCTCAGAAACTGTAAGAATTTGATGCTGACATATATTGAGCAATATGTAGGTAATGCTTAAATCTAGTAATGATATAATTCATTGCAAGAAATGATCAAGTATAAGGCAAACTTTGAGAAACTTGTCAATCACAAAATCTGCCATTGACTTTATACATGAGAAAGTTTCCTGAAGATGACGAAGTCCTACTTTTTGTAAAATTTTTTAGAGTAAACACCAAAAACTGTAATTCCAAGAGCTTTGAAATCTTCAGAGGACATAAGTTGCATATACAGCAACTACTACAAGTTATTTGAAAGTTCTACTTCAACAAAGTGTCTAGTATTTACAGAAAATTTGACTTTTTGACGTCAAAATCAGCAATTTCTCGGAAACCGGGTGAACTTGGGAAATGGCGATGATAGGTCAAATAGGCATTATGGATATGCATAAAATGAATGTGGATATTATGACTCAATCCGAAAAGCAGTTTTAATTTGTGCAGCCAATGTTGACGGATGGACAGATGGACGGATGGACCAATGGACGGATGGACGCCTGGTCGATCCCATAGGCTCACTGTGTGAGCCAAAGACAGTTTAGACTTATTTTCTCCTGGAAGAAGTTGTTATTTGCTGATACAAATTTTTGTGGATTATGTTGTGACCTTCTCTATTGGGCAGTGGATACTAATACATTGTATTTCCTGCAGATGTGTTGTGTACAGGTGTAGCCACATGGCTATTGAAGTCTATTTAGTGATTAACATTTGTTTAGGTTGAGAGTATAGCCAGAGAGAATGATGTTAAGATTCATATGGATGGTGCAAGAGTCCTTAATGCTGCTACAGCTCTTGACATCCCTGTGGCTGACATAGTGAAACATGCTGACTCTGTGAGCATGTGCTTTTCAAAGGTAAAAAATTAGAAATTCTAATGATCTACTAATTTAGCAATTTAGTACCCAAATAATGTCATAACATAACTATTTTTCAATAAAGTATTTCCAGCCAAAAGCAACAAACATTTCTGTTTATTTACAGGGTGTCCAAAAAAAACAGGACCGTAAGAAAGTTGAATAACTCGGTCAATTTTGCATATTTTTCCTTGAGATTTCAGAATTATTTAGTCCATTCAATGTGAATTTTGTTGTGAAAGTTTGATAATAATCTACCAATTGAGTCAAAAGCTACAGCTCCTTACAAAACATGCCCCAAATGTGCAAATCTCATCTCTATGCACAATTCAATCCGGCAAACAAAGCTGTTGATGATCCTCCTACACACATGTCTTTCTGAATGGACAAGTTTGTTCCAAGAACAATTGCTACTGGGGCTTACATCCTCCTGATGAAGTGTTACATCATCCATTGCATTCTGAACAATGCACTCCCTGGGTGGTAATGAGGAAACATGGAATCATCAGTCCCTTTTGGTTCGAATGTGACTGGGGACTTGCTATCACCATGAACAAGGACCAGTAAGTTCTCACCAAGTTTTGGAGGTCACTAAGCACCGGAAGGGACATTTAAGAAGATAATTAAGCAGTGGTTTCAACAAGCCAATACCACCCCAACACTGCAAATGATATGCTGAAATGGTTTAGGCAATGCTTTGGTGGTCAGCTCATCAGTTGCAGAACGCAAACCATATGGGCAGCTCATTCACCTGATCTAAATCCCCCAAGTTTTCATCTTTGAGGATTTCTCAAAGCGAATGTGTATACTGACAGGCCCCTAACAATCTTAAGAGGGCAATACCTACCCCAATGTTTACCATTCACATTAATGTGTATAGGTAAGGGTCATTAACAACTTTGTTCGTAGGATTCGTTTGTGCATAGAGAGGAGAAGTGCCCACTTTGAGCATGTTTTGTAAAGGACTGTAGTTTTTGACAAAATAAACAGATTATCATCAAACTTTCAGAACAAAATTCACATTGAATGAACTAAATAATTCTCAAATTTCAAGGCAAAATATGCAAAATTGACCGAGTTATTCAACTTTCTTACGGTCCTGTTTTTTTTGGACACCCTGTACATACAGGGTGGTAAAAAAATGGAAACCCTAATACCATTTTTCTTATAACTTTGTCATTTTAAGAAATAACTCACTGATATTTTGGACTTTTGTACATCATTCAATTTGCTACCAGCCTACTTTATTTCATCACCATCAGCTTGATAGTCACAATGTTACAGTACTTTAAAGAACATGTCCCAGTGGCCACTATTGCCCTGTCGGGAAACCTGTACTCATCATCTAAAATGTCCCTACCTGTGGGGATACAGCAGAGATAGAGTATATGAGAATGACCTCAGGACAATTTCAAACCTCAAAAGTGAGATCATTCATGTCATTCAGGCCATACCTGCTGAGGAATGCATTCGGGTCATTGACAACTCTGCTGTTTTGCCTACAGCTCGATGATGGCCAAATCTGAAGCATGTTATTCAAAGTGCTGTAAAATTGTGACTATCAGTCTGATGGTCATGAAATATGGTAGGGTGGTAGGAAATTGAATGATGTACAAATGTGTGAAATATCAAGGAGTAATTTTCTAAAGTAACAAAGATATAAGGAAAATGCAGGGTTTCCATTTTTTGACCACCCTGTATTAGCAAACATCATCATGATCATATATGTTGTGCTGTAATTTTAAATTGAATGTGATTTACTGCGAGTTACTTTTGATTTACAGGGACTAGGTGCACCAGTTGGATCTATTATGGCAGGGACAGAACAGTTTGTAAATATGTATGTTTATTATTATTGATAATTAAATAATAAGAATGGCAGCAAGGAGAAGAGAGTTGGAACCTTATTTTCGGAAAAAGAATGGAATGTACTAAAAACCCTTCAACATTTGACATGCACCTATGACTTTCAACTTACTTGGTACGGATGTCAAGAATCTTTTGGAATGTATTTTAATAAAAACTCTAATAAGTGATTGGTTTTATGTATAACATTTATTTATAATATTTGATTTGACGCCGCTTGTGGCATTGTGTCTAGAGTCACTGTGTATGACAGTTCTATCTTTTCCTTGTAGGCACAAAGGTATGGATAGTGTGTCCAAAGGGGTGAAGGTTTTTTATTAAAATACACTCCAAAAATTTCTTGACAACCAGTAGGTCTTAGGTTGAAGAGTTTTTAGTACATTCCAAAATGAATTGAGAATTCTGATCAAATAAAATAGTTATTAGATTTAAGATGCAGAAATTTAAGTACCTTAATAGTCAAAGGGTTTCTTTGAAGTAAGGAAAGAATAGTGGGAAATGTGACAGCAAAATGTGATAATGAGATTCAATTTGATTGGATGATTGAAACAAATCACCTTTCTGACCATTTGTAGATTTTTTTGTTGATGTTTTATTTATTCATCAATATCATATAAACCATCGGCTTTCAAGTTAAAAGCCCATGTATAAACGTATATATCAAAGATTGAGATGAAACATAAGTATTTTACTTCATTTCAATCTTCATCTCTAGGGTTTGCAAAAAAGATCGACCCCACCGACCAGTCGGTTTTTTGAAACACTGCCAACTTATCGCATCCTACGACCCCTTTAGATTGTGGTCGTATGCGCGTATAATTGGGCAGTCAATGTTTTTACAAAGTATGAGAAAATACTACGCATTGCACACCTAAATGACCTACCTCTATACATTCCTTAGTATTTTAGAATTCTTTTTATGTTGTTAGATCGCCAATTGTATGGGTTTATCGGCAGAACGAAGAGATTTTAGTTTTTACATCGGAAATATATCAGCAATTTTCAAAATGTCGGAAGGGGAATTCCCCAGGGATTTCCCTTATGACTGGTGCATGCCGGGAACTGAATGGAGGAATTTGACGGTTGAAATAAGTTAAATATTACACGCAAATATTGCTATCAAAAACGAAAACCTCTTCGTTCTGCCGATAAACCCACACAATTGTGGATTCAACTACACGAAAAGAATGGTAAAATACCAAGGAATCTATTGAAATAGGTATCTTAAGTGTAAGAAGCGTAGAAAATTCTCCCATGTTGTAATCGTACAGACAAAAGAATGAGACGTTCGCAAGACTAGAACGTAGAGATAGTCTTGGAACGAGATAAACTGCCAACCTAACGTTTCTGATAACGTTTCTAATAAAATGATTTGTTTTTGTCAGACTGATTACTGAACAAACACAATGTAATCAAAGAAGCACGATCAACATAGTCACTGCATGTGTTCATTTTCTCTGCGAATAAACAGCTTTTCAGTTAAAAAATAAATTTTGTGAAAACATTGAAATTTCTTGTAAAAATGACCTTCTCCGCCACATCATCCAAATTAGTCGTGAATTTGCACCAATCCATCATTAGATAAAAGACCGATCGCCATCCAGTAACCATGTGTACCCAACTGTGGAGAGTGACTGATTGGTGGTCTTTTGGTCTTTTTTGTAAACCTCATCTCTTGTTTTAATGATATTTAAAAAGCTAATAGAGAATTAAATGCTACAAATAAATTCACAACATATAACTCAGGCCCGTAGCCAGGGGGGGTTCGCAGGGTTCGGGCGACCCCCCCCTGGCCAAAAATTCTTTCAAAATCATGCAGTTTTTCACCATTTCGAGCACTTCTCTTGTGATTTTAGCCATATTTGGGCCAAAATTGTCAAATGTGAACCCCCCCCTGGAAATTTTTGAAAACTGAACCCCCCCCTGGCAAATCCTGGCTACGGGCCTGTAACTTATATATATCTGTAATCTGATTGGTGCAGTGTGAGCGCCCTATACACCAATCACATGACAGATAGGTAAGCTAATGTCTGCTTCCATATAGTGAAAACTTGAGTGGATAGAATACCTGAATACTATTGAATGTCTTTAGGGCTCTTCGTATTCGCAAGATGCTTGGGGGTGGCATGCGACAGGTGGCAGTACTAGCTGCTCCAGCCCTAGTAGCATTAGAGGAGTCAATCCCCAAACTGGCAGATGATCATAAACATGCACGTATCATTGCAAGAGGTCTGATCTTATTTTACTATTAAATTTATTAATTTTTCAATTGACTCTGGACCAGCAAGACAATGTATCAAACAATGTATGGCCAAAATAGTTATAACTTTGACAATATCATTTCACATGGATTTTGTTCAAAATGTGAGCAGTGGGCCTGACATTTACCAGATGTACATGAACCACATCTTGTACATACACCACATCTTGTACATGCACCACATCTTGTACATGTACATGAACCACATCTTGTAAATGTACATGAACCACATCTTGTAAATGTACATGAACCACATCTTGTACATGTACATGAACCACATCTTGTACATGTACATTAAAATTATAGTGAAAAAAACTAGCAAAAATGCTCTGTTAGCCAAGAAATCAAAAAAATGTACCTTCGCAAAAGTCCACTTCATGCATGTGGGTAGAGTACCCTAATATTGTTTTCATGAAAGTGTTCCTTTGCTGTTTATCACTCTATAAACCCACACGCGCCATTTTTATTATGTCACCACCAAAAGTGGTGACATATTGTTATGGTCTCCGTTTTTTTGTTATGTCACCACCAGAAGTGGTGACATATTGTTATGGTCTCCGTTTTTTTGCAACGGCGGTTGGCGTCCGGCGGTTGGAGGTTGGCGTCCGGCGGTTGGAGGTTGGCGTCTGTAACAATTTCTTACAACTTCCTATAACTTAACAAATACTGTTTAGACTGACTTCAATTTTTTTCTAAATCATCTACATGTTCTCAGAAGTTCAAATCTGACTTTAGATTTGACATTTGACCTTCAATGACCTTCTCAAAGTCTAAAAGGTCTTTTTTCAACTTGCTTCACATTGACTAGATTTTTTTTCAAAATCATCTACATGTTCTCAGAAATTCAAATCTGACTTTTGATTTGACTTTAGATTTGACATTTGACCTTCAAATCTGACTTTAGATTTGACATTTGACCTTCAATGACCTTCTCAAGGTCAAAAAAGGTCAAAAAGGTCTGTTTTCAACTTACTTCAAATTGACTAAATTTTTTTTTCAAAATCATCTACGTGTTCTCAGAAATTCAAATCTGACTTAAGATTTGACTTAAGATCTGACATTTGACCTTCAATGACCTTCTCAAGGTCAAAAAAGGTCAAAAAGGTCTGTTTTCAACTTGCTTCAAATTGACTAAAAAAATTTTTCAAAATCATCTACGTGTTCTCAGAAATTCAAATCTGACTTTAGATTTGACTTAAGATTTGACATTTGACCTTCAATGACCTTCTCAAAGTCAAAAAAGGTCAAAAAGGTCTTTTTTCAACTTGCTGCAAATTGACTAAAATTTTTTTTCAAAATCATCTCCGTGTTCTCAGAAATTCAAATCTGACTTTAGATTTGACATTTGACCTTCAATGACCTTCTCAATGTCAAAAAAGGTCAAAAAGGTATTTTTTCATCTTGCTTCAAATTGACTAAATTTTTTTTCAAAATCATCTACATGTTCTCAGAAATTCAAATCTGACTTTAGATTTGACATTTGACTTTTAATGACCTTCTCAAGGTCAAAAAAGGTCAAAAAGGTCTGTTTTCAACTTGCTTCAAATTGACCAAATTTTTTTTTCAAAATCATCTACATCTTTTCAGAAGTTCAAATCTGACTTTAGATTTGACCTTTGACCTTCAATGACCTTCTCAAGGTCAAAAAGGTCTTTTTTCAACTTGCTTCAAATTGACTAATTTTTTTTTCAAAATCATCTACATGTTCTCAGAAGTTCTTCTTAAGGTCAAAAGGTATTTTCCAACTTGCTTTAAATTGACCAAATTGTTTTAGGTGGTGACATTTTGTCATGTTAATGCCTTGTATTTCTTTGATTTCAGCTTGATGTTTTTCATTCTGTTCACTACATGTATATATTATCTGAAAATTACTTGATAAAGTAGTGCAATAAGTTAACAACCAGTTCTGGATCTATGCATAATTTATATGTTTTTAATAAAGTAGATGTTTTACAGATTTTTTAACCATTTCTTCACAAACCTGGATACTATTGGCCTACGATTATTGATAATTTCGAGGTCAGTCATTTTTTATTATCACCACCTTGCGAGGCCTGTTCTCAGGGTTTTAGTACTAGTTTAGAAGGCTTATGTTCTACTATATCGGCTTGAGCAAGTGCTGAGCCATAGTGGAGGGCCATAGTGGTCATTACCTGTCCTGGTCCAATGTGAATAACTTAAGTGGTGATAATAGTAATAATCTCATATCAGCAGGCAACATAATGAAATCTTGCCCTTTGGAGCACCTGGGCCAAGATTTCAATATGTTGCCCTTTGAAATGAGGTAATTGCTTTTTTGAGCTTGAGATAGTCTCTCATCTAAATAAAACCTGTAAATTCATGTAAATTTACATGAGGGTGTCATTGTTTTGTAGGTATTAAGGAGAAGCAGGCTGGTATAGAGATTGACATGGAGGGCCTGCATACAAATATTCTGGTGATGGAGTTTATGAATACATCTATCACTCCTCAACAGTTTGTTCAACGACTCTTTGAGGTATGTATAAGTCTTAGTGGTATTGTAACTCTAATTAGAATCAACCTTGACAGCAGGGAATAAGTGAATTGTTTGAGGTTGAATATCAGGATGAAATGCTGACATTTTTTATGTGGAATATAACCCTTACCAAGAATTGTTGATCTAGAGGCACAATTTCTTCAAGTGAATTTTTAGTCACCAAAGTTGTTTAGGGTAAAATATCCAACCTGATTTTGGATTTAAATGTGTTTGGATGAAATATCTAAGGATGAAATATTTTGGGTTGAAATGTCTTGGTGAGAAATATCTAAGGTTGAAATGTTTTGGTTGAAATGTCTTGGGGAGAAATATCTAAGGGTGAAATGTTTTTGGTTGAAATGTCTTGGGGAGAAATATCTACGGTTGAAATGTCTTGGGGAGAAATATCTAAGGGTGAAATGTTTTTGGTTGAAATGTCTTGGGGAGAAATATCTAAGGGTGAAATGTTTTTGGTTGAAATGTCTTGGGGAGAAATATCTAAGGTTGAAATGTTTTTGGTTGAAATGTCTTGGGGAGAAATATCTAAGGGTGAAATGTTTTTGGTTGAAATGTCTTGGGGAGAAATATCTAAGGTTGAAATGTTTTTGGTTGAAATGTCTTGGGGAGAAATATCTAAGGTTGAAATGTTTTTGGTTGAAATGTCTTGGGGAGAAATATCTAAGGTTGAAATGTTTTTGGTTGATATGTCTTGGGGAGAAATATCTAAGGTTGAAATGTTTTTGATTGAAATGTCTTGGGGAGAAATATCTAAGGTTGAAATGTTTTGGTTGAAATGTCTTGGGGAGAAATATCTAAGGGTGAAATGTTTTTGGTTGAAATGTCTTGGGGAGAAATATCTAAGGGTGAAATGTTTTTGGTTGAAATGTCTTGGGGAGAAATATCTAAGGGTGAAATGTTTTTGGTTGAAATGTCTTGGGGAGAAATATCTAAGGGTGAAATCTAAGGGTGAAATGTTTTTGGTTGAAATGTCTTGGGGAGAAATATCTAAGGTTGAAATGTTTTTGGTTGAAATGTCTTGGGGAGAAATATCTAAGGGTGAAATGTTTTTGGGAGAAATATTTAAGAGTGAAATGTTTTGGGTTGATATGTTTTGGGGAGAAGTATCTAAGGTTGAAATGTTTTGGGTTGATATGTTTTGGGGAGAATATTTAATGATAAGTCCTCCATTTCCCAATGGCTGGTTGAGTATAAAGGTTAAAGAGAATAATAAGTTGTGATTTAAGGTGCCTGGAAAACTACATTTGAAAACAATTCAGAGAGGATAGTAATCATTGGGGTTATAAATATTACATGATCATGTACACATTCTTTTAAAATGTGTAGCTCATGTGTGAATGACATGTCAATGGCATGAAAACTGACAGTGAAGACAATACAGCATAAGCCGTGAAATGAACCCTGCAACATTTTGTTTCAGGTTACAGAGGAAGAGAAGCGTGTAATTGGAGGGGCCGTATCAGTGAAACTTCTTGCCATAGCTTCAAACAAAGCTCGCTTAGTAACACATAGAGATATCACAACTGATGATATTCATTTAGTTATGAAGAAAATACTATATGTGTTAGATGAGTTTAAAGCCAACACTTAAAAGGTTACCACTGCTCATGGAACCATGGCAGGCAGAGATGGGTTGGGCTAGACCCATAACTTGGCTCATGGAACCATGGCAGGCAGAGATGGGTTGGGCTAGACCCATAACTTGGCTCATGGAACCATGGCAGGCAGAGATGGGTTGGGCAAGACCCATAACTTGGCTCATGGAACCATGGCAGGCAGAGATGGGTTGGGCTAGACCCATAACTTGGCTCATGGAACCATGGCAGGCAGAGATGGGTTGGGCTAGACCCATAACTTGGCTCATGGAACCATGGCAGGCAGAGATGGGTTGGGCTAGACCCATAACTTGGCTCATGGAACCATGGCAGGCAGAGATGGGTTGGGCTAGACCCATAACTTTGCTAACCATATGGTTCTTGCTTCCCCAGGCATGAAGTTTCTGAAGCATCAGAGTAAAATGATATTTACAGGGCGTCCACAAAAAAGTTTAAAAATGGTTCAACTAACACTTGAGCAGTAGAGCCAACAAAAAGTTCTAAAAAGCAAGTCCGATGTTCTGTTTATAGAGCCCCTATATTCTTACTATTGAAATGGATTCTACCAGTAGCAATACTGCCCCACATGAATCTACTTCTTTAGACTCAATAAACTCGAATTCTTGAGAAATTGAGGATTTCAGCAAGGTTTATTGACTTTACATGAGGATACAATTTACTTCAAAGCTGCATACCATCAAGTATAAGTTTCATTGCTGATTAAGAAGCTTTTCGGAACAATTTCACTAGAGGGAGGTACCAACAAAAAATTGTGGAAGATTATGCAAAAGTGTGAAAAACATGGAACAAGATTGAAGACAAAAAACATTCACTGTGTCATTCCTACTTGAATGCTAACTTGGAACAGTGATGATTTTACCACCTTTTATGATGGCCATGATTGCTCAGTTAACCTTGACAGTTACATAATGATCTAAATACAGTTTGATGGAGGACAAACTAGGCCTTTTACTGCTACCTTTGTATTTTAAAAACTGCTCAGAATTTAGTATCCTGGCTTTGAAGTTGGGTATACATTTTGTGGACACCCTGTAGTTTGTAGAGGTATATTTTGTTGATGTGTATTTTATTCAATTTATGTTTTATTTAATTTGTACATACATATAAATATATATGTAATTTTAACATTGCATAGTAACAATGTGACAGGGTAATAAATTGTGTACATATTGTATTTTTACATACATCTAAAATGTATTAAAACAATATGATTTTGACACTATTGTCAACTAAACAATGTATGATATAATTTTAATATTACATATGAACAATTAGCAGGGTAATAAATTGTGTACATGTTGTATGTTGTGGATTGTAAATGTACTAAAATGTATTAAAACAATATAATTTTGACACTTATTGTCATCTAAACAATGTATGATATGATTTTAATATTACATATGAACAATTAGCAGGGTAATAAATTGTGTACAGGTTGTATGTTGTGGATTGTACATGTACTAAAATGTATTAAAACAATATGATTTTGACACTTATTGTCATCTAAACAATGTATGATGTGATTTTAATATTACATATGAACAATCAGCAGGGTAATAAATTGTGTACATGTTGTATGTTGTGGATTGTACATGTACTAAAATGTATTAAAACAATATGATTTTGACACTTATTGTCAACTAAACAATGTATGATATAATTTTAATATTACATATGAACAATTAGCAGGGTAATAAATTGTGTACAGGTTGTATGTTGTGGATTGTACATGTACTAAAATGTATTAAAACAATATGATTTTGACACTTATTGTCATCTAAACAATGTATGATGTGATTTTAATATTACATATGAACAATCAGCAGGGTAATAAATTGTGTACATGTTGTATGTTGTGGATTGTACATGTACTAAAATGTATTAAAACAATATGATTTTGACACTTATTGTCAACTAAACAATGTATGATATAATTTTAATATTACATATGAACAATTAGCAGGGTAATAAATTGTGTACATGTTGTATGTTGTGGATTGTACATGTAGTAATATGTATTAAAACAATATGATTTTGACACTATTGTCAACTAAACAAGTATGATATAATTTTAATATTACATATGAACAATTAGCAGGGTAATAAATTGTGTACATGTTGTATGTTGTGGATTGTAAATGTACTAAAATGTATTAAAACAATATGATTTTGACACTTATTGTCAACTAAACAATGTATGATATAATTTTAATATTACATATGAACAATCAGCAGGGTAATAAATTGTGTACAGGTTGTATGTTGTGGATTGTATATGTACTAAAATGTATTAAAACAATATGATTTTGACACTTATTGTCAACTAAACAACGTATGATATAATTTTAATATTACATATGAACAATTAGCAGGGTAATAAATTGTGTACAGGTTGTATGTTGTGGATTGTACATGTACTAAAATGTATTAAAACAATATGATTTTGACACTTATTGTCAACTAAACAATGTATGATATAATTTTAATATTACATATGAACAATCAGCAGGGTAATAAATTGTGTACATGTATGCTGTGGATTGTACATGTACTAATATGTATTCAAACAATATGATTTTGACACTTATTGTCAACTAAACAATGTATGATATAATTTTAATATTACATATGAACAATTAGCAGGGTAATAAATTGTGTACAGGTTGTATGTTGTGGATTGTACATGTACTAAAATGTATTAAAACAATATGATTTTGACACTTATTGTCATCTAAACAATGTATGATGTGATTTTAATATTACATATGAACAATTAGCAGGGTAATAAATTGTGTACAGGTTGTATGTTGTGGATTGTACATGTACTAAAATGTATTAAAACAATATGATTTTGATACTTATTGTCAACTAAACAATGTATGATATAATTTTAATATTCCATATGAACAATCAGCAGGGTAATAAATTGTGTACATGTATGCTGTGGATTGTACATGTACTAAAATGTATTAAAACAATATGATTTTGACACTTATTGTCAACTAAACAATGTATGATATAATTTTAATATTACATATAAACAATTAGCAGGGTAATAAATTGTGTACATGTATGCTGTGGATTGTACATGTACTAAAATGTATTAAAACAATATGATTTTGACACTTATTGTCATCTAAACAACGTATGATATAATTTTAATATTACATATGAACAATTAGCAGGGTAATAAATTGTGTACATGTATGCTGTGGATTGTACATGTACTAAAATGTATTGAAACAATATGATTTTGACACTTATTGTCATCTAAACAACGTATGATATAATTTTAATATTACATATGAACAATTAGCAGGGTAATAAATTGTGTACATGTATGCTGTGGATTGTACATGTACTAAAATGTATTAAAACAATATGATTTTGACACTTATTGTCAACTAAACAATGTATGATATAATTTTAATATTACATATGAACAATCAGCAGGGTAATCAATTGTGTACATGTTGTATGTACTAATATGTATTCAAACAATATGATTTTGACACTTATTGTCATCTAAACAATGTATGATATAATTTTAATATTACATATGAACAATTAGCAGGGTAATAAATTGTGTACATGTATGCTGTGGATTGTACATGTACTAAAATGTATTAAAACAATATGATTTTGACACTTATTGTCATCTTAACAATGTATGATATGATTTTAATATTACATATGAACAATTAGTAGGGTAATAAATTGTGTACATGTTGTATGTTGTGGATTGTACATGTACTAAAATGTATTAAAACAATATGATTTTGACACTTATTGTCATCTAAACAATGTATGATGTGATTTTAATATTACATATGAACAATCAGCAGGGTAATAAATTGTGTACATGTATGCTGTGGATTGTACATGTACTAAAATGTATTAAAACAATATGATTTTGACACTTATTGTCAACCAAACAATGTATGATATGATTTTAATATTACATATGAACAATTAGCAGGGTAATAAATTGTGTACATGTTGTATGTTGTGGATTGTACATGTACTAAAATGTATTAAAACAATATGATTTTGACACTTATTGTCATCTAAACAACGTATGATATAATTTTAATATTACATATGAACAATTAGCAGGGTAATAAATTGTGTACATGTTGTATGTTGTGGATTGTACATGTACTAAAATGTATTAAAACAATATGATTTTGACACTTATTGTCATCTAAACAACGTATGATATAATTTTAATATTACATATGAACAATCAGCAGGGTAATAAATTGTGTACATGTATGCTGTGGATTGTACATGTACTAAAATGTATTGAAACAATATGATTTTGACACTTATTGTCATCTAAACAACGTATGATATAATTTTAATATTACATATGAACAATTAGCAGGGTAATAAATTGTGTACATGTTGTATGTACTAATATGTATTCAAACAATATGATTTTGACACTTATTGTCATCTAAACAACGTATGATATAATTTTAATATTACATATGAACAATTAGCAGGGTAATAAATTGTGTACATGTTGTATGTACTAATATGTATTCAAACAATATGATTTTGACACTTATTGTCATCTAAACAATGTATGATATGATTTTAATATTACATATGAACAATTAGCAGGGTAATAAATTGTGTACATGTTGTATGTACTAATATGTATTCAAACAATATGATTTTGACACTTATTGTCATCTAAACAATGTATGATATGATTTTAATATTACATATGAACAATTAGCAGGGTAATAAATTGTGTACATGTTGTATGTTGTGGATTGTATATGTACTAAAATGTATTAAAACAATATGATTTTGACACTTATTGTCATCTAAACAATGTATGATGTGATTTTAATATTACATATGAACAATCAGCAGGGTAATAAATTGTGTACATGTATGCTGTGGATTGTACATGTACTAAAATGTATTAAAACAATATGATTTTGACACTTATTGTCAACCAAACAATGTATGATATGATTTTAATATTACATATGAACAATTAGCAGGGTAATAAATTGTGTACATGTTGTATGTACTAATATGTATTCAAACAATATGATTTTGACACTTATTGTCATCTAAACAATGTATGATATGATTTTAATATTACATATGAACAATTAGCAGGGTAATAAATTGTGTACATGTTGTATGTACTAATATGTATTCAAACAATATGATTTTGACACTTATTGTCATCTAAACAATGTATGATATGATTTTAATATTACATATGAACAATTAGCAGGGTAATAAATTGTGTACATGTTGTATGTTGTGGATTGTACATGTACTAATATGTATTAAAACAATATGATTTTGACACTTATTGTCAACTAAACAATGTATGATATAATTTTAATATTACATATGAACAATTAGCAGGGTAATAAATTGTGTACATGTTGTATGTTGTGGATTGTATATGTACTAAAATGTATTAAAACAATATGATTTTGACACTTATTGTCATCTAAACAATGTATGATGTGATTTTAATATTACATATGAACAATCAGCAGGGTAATAAATTGTGTACATGTATGCTGTGGATTGTACATGTACTAAAATGTATTAAAACAATATGATTTTGACACTTATTGTCAACCAAACAATGTATGATATGATTTTAATATTACATATGAACAATTAGCAGGGTAATAAATTGTGTACAGGTTGTATGTTGTGGATTGTACATGTACTAAAATGTATTAAAACAATATGATTTTGACACTTATTGTCATCTAAACAACGTATGATATAATTTTAATACTACATATGAACAATTAGCAGGGTAATAAATTGTGTACAGGTTGTATGTTGTGGATTGTACATGTACTAAAATGTATTAAAACAATATGATTTTGACACTTATTGTCAACTAAACAATGTATGATATAATTTTAATATTACATATGAACAATTAGCAGGGTAATAAATTGTGTACATGTATGCTGTGGATTGTACATGTACTAAAATGTATTAAAACAATATGATTTTGACACTTATTGTCATCTAAACAATGTATGATATAATTTTAATATTACATATGAACAATTAGCAGGGTAATAAATTGTGTACATGTTGTATGTACTAATATGTATTCAAACAATATGATTTTGACACTTATTGTCATCTAAACAATGTATGATATAATTTTAATATTCCATATGAACAATCAGCAGGGTAATAAATTGTGTACATGTATGCTGTGGATTGTACATGTACTAAAATGTATTAAAACAATATGATTTTGACACTTATTGTCAACTAAACAACGTATGATATAATTTTAATATTACATATGAACAATCAGCAGGGTAATAAACAGTGTACATGTCGTATGCTTTGGATTTAATATGTACTTAAAATGTATTACAATAATATGGATAAGACAACATTGTCAACTAGAGAATGTGTAATGATTTTACAATACCAGTATCAGTATGAATTTAGTTTATATATTTTATATGATAGGGAAGTGATATTAACAAAGGTAACGGTGTTATTATGGTTAAACTTGTCTAGTCCAGACACCACCAGGACAGGCAAAAGTGATTGGACTGACAAGTGTTCACATTAAGAGGTTTTTAACATGGAAGTCTGGCAGATTAAAAAAATGGAGCATAATTAAGCACTGAAAGGTTGAGATTAAAGAGGTGTTTGGATATACAGGTTTTAGTGTATGTATAAAGTGTAGCATTCATTGATGTTATTACATTTGAAGCATACATTGTATTATCCTACGCTTAGTCTACTAAATGTATAAAATCATTAAAAAATAAATTTGATATCTATTTGCAAAATGCACATGTAGATAATATTGTGATGATATATTCAGCTTGTTGATTTTTTGTGAAAATTATTATCCCGTCGAGCGAAGTTCGACTGTTTTCGTGGCAAAACTTATTTCAATTTTAGAGCAGAAATTTTACGTCAAATGACAAGGCGATCTGCCAGTTTTGTTAAATCAAGTTTTGACACAATGTGATGGAGATATAACATTGAAACGTTGCGGACTTTATAGGGAATAGAATCGAAGATACAGATTTATTTACCTTATTGGGATTTCTTTTGTTCCCAGCTTAGAAAATAGTCGTTCAAACAAATATGGGGGTTAACATGTAAACCTATGAGGAAAACCACTGGTCCTTAACTTTTTTGAGGAGTATATATATATGTATCTCATACTTAAGTGGGTTTGGGGTAGATATCACTCGGGAATATATATCATATCTGAGGAGCGGGCAGGATATATTGTATATGTCCCGCTCCAGGTCAAATGCGGGCAGATATAATATATCCATCCCACTCCCGGGAATTTTTCAAAAGTTTAAAAAAGTTTGAAAAAGAATGAGATACACCAGTTATGCACGGTTGGTTTGGATACATGGAATATCCAAAACCTCCCAGTGCACAACCCCTATATATACATTTTGTTATTTTTGCGCACTTTTTGAGGTCGCCTGACCATAACGTACCGTGTGCCAAGTTATTCTGGCGCTAAATCGAAATTGATGAAAATAGCCTCAATCATGCAATAATTGGCTCAACATAGGAGCGAATAATTCGTTTTTGAAAGCTAGGGTTTCATTTTATATACAAAATCGCATTTCGCGGCAAATTGTTTCAACCACAACGCCATGTCATTTGACGTAAAATTTCTGCTCTGAAATTGAAATAAGTTTTGCCACGAAAACAGACATGTGCTGACTTTATATCCCCGATATCATGATAAAATGAACTTTTGGAATTGATGGTTACCATGTTGAAATGGACCATGGCCATACCATGGTATGGTATACCATGGTATATGGTCATGAAATGCAATGAAATACCATGGTAATACCATGGCTGATCATTATCGTTAAATGGCACCATTGTATTTCATGGTTAACATCGCGTTTTTAACTGCGAAACGGCAGTATTTTTTCAATGGGAAACTCCATGTTAAAAAAGCGCTCCTGACCATGAAATGCAATGGTGCCATTTAACGATCATGATATACCATGGTCAATTAACATGAAATTTTGTATCTAAAAAATACCACCGTTTCACAGTATTTCATGGTCAAATACCGTCAAATGCAGTGATATCATGGTCTAGACATTCAACCATGATATGCAATGGAGCCATCTTATTAGAGATTTTACATTTTGGCATGCCATCTTCTGATACCTTAGTGAACTAAGTCATGTGATCATTTATATCCAATCATAATGCATTTCTGCCACATAGTGATAGCATAGTGATCCAAAGCTAAACCAAGGTGTAGGAAGGGTTTATATTATTATCATATATAAGAGGTGCACTTTTCTAATTGGCCATGGTTGACATGCATGTTTGCAAACTTAGTACTGGCAGACTGGCATCCTAACAAAATAAATTCATACTACACTGATGCCTGGGTCACATTTGCTCCGTTTGTTCAATATTGTATTCAATTTTGAACAAAATACTCAATCGGCATGGCCGTAGTGAAAATCGGAGCAATCTGCATTACTTGTACACAGTGTATACCAATAGCAATTTCTAAGAAGGGTTTCCAAAATGCTCCATCATGGAATACCTTGACCCTCTCTTCTTACATGATAGACACAGACATGTTTTAGATGCGATGTGTACCAGAATGAAAGCTCTGGCTACTTCCTAACTTGGCGGGAGGGTGCAAAGTACAATCTTGATCATTAAAAATAAATGACATTGTCACAGGAACTCTGCATTTTATGTAAATCCATTGAATATTTATCTGCATGCTCGAAGTTAAGTAAGTTATGAAGATCAGATTCTTTATAACACTTGATCCAAATCTATTTGATATTCAAAATCTAAGTAAACCTCTCTTTTTGAAGAACCAACTATCTATCATATTACTCAGATTGGATTAATCAATATTCTCATACTCTCTTTAGTTTGTATGAATGAATGACCCTAAACATCATGTGAATTTTTTTTTAGAAAATGTGCCCAATATATTACTCTAAATCATACATGTCATAGGAGCTTTGAAATTTTGAAAAGTTGTCTGAAACAAAAATGGTGATCATAAAAAGAGAATGGATTGCTTTCTAAAGCAGTTTTCTCATTTTTTCTATTTTTAGGAATGAATTCACATTTTCAAAAGCTTCTATAATTTCAAATAATATATTTGGCACACTTTCTAAAAAATGCAATAGATTCTGTCTGGTGACCTTTCTAAAAGTCCAACTTTTAACTGTTTTTGAGTCACATTTTCTGAGTCACACTCCTCTGTGTATACTTTCTCCAGTATGTATGAATCGAAACTAGGTAAATTTCCCATGTGCCTAAACCAATATTTTATTGTTTTATTTACTTTCTGTGTATGTGTGTATGGACTACTATTTATATTTTTCCAGTGTATATATGAAACAATAAATTTTAACTGTGTGTATTGACAAATATCGTGTACTTTCTCCAGTGTGTACTTTCACTAGTTATTTAACCAATACTCTGTACGTTCATACACACTGGAGAAAGTTGTTCATACAAAATGTGTGTTCATAAACAATGGAGTACATGATATTTGTTCATACATACTGGAGAAAGTATATACACAGGCGTGTTGGTTCATATACATGTCCATACTGGAGGAAGAGCGTAATGTCTCTTCAAACACATTATAGATATTGTCGTACATTAAATTCGTTCATACTCACTGGTTTAGGTACATTTTATTAGTTCTGACACATTGATTAATTAACAAAATATTGAAAACACGGAAGAGAATGAACAACGTTTTGGTTCATGCAAAATCACCCTATGCAGACAGAGCCTGTGGGAAATATTGGGTGCGGAGCAAATGAGCGGAGGGTGCGGAGCTAACGGTCATTTTTGAATTTAAATTTGGGATATTTCTGAAACTAAGCCGTTTTGGGACTTCAAATATACCAAGATATGTGTATTTGACACCAAATATCAATACAATTGTGAAAATAGTAGCGCAATTCATTCTATAGCGACGCAGTGTGCCTTAAACCTTTCCCAGACCTATATATTTTGAAATTATCCTTTTAATACTGAGTCCCAAGCATTCATAAAAAATGGTGTTCAAGGTACACTATCTATACAAATTGTTTTTGCATCTTGGAAGCCAGGCAGTATACGTGTGATTTTATAAAAATTCGGAATGTTTTTCAGATATGAGCCCCCTCTAAATATTGGGTGCGGAGGAGCTCCATAAACGTAGCTCCGCACCCAATATTTAGAGGGGGCTCATATCTGAAGAACATTTCCGAATTTTTATAAAATCACACAGATACTGCCTGGCTTCCAAGATGCAAAAATAATTTGCATGGGTAGTGTATCTTGAACACCATTTTTTATGAATGCTGGGGACGCAGTATTAAAAGGATAGTCTCAAAATATATAGGTCTGGGAAATGTTTAAGGCATACTGCGTCGCTATTAAATGAATTGCACTACTATTTTCACAATTTTATTGGTATTTGGTGTCAAATACACATATCTTATTATATTTGAAGTCCCAAAACGGATTAGTTTCAGAAATATCCCAATTTTAAATTCAAAAATGACCGTTAGCTCCGCACCCTCCGCTCATTTGCGCCGCACCCAATATTTCCCACAGGCTCTGTCTGCATAGGGTGAAAATGGAGAAAGTACAAATCATTTGCTTATGCATGTTGGAGAATGGACACAAAATATTTGTTCATACATGCAGGAGAAAGTACAAAAATTTGTTCATTGAAAGTGGAGAACCCAGATTACATACTTTCTCCAATTTGTATGAACAAATTCATCAATGTGTTTCATGCAACACATTTTTATTTGTAATTTTAGGTGCTATGGAAGTTAACAGAAATGACAAAACAAAAAATGTCAAAACCATGCTGGATTCAGAAATTTTTTTGAACCAAGATAACAGAGTTCTGTTTGGACCTCCAGTCAGTTTAACTAGTTCAACATATTTACATGACCGGGAACACAAGGAAAATGGTCAGAATGACCATAAATATGATGAAATAACCTTTTCAGCCCTCTGAAAATGTGACTGAAAAATAGCTTAAAGTAGGTGCTCGGGAAAGGTCAATGAACAGAATCTCTTTATTTTTTTCAGAAAATATGTCTAATATATTGCTCTAAATGATACAATGTTTGAAATTTTTAAAAATTGTCTGAAACAATAATGGCTGTAGTTAAAAGGAAAATAGATCGATTTTAAATTCAGTTTTGTTTTCTTTTTTTCTTTTTCTGAGAATGATATGAAAGTTTTTGAAATTGTATCATTTAGAGTAATATATTGGGCACATCTTCTGAAAAGGTCAAAAGATTCTGTTCAGTGACCTTTCCTGAGCACCTACTCTCAGCTATTTTTCAGTCACATTTTCAGAGGGCTGAAAAGCTTATTTCATCATGTTTATGGTCATTCTGACCATTTCCATTGGTCATGTAAATGATATGTGGAACTAATTAAACTGACTGGAGGTCCAAACAGAACTCTGTTATCTTGATTCAAAATTTTTTCAAAATCCAGCATGGTTTTGACATTTTTTGTTTTGTCATTTCCTGTTAACTTCCATAGCACCTTAATTTGTATTTCCAAGTAAGATTTTTTAGAATTGTGCCTGTTTGTGAAATTTAGTCAATAAACTAACCATAAATGTCTGCAATAATAGAAAAATCCATAGTGATTTTTGGGGCATTTTGGTAAAGCCTTTGGTTTGTAATGGGAAGATTGTCTTTATCACTAGAACTGTTCTGCATCATGGGGTCTTTTGCCCAATTGATAAATTATATACTATACTAATACATTACTATATAGATTTGCAATGCCTAGGTTTTATTCAAGTAACTGACTTCACTGAGTGTGTATTCAAATGTTGTGCTTATAACATGTATCGACTCCTATACTACCTTTTGAATGAAAATAAACTCTTCCAAAAGTGATGGGACCTTAGTGCACCCATGCCATGGTAAGGACCTTAGGTTGGCATGCCAAAATGTAAAATCTCTATTATCATGATCTACCATGGTAACCATGGTCACGATACTTAAAATTTTGCATTTAGAAATACTGCTATTTTGTAGTATTTCATGGTTGAAAACCATCAAATGCAATGAAGTTCATGGTTGCAAACCATCAAATGCAATGAAGTACAGTCAAGATGTTTAATCGAAGACTGGAGGTTGGACTTACAAATAATAAGTTGATCTCCTACTTTACCGACAACAGTTGAATTAAAGTAAAGCATATTTGTTTAACAAAAACATTTTGTTTCTAGGGTTATTAACTTATATTCATAATAGAAATTAATTTATTAAATAAAGGAACATAAGTATATAAAATTGTAATTTTGATAAATTTCAGAATCACTAATTACAATAATTTGTTTATCTAATTAACATTTATTAATAAAGATATTTCATGTAAAAAATACTTTTTGAACATGGCCTTTCATTGTATTTCACTGCATTGCAAGAAAAACCATTGCATTTCATTGCATATCATGATCAATCATTGTATTTCGTTGCATTTCATGGTTAAACGTGGTATTTCATTGCATTTCATGATCCATTTCAACTCTGACCAATTTTAGACTTGACAATCTTCTAGAGTTCTTTTGGCAATGAAATACCATGGTATAACCATGGTATTTGATGGTCAGGTTTGACAATGAAATGCTATGAAATACAATCAACCACGAAATGCAATGATATGCCATGATAAATGATAGTTATGATTATGGCAATGAAATACCATGGTATGACCATAATATTTGATGGTCAGGTTTGACAATGAAATGCCATGAAAAACCACCAACCATGAAACGCAATGATGAAACCATGATAAATGAGAGTTATGATTTTAGCAATGAAATGACATGGAATGACCATGGTAATTGATTGTCACACGGTACAATGAAATGCCATGAAATGTCATCAATCATGATTTACCATGGTAATACCATGGTAAATGATGGTCAGGTACATAACAATAAAATATCATGGTATGACCATGGCATTTGATTGTCACATCGTACAATGAAATACCATCAACCATGATATACAATGGTAATACCATGGTAAATGATGGTCAGGAACATGGCATTGAAATACCATGGTATGACCATGGTATTTGATTGTCACATCTTTTAATGAAATGCCATCAACCATGATATACCATGGTAAATTATGGTCAGGAACATGGCATTGAAAAAACATGGTATTTGATTGTCACATCTTACAATGAAATGCCATGAAATGCAATCAACCATGATATACCATGGTAATACCATGGTAAATGATGGTCAGAAACATGGCAATGAAATACCATGATAATACCATGGTATTTGATGGTTACCTTTGAACACGAAATACCGTGAAACATGGTATAACATGGTATACCATGGTCAAAAATTGACCAAAAAACATCATTGCCACCATGGTCAGAGTTGATGGTAATTTCATTGCCGATCATGATAGACCATGGTAAACCATGGTATACCATGGTATCATGGTTTACGTTTAAACATGGTCACCATCGTAAAGTGTGGCCTCCATACGGTAAGATGGCATAAATGTATCTCAATCGAGTAAATTGGTTTGAATACATTTTAAGTATTGTCAGGAGTTACATTATAATACACTAGCCATACTACATATACCTGTGCAAAGTAGGGTCAAAACATTGCCGCTATTTGCTCTAAGGTTCCAATACACGATTGGAAAGGCGAGAGTGTCAGGTTTAGGGATCTGGCCATCGTGAGATATCACAGGCCGTCAGCCTTCTCTCAGTTTCCTTCTAGTTCTTGTGCATATCAGAGATGATCTGAGTATCAGAATGGGATCTGGCCTGTTTTCGGATGTTTGTTTGTTACAAAGTTGAAAATTCATCACCAAGGGGTAAAATTAAGAAATAAATCATAATTTTTCAAATAAATTATTTTATCAATGATTTTAAATTTTCGATTTAATTGTTCATAATAACAAATCTAGTGTCCTAAGAGACATGCTAGTGTATAATTAAGATGTTTGACCTTGATGGTTATGTTAGCATTTTGTCTTTATAGTTATCACTGAAACATATGTGAAAATAATGCCAACTTTCTTTTTTACATCATATTTTTCATTCATTTTTTGTAAAAAAGGAGAATACACTTCATTAGTATAAATAATATATTTCTGTCACTCCCCACGACCAATTGTGTGTCTATGCTTCTCTACTTAGTTCATATGAGGGTGGGAGGGTGGTTGTATGTGCAAATGTATGTTTTACTGAATGTCTTTCTGACCACACATGATAAACTATTCATTCAAAGCACTCCATATTTCATGTATGCCTGTGATAGAAGTTTACATGAACGTAAGTTTGAAGATACTTTATGAGAAAATAAGAATGGTAATAGAGGTCAAAGGTCAATTTTTGACTTTAATGAATTCTCCTATAGCCTTATATGTGACTTTATATTTATCTAAAGGATTGACATTTCATTGTAAAGGGAAATTTGTCAGGAATAAGGATCTTATAAGATAACAGAGCTCTGGTGATTAAATTAACCCTTTCATCTCCAAGGGTTCATTTTTGAGAAAATTAAAACAATTCTAAAATCTATCCAAACACTAATAATAAGACAAAATATTACTTGTAACATATGAAAATATTTATACTTTCTAATAGTTCTTCTGATTATAAGTACTTTGGTTTAGAAACAAAAAACTTTTCAGGGAAAATGTATACCATTTTCAAAGCGGCAGCCATCTCTTACCACGCCTATTTTCTCAAAAGCATCTTTAAACTTCACTTTCATATGTACTATCCTACCTCCTGCATGGACAATATGAAATAATCCTTTTTTAAACGAAAAATTAATGAAAAATTTGATGTTAAAAAGAAAGTTCACTTATTTTTTTGGTGATAATTTCAAAGACAAAATGCTAATATAACCATCAAGGTAAAACATCTTAATTATACTCTAGCATGTCTCCTAGGACACTAGATTTGTTATTATGAACAATAAAATCGAAAATATAAAATCATTGATAAAAGATTTATTTGAAAAATTATTTCTTAATTTTACCTCTTTGTGATGAAAGGGTTGATTTTTCAACTTTGTACCTCCCAAACATCCAAGCTCAGGCTTAAAGCTGACACTCTCACATTTCCAATGGTATATTGGAACCTTATAGGGCAAATAGCGACTTTTATTTTTCATTAAGGAGAGCACTTTGTGGCTCTACTTTGCACAGGTAATAGTAAAATAAATTAGGTTATAATCAGGTAAATTGATAGAGCAGTGATGTGATATACTGTACAGTAACACTTGTGTGGATGAACACTTTTGTTTCCCTAAAAGTGTTCAGTTTTGGACGTGTTCATTGTTCAACTTATAGAGGTTCATTTTATATTGGGTTCATGCATAATTTGATTTAAAAAAGTATTGCAATTCATAGGTATTTCACTTACAGAGGTGTTCAACTTTATAGGTTTTACTGTACTAAAAGATGCAGTTATTTATGTGCATGTTCTGCCAGGGCATTTGAGAGTTTATTATTCAATATAGAATATGTATTGGCCTTTTTACAGCACACGGTGGGTATAGTCTGTCATGTGACTTAGGTTTTCGTATGTGGGCGTGTTTTGCATTTCCTTCTGCGCTTAAGGTATGAATGTACACTTTTAACATATTTCTAGACTTTATATCTCTGTGAAATTTGTACCGTACCATCAATGTGTAAAGAAGATTTGATTCACCAAATATTCCATTCACGCGTGTCGCGGTTAAAGAGAAATTCGCACTTTTATTGCTCAGAATATCGCATGTGTGGAATGATTCGAATTTCATGACGAGTTTATCCGCGATTTTGTTCATACAGTTACAAATGGTGATATAGTCACCAGATGCAAGTATAGTCTGTCACGTCTATTTATGAAAGACGTGTTGGTCAATGGTTCGCTCGTCTTTCCATTTCAGGTTTCGGATTCGAATGATGTTTTTAACATAATTTTAAGACTTTGCCTCTCTGCGGAACTTGTCCCTATTACCATCAATGTCTAAAGACGATTTAATCCACCAAATATCTCATCCCCGTGTGTCCCGGATAAAGAGAAATACGCATAATAATAACACCTGAAACATGCTCTGATATTATGAGGCATATTCTGTGATCTGAGCACATCAGGTGGGAAGAGTTATAACTGTAAAAAATGTGATCGTTATCATGCAATCATTAACCGAATGTCAATACATTTTACATGATAGGCATTGTATTGAACAGCAGATATTACAACAGGCACAGTTACACAAGTTTTATGACCCCAATTACATGAAATATGAGCTGTGATGAAAGATCTCAAAAATCCTCAATTTTGGGCCAAATCAAGCTCATTATATCATGGCATCTCAGGGCTGAGAAAATTTGAGATGTCATGGTTTATCATGATGACACTAACGAACCATTCTAACATTGGTGTAAATTGGGTAACAATTATGAATATATAGTTAAATTATTTATGGAAGTCACAAATTCAAATGCTAATATTGTAAAAGGGGAGAGGGAAGCGCCAAAGACTTGCACACATAATCCAATATTACGTATACGAGGTAGAGCAGCTGGGCGTTCAAAGTTCGTATGTGTCAGGATTAAACAATGTACACGGGTATGATCCAAAAGTCTTCAAAACATTTCAATTTGAGAATTTCTGAGATAAAGTATCATCTTCAACCTTTATCTATATGTTTCCATATGTTATAGACAAAAATGTCCTTGCCCTGCGATTGAAATAATCGTCGGACTGAGCTTCACTTCGTAAAGTTTCATAAAACATTTTATATTTTGATTTATCATATCCTTCAAGTTACCGCTTCTAACAGGAGCAAAAAAGCAAATGTCCCGCTGAAAATACGACGATGGTCCCGCTTCTAACATTAGGAGGTCCCGCTGAAAACAGGAGCAAGTGGCCATGGTACTCCAACAGGGAAGGATTCACGACTATACCCTGCCAATCTCCCACTATGATCACGCCCGATGTTTGTGAATTTTGGAATGAGTGGCGTACTAGCGGATCGGCCGTAAGTTATTTTAAAATGTACAGAGTCGCTCCTTTCTATTGTTTGACAAATCATTGGTTTCATGCTTGGATGAAAGTATGTAAGATTGGCAATAATTGAGTAGATGACCTCCATTGCCTTTGATTTTACCCCAAAATTCCTGGAACTGTTTGAAAGTCTGTTTGACAATAACCTTCGAAATAGGTGTCCCGTGAATGATCGTATTACTTTTCTGTGAAAGGGAAACTCATTATATTGCTGCAAGATTTATAGATGGGAACGTATGATCTTGGGAAATCAAAGAAGGGAAAAGGTAAGTAGACGACCTTGATATATGTCACGATATCGGGTAAACATCTATCGAGCGAAGTAACACAAAATAAAATAAATGTTATACCCTATTATCGAGATGTAAATCTCGTATCACATGCTATATGAATATACTCTCTAATTAATAATGGTTACATTTAGGCGATCAGCCTGGGGGACTGGTCGGTATCAAATTAGGGGAATAATCGCCATAGTGATTTTTGGGAAGGTTAAGACTTCTAGAGTAAGAAAATATGTGATAGCATTGCAACAATTTTCAAAATGGCAGCCGGTGCACATGTCACAACATAAGAGTGGGTATATCTAAGCACACTGAGATGCAAAAACTGTGAGTCTAGGACCTATGTTACGGTTTTAGGGGTCAAGGATTTCATGTATGTCTAAATCTAAGTCATCAAACAATTGTTTCTAATAGAAATCCAAAATGGCCGCCAAAATTGGTGCAAAAACGAATATGTAACAACTGTTAATGCTCAAGAAACACTTAAGAACAGTGATTTTGGAGCCCATGTCTACGTTTTAGGGGTCAAGGATTTGATTTATGTCTAAATCTGAGTCATCAAATAATTACTTTTCATAGAAATCCAAGATGGCCACCAAAAGGGATGCCAAATCGAATATGTAACTATTGATTTAAGCACAAAGAACACTGGTTAAGAACAGTGATTTTGGAGACCATATCTAGGTTTAAAGGGTCAAGGATTTGACTTATGTCTAAATCTAACTCACCAAACAATTACTTTAAATAAAAATTCCAAGATGGCCACCAAAATGGATGCCAAAATGAATATTCAACTATTAATTTAAGCTCAAAGAACAGTTAAGAACAGTGATTTTGGAGCACACGTCTGCGTTTTAGGGGTCAACGTTTTTATTTATGTCTAAATCTAAGTCATCAAACAATTAGTTTATATAGAAAACCAAGATGGCCACCAAAATGGGTGCCAAAATGAATATTTAACTGATTGATTTAAGCTCAAAGAACAGTTGAGAACAGTGATTTTGGAGACAATGTCTCGGTCTTAGGGGTCAAGGGTTTTATTTATGTCTAAATCTGAGTCATCAAATAATTGCTTTTCATAGAAATCCAAGATGGTCACTAAAATGGGTGCCTGCAATAACAAGTAAATGTTGATTTAAGCTCAAAGAAGTAAGCTTTTTGGTGTCAATAATTTCAATTATGTCTAAAACTATAAATAATTTCTTTATTTGGATTCAAGATGGCTTCCAACATTGCTGCCGAAGTGAAAATAAGATTTATTATCTAAACATATAGAGGAGTTAGAACATTAATTTTTGATATTTTAAGTTTGTGTGGTCAATGATTTTAATTTTGTCTTTAGTAAAATTAACAAACATTTTATTTATATGGATATCCAAGATGGTCTCCAAAATGGCTGCCAAAATGAATTCGTATAACTATCCAGTTAACCACATAGATCACCAAGAACAATAATTTTGGAAGCAATGTTTACTTTAAGGAGGTCAAGAATTTCACTTATATGACAATTTACGATAATTGATATTTTAAAAATCTGTTCTTGTACTAGAGACGTTGATTTCACGGACAAGCAATGTGTTATTTTTTGTTGACCAGACTTTAAGCAATCATTACCACAAGGTACCTGTTTGGAATATTGCTTATCTTTTTTAAAAAAGTTCACTTTAATGATGGATTTTTAGACAATTGAGAAACATTTTATTTTTTCGGCAAATATAAACTCGGATTTCTTAACCTAAAATGTATCGATTGCGATATTATATTTTGAATGCCAATATGGGGTTGCAAATTGGTCGCAACTCTCCCAAATGTCCTTCACACCTATTCCGGGTGGTTATAATGGGTGCAAATATCCTTTGCACCAATATGGGGTTGCAACGTTGGGTGCAACTCTCCCAGAAATAACAATGTTGGGTAAAAATAATGAATAAAAATACACACAAAATCTCGGCAAATAAAGTAATATATACAATCCGATAGAAATCTTTTAAAACAATGTTCAATATGTCCAGGCTACAAAAATGGACAAACTGTGATGATATTTGAGTAAAGTCCTTCTTCAATTACACAACAAAATATTATTACTTACGACCCCGAAGGTGTGATGAAGCTGTTAATTCTTTGTCGCGCACAACAACTTGACCAAAATCATGCTGAAAACAATGGATAGCATGAGTTTTCCCTATGGGAAAATAACATGGGAAAATATGGTTTTTAACTTGATCGCGTTTTAATACCCATTCCCTTTTCAAAAGTTATTAATATAGTGTAGAAGAAACTTCTGATATATTTAAATTGAGAAAAACAAAATCCTCTTTTTAGAAAATAAGCCTTACATTTTTAAAAACGTGACAAGGTGGGGTCTTAATCCATGATATTTCAGAGAGTTGGGTTGATATTTTAGTATCATGGGGACTTCACTTTAAAGAGAAAATATTGTATTCCACTGTATTTATACCCAGAAAGTACTCATGGTGAAAGATATGACTGTCTAAAATCACTTGTCTGTGAGACTGCACATGGACCTTTCAACTTTTTTGGTCACATTTTCAGAGGGCTGTAAAATCTATTTCATAATTGTCAGGGTCATTCTGACCATGTCCATTGTGATCAAAACAAAACTAGTTATATACAGTAGTTAAATAAATTAAAAAAATCCAGGGTGTTTTTGTGACTTCCTGTTAACTAATAGTCGTAGAAATATTATCATTATATAGTGACTTCTCCGATTTTATTACAAGTAAGTATCAAGTAGGTTTTTCGTATGGATTGACTTGAATTAAACTTAAAATGACAATAATAATAGAAGGTAGGGGGTGGTCATCCCATTTCTTAATTTGTGATGTCGAATTCCATACGTTGTAACCCGTTATATTCCACATTCCTATAATGCAAAATCCGTAAAAAATCTCTCACCCCATGACAATTCTTTTTCAGAACATAAAAAATTGAGGCTCACGCCAGTATCTTTGGATCGAAGTGTACGTACTACAGTATGGCGTCTCTACTTAGCTGTTGCAGAATATCAAATCGTCAAAACATGTCATGTCCAGTCACTGGATTGATACCAAGAGAGAAAAATTCCATCAGAGCATCATGGGCTCTCGTTATGAAAGACTCGCAACTTAATGGGCGTCTTTTATTGAAAAAGTGAGTCAGGCCATGCGCTTTACACCCCAGTCACATTTGTCGCACGGAGGCCGTGCGTCGACCGCAGATCAATTAAATCAGTGTATTTCTGCGGCGAGCGTAGGAAAACTACGCTCGCCTTGCGGCCTCCGTGCGGCGTATCCAGTTTTTTAGAGGCCGCAGGGTCGCCGTAGAAATTATAACTCGGAGTTATAATATTTGTTCATTTCTGAGGTCCCCGTAGAAATCAACTGGCTCAACAAGATTGAATCATTATTTGTCAATGTTTCACGATCACTTTTCATTTGATATTACATCCTAGCACTTTGAATAACATTTATAAATTGTCCTGATGTAAATAAACTGAAAAAATTATTATTTATCAATATAAATTTAAAATTCACCGTGCGGCTGCCGTGGGAAATGTGACTGCAAAAGTATGAGAGCGCAGAAATTCTGCGGCGAGCGTAGAAAAGCTACTGGCCGCAGAAATGATAGACCGCAAGGTCGCCGTAGGAAATGTGACTGGGGTGTTAACGTTACAAATGAGTCGGGTAATGCGTTTTGGCAATGGCAATGGATATCGACTTAGAAGATAAAGAAAATTGTTATATGGCTAAATAACTCAATCACACATATTATTAGACCTTTAAATACTCCTCAAAAAAGTTAAGGACCAGTGGTTTTCCTCATAGGTTTACATGTTAACCCCCATATTTGTTTGAACGACTATTTTCTAAGTGTGGAACAAAAGAAATCCCAATAAAGAAAATTAAATCTGTATCTTGATTCTATTCCCTATAAAGTCCGCAACGTTTCAATGTTGTATCTCCATTACATTGGGTCAAAATTTGATGTCAAAATTGATAAATTTCATGAAATTTAACAAAAATGGCAGATCCCATGTTAAACAAATGGGGAATGGTTGGGTTGCCATAAGTCATATGAGGAACGATCCATCCATCCGATTGCTCTCAAAATTGAAATTGTAAGAGATAATTAAAGGGTGACGGAAGTTAGTGCAACAGATGTTTGACAGTTGATAATTTTTTTGTGAGTAGCTTCTGGCTGTAAAAAATATGCATATGAAAGTCCAATATGTCATCTTTAAGAAAAGTTGAAAGAATGGTTCCAAGATCAATTGGATTATCTCATAATCTGTGTTTAATCCACACATTAACAAGCATTTTTTCAAAATTCATTCATCATTTTCAACATCATCCATCATTTTTTTTACAATTTTTCATGCAAAGTTACATTGTACCATAACATATGTTTCATCACTTAAAATATTTTAATCATTCCTTCCAGATTAAGATTATGATAATCTAATATAATGGAGACCAATGGGACTATGCTTCTAGTACAGCACACCCAGATAAGATGTCATTAGTGTAGATAACATTTATTTCAAGTTGCCTATATTTTCATGAATGGACGGTTGTGGCTAATACCCTGTTCAATCAATGGAGCATATCCCCTGCATTTCCCAATCAATTATAAATATGTCAAGTTGACTGTTTTATGCAGTTTAAGTGCAGTTAAACCTTTGTATGTGTGAAATCTTTGCCAATCGTGAGCACCTAAGATATTTTGAATACCCCTCTATATGATATTTTTATGCTGTCCTTATAGCATATTTACTTTGAACAGGTTTTCTGTATCTGGTTGATCACTGATGATACATGAGGTATTACATACATGAGTAGTATTGAACATGATATATACTATATATACCTTGTCTCCTCTGTAAAATAAATGTTGGGAATAAATGCAGAAATGCAAGAAGAAAGATAAGAAAATAACTGAATTTTCTAATTTTTAAGCATTTTATAAAAAAACAATATTCTTTTCAGTCTTTTCATGGTTCACATCATATCTGGAATGAGTTGAAAATTCAATATGTGACTCCAATCAGGATTGCATAAATATTCCAAACATACACACTTACCTTAAATGTTAAACATTGCACAATTAATTCCATTGAGTGTGTGGTGTATACTTCCTTCGTATAAATCAAAATAATTTCTAAGGTTTACAATATGAAATAATGAAATATCTGGTTTTCTTCCATATTAATGTAAAAATATACACGAACTTAAAATGATTCTATCGGACCAGTTGTTGAGTCAACACTTACATTTATGAGGGTGGTTAAGATCGCACTATTTTGATTAACTTGTACTTGAAACGTTTAAACTTATGGTCCCCTATTAGCTATTTTTCTCTTCACTTTATTTGCCTAATTGAGAATGAAGGTGTGAGGGAAGATATCTTTAATAATAAGGTCCAAAGTAAAACCAGTTGAGATGTGAACACCAATTCTGGGGTCCTAATGTTACTCAAGTTCACCCGAATGTGTGTAACCTCTCTAATGTCTTAAGTTCAATACTAACAGAACATGAACTCTACTAATAACAAATAGTACCGTGGGTACTGAGCTCACATGGTGTTGGTCAAAAAGTGAATGATGGCTAAAATGGCTGACAAAAAATAAAACAGGAATCCTATCGACCAAGGTCTTAAAACATGCTACTATTGTGGATTAACTGATTGAAGTGTATTTTGTGAGACAAAAATGTCAGCCATTTTAGAAATAGGCGAGGTCTGAACCAAGAGTCATAGGGGAGCTTTCTGTATGGATGTTCAAGAAAAATAACTTAAAACCGGAATCCTATCGACAGAGGTTTTAGAACGTGCCACTATTGTGGACTAACTGAGAGCCAGATGGGCAAATCAAGGTTAACTAAAATAGCTGAAAATAAAAAAAAGATATAATTTTTTGTTGACTTTTTTGTAACAAAATTAGTACATGCTACTCTTTACATTGACATGTGTTTTTACAACGGAAGACACCTGAATTTATTTATAAAGCTACCAAATGGTCCAAAAGTGAATTTTGCGAGACAAAAATGCCAGCCATTTTGAAAATAGGCGAGCATCTGAACCAGGAGTCTTAGGGGAGTTTTCTGTATTGATGTTGAACAGAAATAACTTAAAACAGGAATCTTATCAACAAAGGTTTTAAAACGTGCCACTATTGTTGACAGACAGACGGACAAGTGAGTAATTGCAATAGCTCACCATGTGAGCTTACAAGTGAGTGATTGCAAGACCTCGCGTGAGCTAAAAAGGCCAACAAAACTGCAAATCCTAGCGTAGGACTGAATTGGACTTTGACATGCAACATTTACTAGTCCGAGTGGGGGGGGGGTGGAGGTGTTGAGAGACAGCCTTATCCCCCAGCCACATTTTCCATCAACATTCTGCAGTTTTTCACCATTTTAGTACTTTTAAAGTGATGTTGGGATGATGGTTTATAATTTAACTGTTGGTACAATAGATTCCTTACATATTAAATGCAAGCATATATAAAGTGATCTAGAATTTCAACACTGGACCTTAAAAGTCCTATATCACACTGTTATAGCATGACGGTTACGTCAAGGTGATTTGCAATATTTTTTATAACAAAAAATGGCGGATGAGAAAGACAGCACGTCTTCTTTCTCGCCTGTAGGTAAGATTCACAGATCCTTTTAAACTAGTTCCATTCGGTGACGTATATATGGATGGTTATAAAGAAAGGGTCAAATCTGCCAGGTGGTCTACAAGAAAAAGAACATAAACTGAGATATCATTTTTAGTCCATTAATTCTCGTGTTTTCTCAGTATATGTGCCTCAGAGCCACTCAAAATATTAACTGTAAGTAAACCTGTACACCTGTCAAGTCAAGGTGGCTAGATCTGATAGCCTCTTTCCATATTATTATTATACAACGTCCCGTCGTCTTCCACTTCGCCCCGTCGAGTTTATGACTACATTAAGATGACATGGAAGGTGACAGAACGTATTGGCCAATTTTGAACAGATGTGCTGGTGATTAAATCAAACCTGCTGCGTTTAATGCCCAAACATAAAGACGTAGCGATGGAGAGTTGAAATGAGGGGCCATTCTGAAATTATGGGCGAAAATGAGTTGAAGACTGGTGAGATAACTAGACTTACCATTGAAAGCTATGAAAATTTGCTTAATCTCACAGGTGGGGACCAAAACGCCGCTAGAATGAGGAACTTTATACACTAAGAGACAGACAGAGAGGCATTTTTTGCTTTTAATGGCATCAGTTTGAATAAAAACGGTGCAGTATGGGACTCACAATCCTTGATTTTCAAACACCTGGTAGGTTTAAAATTCAAAATAACGGTTTTGCCGTCCCGTATAGTTGGTACCCCGTCAGAGTAGTAGAAAGTAATGCACAAAGCCACAAACCTTAATTTTCTGTTCTACCATGGCCATTTACTGGATAAATCAGTGAACGTAGCAGTCCAACCTCGTTTTCAGAGGTGGCATAACCGCATTGGCGTCGGGGCGACGGCCCCCTTGCCCCTTTTGTAGATTTTTTTAGATTTGAAACTGAGCCTAGAATTGAAAGCTCTAGAGCTGTTTAAAGTCAAAGTGTAATAATGACAGAAATGACACTATGTTAGTATATAGTCTACATCGGGCATAGAAGATCTCATTTCTCTTATTAGACTCCAGATGAAAATCTGGAGTCTATTGCTTTTGCCAGTTTTCTTTATTATTATTATTAGACTCCAGATGAAATCTGGAGTCTATTGTTTTCGTCAGTTTTCTTCTTCTTATTCTTATTCTTTTTCTAAACCAGTTTTCTCAATAACCATAAGGTCTTCAGTAAAGTCAATCATTTGGTCAATTTAGGTTTAGTATCTAGTTCCTCGGAAATTGGGTCAAATTTTTATCTAGGTCAAAGGTCAAGAACTAGGTCAAATCCAGTACTTTGTCACTTTTTTCGATTTTCTCGGTCGTCCTTCAATATTTTCGATCCGGGTTTGTTTCATTGTGTTCCTTATAAAAAAGTAGAAAACCTAGGGTCGATTTAGTTTTTTGATATCTCAAACCGATTTCGAGATATTAGTGTCCAAAAACGAGGTCCAAAAAAAATTTCTCCGAATTAAATGTCCAGGATATTAGTCTTATAGAAAATTTTCTCAGGATTCCGAATCTGAAAATCAAATTCGAATCAGACTTCCAGTTCGGAAGTTATGGCGTTTTGAAAGCTCAAAAATCGCTAAATTTGGTGCCCATGTTAAGTCAATGGGAAAAAAGATTTTTTTGAAGTGAAAAATACGAAATATAGACTGAGTTCAGCTAAATATAATGAAAGCTTTTAAAAGAAGGGGACCTCAAAAGCCATCTAGCTTTAAAATTTGGACATCAAAATGCCTAGGTCAAAATCTAGGTCAAATTCAAAGTTTTTTCTTATTTTTGCGATTCTGACACTACAGATTAATTATATTCTTCGAAATTTTGTATACATGTAGCCAAAAGTGTGCTTATAGTGTTAGCCTTTTGCCGTCAGAAAGTATTTTGCCCCACTTTTGAGATATGGTGTCTGAAAAGTAGGTCAAAATAAAAAATTCTCCAAATTTGACGCTTGAGTTATGAATTAAGTATAGAATTTTCTCAGGAATCCGAATCTGCAAACCAAATTTCAATCCTATTTCTGGTTCGGAAGTTATGACATCTTGAAAGCTCAAAAATCGCTAAATTTGGTGCCCCATGTAATGTCAATGGGAAAAAATATTTTTTTGAAGTGTAAAATACAAGATATAGACTAATTACAGCTTAAAATAATGAAAGCCTATGAAAGAAGGGAACCTCGAAGGCTACCTAATTTCAAAATTTGGACACAAAAATCCCTAGGTCAAAATCTAGGTCAAATTCATAGTTTATCCTTATTTTTGCGATTCTGACACTACACTTTAATTATATTCCTCGAAATTGTGTATACATGTAGCCAAGAGTGTGCTAATAGCGTAAGCCTTTTGCCGTCAGAAAGTATTTTGACCCACTTTTGAGATATGGTGTCCGAAAAGTAGGTCAAAATAAAAAGTTCGCCAAATTTAACGTATGAGTTATGAATGAGGGGTAGAATTTTGTCAGGAATCCGAATCTGCAAATCAAATTTCGATCCGACTTCCGGTTCGGAAATTTCAAGAAAAATCGATCTGATGGTATCCTGATATTAAGTCAAGAGTAGAGAAGAAAATATTGAAAAATTCATCCATCCTTCCTTTCTGATCCTATCCTATCCTTCCTATCTACCCTTGCTTCATATCCTCTCCTTCCTATCCTTCCTATTCTATCCCTTCTTCCTATTCTATTCTATCCTTCTTTCCTATTCTATCCTTTTGTTCCTTCCTATTCTATCGTATCCTTCCTTCCTTTTTCATCCACCCATCCATCCATCCATCTTTTTCTGGATGACTTAGCTTATTTTGGATGACTTGGCTTATTCTGGATGACTCGGCTAAAAAAAGTCTAGATCTGGAGTCTGAAATTGAACTCGTTCAATTTCCAAAATCTAGTTATTCTTCTTCTTCTTCCTCCTTCCCAGATTTCTCACCAACTAGAAGAGCTTACTTTAAGCTGCTTACATGATTAACTAGGGAATGTATCTGGCTTTCTGGGAAATTAGGTCAAATTTTTATCTAGGTCAAAGGTCAAGAACTAGGTCAAATCCAGTACTTTGTCACTTTTTCCCATTATCTCGGTCGTCCTTCAATATTTTTGATCCTGGTTTTTTTCATTGTGTTCCTCATAAAAAAGTAGAAAACCTAGGGTCGATTTAGTTTTTTGGTATCTCAAACCGATTTCGAGATATCAGTGTCCGAAAACGAGGTCTTATGGGAAATTTTCTCAGGATTCCGAATCTGAAAACCAAATTTCGATCTGACTACCGGTTCAGAAGTTATGGCGTTTTGAAAATTCAAAACTCGCTAAATTTGGTGCCCCATGTTAATTCAATGGGAAAAAATATTTTTTTGAAGTGTAAAATACGAGATATAGACTAAGCACAGCTAAACATAATGGAAGCCCATAAAAGAAAGGGACCACAAGACCTTCTTTTCATAAAAATTTGGACACCAAAATGCCTAGGTCAAAATCTAGGTCAAATTCAAAGTTTTTCGTTATTTTTGCGATTCTGACACTACAGATTAATTATATTCTTCGAAAATTTGTGTACATGTAGCCAAGAGTGTGCTAATAGTGTTAGCCTTTTGCCGTCAGGAAGTATTTTGACCCACTTTTGAGATATGGTGTCCGAAAAGTAGGTCAAACTAAAAAGTTCTCCAAATTTAACGTATGAGTTATGAATTAAGGGTAGAATTTTCTCAGGAATCCAAATCTGCAAACCAAATTTCAATCCGGCTTTTGGTTTGGAATTTATGTCGTTTTGATAGCTCAAAAATCGCTAAATTTGGTGCCCCATGTTATGGCAATGGGAAAAAAGATTTTTTTGAAGTGTAAAATACAAGATATAGACTGAGTACAGCTTAATTTAATGAAAGCCTATTAAAGAAGGGGACCTCTAAGGCTACTTAGCTCCAAAATTTGGACACCAAAATGCCTAGGTCAAAATCTAGGTCAAATTTATAGTTTTCCCTTATTTTTGCGATTCTGACACTATATTTAAATGATTTGCTTTAAAATTTTGTATACAGGTAGCAAAGAGTATGCTAATAGTGTTAGCGTTTTGCCGTCAGAAAGTATTTTGACCCACTTTTGAGATATGGTGTCCAAAAAGTAGGCCAAAGTAAAAAGTTTTCCAAAATTAACGTATGAGTTATGAATTAAGGGTAGAATTTTCTCAGAAATCTAGATCTGCAAACCAAATTTCGATCCGACTACTTGTTCTGAAGTTATGGCGTTTTGAGATCTCAAAAATCACTAAATTTGGTGCCCCATGTTAAATCAATGGGACCGAATAATTTTTTGAAGTGTAAAAATACGAGATATAGAATGAGTACAGCTAAACATAATGAAAGCCCATAGAAGAAGGGGACCTCAAAAGCTACTTTCCTTCAAAGTTTGGACACCAAAATACCTAGTTTAAAAAATCTAGGTCAAATTCATAGTTTTTTCTTATTTTGCGATTCTGACACTACACTTCAATGATATTCTCCGAAATTTTGTATACTTGTAGCAAAAATTGCAATCCGACCCCCGGTTTAGATTCTACGCCATTTTGAAGTTTGAAATTCGCACTTGCCAGTATTCACGATGCAGATTGATCAAATATACTTTCAAAAATTCCTGCATACCCTACTTTACCTCTCTACCTACTCAGCTACTTATTTGACTACTTACTCAATTACTTAATTAGTTATTACTTACTTAGCAACTTACTCAGCTACTAACTCAGGTACTTACTCAGCTACTTACTCAGCTACCTACTCAGCTTTTTACTCAGTTACTTACTCAGCTACTTACTGAACTACTACTAAGGTACTTACTCAGCTAATTACTCAGTTACTTACTCAGCTCTTTACTGATCTATCTAGGTAAAATAAATCTGGAGTCTTAAATTGAACTTGTTCAATTTCACAAATCTAGTTATGTTTAATTCTATACCATGTATAGTTTCTCAGGAACCCTTACAGTATGTAAATACTTTGATGTATATCTTAGTAAAAATCAAAGTTCTTTTTAGTCAAAGTCATGTTAAGATTTCTAAAAACACATGTTTTCTCATTTCATTATTGGGAATGTTGTGCTGAGATATGTTCAGAATGAACCAGAGGGGGTTTAAATTTTTAAAAAATTCTGGGGGCATGCCCCCTGATCCTCCTAAATTGTGCTTTACGTGCAGCGCGCTTTACGCATGACCTATCCATACCCAAAAGTTGCCCCTCCCTCGGCAAATCCTTTTGATGCCCCTGTAACCGCCATGCTATAACAGCGTGTATATGAGGTTGGAGTACAAAGTGTTTACAGTATTACTGTGTTTGTATTATTAATCTCTATGGTTTTTCAATAGGCTTACCCAGTCAGTGAATGCAGAGATTAAATACAACACACATGAGTAAATCACCAAACTATATATGTTATTGAAAAACATTGCCATCTTTTGCATCACTTCTAAATTATTTCTGTAAACGTGCATTTTTAAAGGTTGATTCAAAAAACAAAGGACGATTCTCGGTTTGGAGAACAGTCTCATGGGCTAATAATTTTTTTAATGAAAAATATAGAAATATTACCCAAATTAGACTATGAATATTCAAACGAGGACATTTGAATCTCATGATGTAAAAATAACAAATTGGTCTGAAGCAGGGATAAGGCTCAATTTGACCGATTCAATAAAATACAAGTCTCGATTTGGGGAAAGAAGTTCACCAGTGGACTGCGCTAATATTTTTTTGCGAAAAATCTAGAAATATTACCCAAATTAAATTATGACTATTCAAAAGAAGACATTCAAATCTATATTATGTAAAAAATCATATTTGTCCGAAGCAGGGATAATGCTCATTTAGATTGATGAACTTCGTTCTCCAAACCGAGAATCGTCCTTTATAGATCCCTTTATGGAATGATTTACATATTTTGTGTGATGAAACATGTGTTCAAGTACAATGTAATTTTGAATAAAAAATTGTGAAAAATTGATGGATGATGGTGAAAATAACGATTGTATTTTGAAAAAAAGTTGTTAGTGGGTGGATTAAACACAAATTATGAGATAATCCAATTGATCTTGGAATAATTCATTGAACTTTTCTTGAAGATTATGCATTGGTCTTTCATATGCATTTATTTTTTACAGCCAGAAACAACTAGCCAAAAAATTATCAACTGTCAAAAATCCGTTGCACTAACTTCCGTCATCCTTTGCTAAATTGTCCACTCGACAAAAATATGATTTAATTATCCAGGCTTTACAAAACTTAATGGTTTCAAATTCAATAATTTTTTAATGATCCTCTTATTGAAATAACACAGGTGGTTCAGTGAGGTGGTCAAAATTACTTTAACGCTCCGTATCGCTAATTTTAACATCATAAGCGAGACATTTAGCATGTAAAATGTAAAATCATTCAAATTCCTACCTAGAAAGTATTTTTGATAAATGTTTTACTGAATAGATATTCCAAAATCTGAATTGCCCCTAAGCGGGCCCTAAGCCACCATTCCCCATTTGTTTAACATGGGATCAGCCATTTTTGTTTTTCATGAAATTCATCAATTTTGACATCAAATTTTGTCCCAGTGTAATGTAGATATAACATTGAAACGTTGCGGACTTTATAGGGAATAGAATCAAGATACATATTTATTTACTTTATTGGGATTTCTTTTGTTCCCCGCTTAGAAAATAGTCGTTCAAACAAATATGGGGGTTAACATGTAAACCTATGAGGAAAACCACTGGTCCTTAACTTTTTTTGAGGAGTATATATTATACTTCTTCATGAAGCCCAAAGTATTAATTTGTATCACACTCAATGAAGAAATTGGCATAAAAATAATTGAAATGTAAAAACGAAAAGAACACAAAACAGGTTTACGGGTTTTATTTTACAATCCCTATACTTTAATCAGATGATTAATAGTCAGAATCAGTCAAAAAGTCTAAACCGTAAAACTGTGCTTAATGCGAAAACTAAAAACTGAAGCAATTTTTTCTCTGACATTTCTTACATCAAATGGCAGCCATCTTGTTTTTCCTTCAACTGGAGCGAAATTCAAATATTTGAAAAATTTAAAACCTAAAATATACTTTAAAAAAGTATTTTCCTTTAAATCAATCATGGGTTTTTAACTTATATCTCTTTTGTATTTCGTCATATTGCCATTTGCATTTTTCTATGATAACGAATATTTGTTTTATGTTAGGATATTTGCTTTGATTCTCAGCAGGCCTCCTGAGGTTAATTATGCATCAAAACTCGTGAAAAAGTGTGTATATTATTATTATTATTATTATTATTATATTTATTTTCCCTCCATTATTGGAGATAATTAATAATATTGTCTGACAATTAAAAATATAATGAATATAAAAATATAAAAATATAAAATCTAATATGAGATTTGGATGTCGACACAAGGTACGCTGAATTCATGGCCCATCTTCTCCACTCAGGCGGACATCTTCCCCAAGGTCGATGCTTCCCTCGTTGAGAAGTGGGCCATATTTAAAACATCATTCTGACTTCTGTCGTACTTGTTGAAAAAGGTTAAAACAATAAAATATGATATCACATAAATGCATCTCGTTGCCAATTACAATGCATACTTCCCTTTGCCATTGAAATTTACTTCCAAATAGTACTATATACAAAATACAAGAGATACTATAGATACGATGTTCATGGCCATTATTGCCTTTTTCATATATCAAAGGTCGTGTTATAACGTACTGTCATCGGCGTTAAGTATGTATAAAATATAAATTTAATGCTCCTAGGTGCCAATCACATGTCAAACTACTCCCCTGCCCTTGCAATATACATCCTCTGAACGTCTGTAGAAATTAGTTTTAAATCATCTAGGTCAGTTACTGTAGTTCCTCCAAAACATACCTTCATCTGCATTGCTCTGGATAAAGGTGGGCCATTGGATACTCTATTAAGAATGCGCCGAATGTTGCCTCGCAATTGCTCGTATCTCTCACATACTAAGATGAAATGCTCAAGAGTCTCTATCACGTTGCAGGTTGGGAATGTTCTCTCACTGTTTGCTATATAGTCCGAGGCTCCTGTATTTGTTCTAAAGAGTCCCTGTCCAGTTAATAATTTCACCATAAGAGAACATCTTCTGATAAAAGTCATCTCTTGCTAGTATCCACCAAACGATGGGTCTTATATCCTGTGTGATTTCTCTGAATAAATCAAGTTGGTTATTGTATGTATTCAGTTGACGTCTCCAGTGTAACAATTCATATTCTTTAATACAAGTTTTCACAGATCGTTTCCAATTCAGTTTGGACGGTATTGTATCATGGTCCATCACATCATAGATAATCTGTGCCAATCCGTACCTTACGGCTAACTTCATAATATCATTTATGGGAGACATCTGGTTCATTTTGTATCCCATTTTAAAGGCTGTTATACGCTTTATGGCGATGCTTCTGAACACATTACCCGTTATCATTGTCAGTAGGTGCCATAGAAACATCAGTTTAGTGATGACAATGGTAGAAGTGAGGCTGCTCCATCCAAGCTGTGGGAGAACAGCCACATCAGGCGTGTTGGAAGGGAGTCCTTGTAACTTCTTGGCGATGCCTCTGTGGCCCTTGTCAATGTTCATGTAGTCGTTATCCGTTAATGGTATAAGCTCCATCCCGTACGATATTGACGGGACGCTTACTGTCCCATACAGTTTTGCTGCTGTTAAAGGGTTTGTGGGATTACGTATGAAATTGGTCGTCCCTACATAGGCGTTCATAGCACGTCTTCCTTTTGACAGTCTACCTATACGCGCTAACTTTTAACGTGCGAAATATTCTTATCTCCGCGTTGGAGAGTTCAGTTTCGTGGTACAACTTTCTCAACATCCGGGCATTTTCCCATTGGAATAACATTGGCTGTGTTTTTCAATGACGCATTGTGACTTTATTAGAGGTTTATCATGAATTATATTTGCACATACGATAGATATGATCATTATAAAGACATTTGACAAGTTTTTAAAAAATATATTCACCAGAATCGTCAAAATCCTAAGTTTAAAATTCAAGTGACGTCACAGATTTCCCGGAAGTTGCTCAGTTCCCGGAACTTGCTCAGACGCCATAGAAAAAACAATCGAAGCAAATTGAATTTCCATCTTCTTTTCTAATTTTTGTCTGGATTATAGAATATTATTATACATATGTACTAATGTTTGATCGGGATAATGCCTATGACGTTGTGTTTTGCGGACCAATAGAAAATTGTCCATTTTATCGTGTTGCATTGCGGGAAATATTTATGTTAATGACCAGTAATTTCCTAACGCGAATAGGACATATTAAACTTGTGTTGCTGTTGACATTTGACAGTGGTAGACCTACATGCTGCAAGGTATTAACAGTTGGGAGAATCGTGTTCCCTAGCGTAAGTTCTATTTGCTTTGCCATAGTTCTTTTGTTGCTAAATGTGATGACTTGGTATTTATCAGGATGGTATCTAAATCTCCATTTCATTGCGTATTCATGTAATATATTGATTACGCTTTGAACGGACTCTTGGTGATATCCTATTATTACAGTGTCGTCCGCATATGAAGGGCAGGTGCATACTATGTCACCTATTGATGCACCCTTGCCGCACTCCTCGACTTCAATGAGAAGGTCGTTCATGTACTTAAGGTACAATTCCATCGAGTACAGCCCGCCCTGATGGACTCCCTGTGATACGATGAACTGTTCTGACAGCTTACCATCATTTCCACAGCGAACAGTGCACTTATAGTTATCATAGCACAATTTTAGTAACCGCCATAGTTTGCCATTTATGCCACTGTTATACACCTTGTAGAGCAGCCCTTCTTGCCATACGGTATCGAAAGCTTTTCTGATGTCAGCTGACACCAAAATGACATCTTCGCCATTTTCTAGCCCATGGGCGATAGCTTCGCGTGTCAGAAATGATGTGTCAATGCATGACGTCCTTTTCTTATTGGCAGCCTGCATTTGGGATGTCTCCCCAGTCTGGTTGCACCTTTTGCTCCTTGTGACCATTAGTTTCTCGAGGATCTTCATGTATGTGGTTATTAGGGTTATCCCTCTATGGTTATCCTTCTCAAGTGTGTCTTTGTTGCCACCCTTGAAGATGGGGATCAATACACCAAGTCTGAAGCTAGCAGGTACGTATTCAGTTTTCACGAGTTGGTTAAAGAGGGTCGTTAGTATGTTGATGACCAGTGGGCCTCCATGATACAGGTGCTCTGAGCTTATTTCGTCCCATCCGGTAGCCTTATTCTTAGATAGTCCCTTTATCAACTCCTCCATTTCATTATCATCTATCTCATCTGTAAACGATCCATCATTGTTTCTGGTACTTTCTTCAATCATCTCCTTCAGTCTCTCGTTTACATGTTTCTCATGGTTGTTGTCAAAATCTTTTTCCTCTTTGATGGCCATTAGGGTACTAGAGTATTTCATCCACTCCTCCCGAATGTCCTCATTATTAGTTAAGATAGTTCCATCATCATTCCGGATAGAATAAGAACTGTTGGTCCTACCCCGACGCTGCTTAACTAGAAACCAGAATTGTTACATGTATCGAATATAACTAGGACAGTAATAAAACCAAACTTCACATACATTTAGGCGAGGGACCAAAACCCAAAAATGAATAAAATATTTACAAAACAATACTTATTTTGCTTTAAGTATTTCTTACTTTGCTTTTGACTTTAATTACTTATCTATTTCTTTATGGTTCACACACTGTGTCTATGAGATCGACTAGGCGTCCGTCCGTCGGTTCGTCCGTCAACATTATTATTTGTACAGGAGCAAGCACCGAAAAAAACTTGAAATATTAAATTGGTGTAATCTTCAAAACAGATGCGATGAACATAAATTGTTCAAGATTCAAAATAATTATGTACCGTCTTATGTAAAACGGATTTTTGAACCATATTTATCACCTAAGACGCGAGTTCTTATATCAGTAAAAATGGAAACGGGAACAGTTTGCTCAATGATCACCTTGTGGAACCGTCTTTCTAGAGACCATAAGGAAACGAACAGCTTCTCACTTTTCAAAAACAATTATATAAACGATCTCACTAAAAACATCGAACCTACAATTTCAACCTCCTACTTACAAAACCTTAATTGATAGAAAAGAAGAAACATTAATCAATAAGATGGGAGTAAATCGAAATTTCAAAGTCGATCTTTTTGACCATAATTTATCTTTCATTAACGATCCATATTGTGACTGTGGAGTTCGAGAGACAGCGCAAAACAAACAAGACAAACTCTTGTCATGGCCTCTAAAACAAATGCGCTAGCGGTGGTAAAACATGAACTTAACTTAGATGTAATTAAATACAAAACAAAAAAAATAAAGACAAATTTCCTACTTTTTTGCCAACAAGGATCTGACAAATGAAAACAATTCTAATATTTTCAAGGCAGTTTCAAATTCGGGGGGGGGGTGCGATTGTCAAAAGAAATTCGATTTTCAGTCGGGGGGGGGTGCGATCGTAGGCTAGATTGAGCTAGAAGCTTCAACTAAAAAGCATTTTAAAGCTCTTTTCTTCTTCTATCAAATGGTTGTATATTTATTGTGGGGTTTGCACCTCGCACCCCCTGGCTACCCCTATGCACTTATACTAACTATGACTTACTGTAATCACCCTTGGTATACGCAGCTAACGAAAATTTACCGGTACGGGTCAAAAGCTGGACCGGTACGGGTTAACGGTTTTATTTGAATTTAAAACAGCCATAACTTGCTCAATATTGACTTCTTCGTGTCTAATTTGAAATATATGATGCCTCCCGATGCTTTTAAGTACCCCAATTTTTTACAGATTTTTAAACGGACCAAAACTCTCTAAATGCGCATTTATGCTCTTTTCTCTCGAGAACGACTGTCTCATTTTCACGATAACTTTTATTTAGTACTTCTAACATATAAGATCTATTTTTCCCCATCAAGGTATGATGTAAATGACATGCTATTTACATCCTGGAGTTTCAATGACGCGCGTTTGATTTTATAAAAAATGACAAACTTTGTGACAAAGAATTTCATCCTGCTTGCAGCGAGAAGACGGACCGGTTCTATTGCTCCGAACAGTATACATCAACGTGTGACTTAAATATCAATTCGTGACCATCATATTTGGCTTTCAAAAATGAAGTTCGAAGTTACAGTACAGTCGAAATGTTGAGACATGCGCAGAGCTCTATTTAGTGATATTTTCATTTCAAATATGGCGGCCAATCCGATGTCTGACGACCCTTACAAAGAATCTAGGCAGTGTGCATTTTTACCTCCTGTGAAATAACAAGTGGAATTTAGTAGTTGTTTTGTGTATTATTATCATTCTGCATCGTAATTCTATGTGACGTGGTGTTGAAATGTCAGCAGAAATACATATCCATACGATAATCGAGTGAATCAGATAACAGATTTTTCGAAAACCCGTCTCGTGCTAAGAGTGTAAAAACTTGTATACATGCTCAAAAGTGCCAATGTGCACATCAATGTCAAGCTAAATCAATGTTGTGTCTAAAACAGGTACCTGATCTACTCAAAACAGCTTGTCATTCACGTATACACGCTTAGCAAACACGGCGAAATGATCTGAATCTTGGAATTTCGTTCGAGAGCTAGTAATGTTTGCTCCGGTCTTCGTCATAAGTGTTCACCAGACTTCACGCATGCTCAGGAGAAAAACCATCAACCAATAACGTTTATAAATCAATTTTGCGCATGCGCCTTACAACGGTAAAGAAATTCGTATTTATAAACGAACCACTTTGAGATAACCCGATATCAGTCGGAGAAATCTGACGATCTACGAAACTCACTTCAAAAAATCAAATGCAGACTGACGGCGTATTCTACTATGTTTGGATCTAAGATTTTCAGTATAGATAAAGTCTTTTATGATCTTTCGAATGAGGTAAGTCTCTAGTTCAAAAGACAATCGTATCAACTTGAACAAAAGTTGAGTTTTGACGAAAAATTTTAACATGCGCAGAAGTCCCATTTTCGTTGTACCATATTGAGTGAATAGAAGGAGATTACTGAAAACGTCAATCACATCCAAATATCCGAACGACGTCAAGTATTAACAACACACTTGTCGTGTATATCGATCAAGGCAAGGTTCTGTGATCCAGCAATGTGTATTCCGAAAGAAATACTTCACAAATATCAACAATTTTTATTGAGTAGGAGATTACATTCGAAATTACAATTTTTTAAAATATTTGCTTCAACCAAGAACTGTAAGAACTTGAAACATGTTGTTAGTTTTTCAAACCGCATTTACGTTCATTTGAAAACATGGATTATTCTTCAAAACTACCCTTGAAATATAAGTATGTAGGATATTACAGTGTAAATTGACACGCCTTTGTTTGTTCCATATCATGCAGTACTAAATGCAGTACCATCTGTCAATATTCGAAAACAGAAAGTTCATTCTATATGTAAACAAGAAAAAAATACATTTATGGTTGGTTCATGATAAAAAATGACAAATAACATACATCTTTTTAAGTAGGGCTATACAGGGACACAGGTGAAATTCAGAAATTTAGGCCATATCTTCAAGATTGCTTCACCAATATGTAACAGAACATAAAAATTGTCATTTACACGTTTGCTAATAGGTATATTGAAAATAACAAACCAGAGGTTTTTCTTCAATTGTGACACCGTTCTTAGTAAATATTGATGAACATACGAATTTCGAATGTTGACTTAGTTACTGAACCTTACCGTGTTGCTAGCTATTTCAAATCATAATAAAAATCGTATGTAGTGTTGTCAGTCATCATAACCGCAGTAATCTGGCATTCGATGCGTTACATTTAATTTATTATGGTGAGCTAACCCGCCTAAAGAATGCACGTATGGTTGGCCTATTAGTATAAAGAATACATGTGTTGTTTACGGGTGTGTAGGCGTTAATTACGCCCGTGTAGGCGTTAATTACGCCCGTGTAGGCGTTAATTACGCCCGTCAAAGCGTTAATTACGCCCGTTTAGAAGTGAATTCTATGGTTGGCCTATTAGTATAAAGAATGCATGCGTTGTTTACGGGTGTGTAGGCGTTAATTACGCTCGTGTAGATGTAAAATTACGCCCGTGCTGACCAAAAATTACGCCCGTGAAGAAGTAAATTCTACGGGCGTTCAGAATACATTTACAGGCGTGAACTTACGGCGTTAAAATTATTAATTACGGGCGTTAAGACTGTTATTTTACACGCGCTGAGAAACATCTTCACGCCCGTGGAGTTTATTTTTAGCGCCGTAAATTATAAACCAATCAGAACCTTACTTACATGATGATTTAATGCATCCTTGCTAAAAGAGCAACTCCGAGATACTTGCACTAGTAAACAACAATCAGAAGCCTGCTTACATTTTAGTGTGTTGCATTGAGGTTCTTAAATATTCGTTCAAGATTGAACTAGATTTAACCAAAGAGATTTTTTAGTAAATCATATTAAAAGGCATATTGAAGAGACGTGTACTGTGTTGGCAGTTATCAACACCCATTGTAGAAACGACAAAATTGCAGAATATTTTGAGAAGGTATACATGTTTGGATTTTAAATACGATGATTTTTGGATAATTCTCCAATCTAGGCGTCGGCTTCAGAGGTAGGCTAGGTAGGGACTTATTAAGGTATGAGGTTCTATATCCATCCGCCAAAAGGTATGACCCCTATATAGTCCATTTAAAAACTCGTGGTATTGTTCTAAATAACGCCATAGTTGGCTTCTAGGGTACCTAGTATGCCACTATTTGGTATCAAAATAAAGAGGAGGAGTTCAACTTTCATTTGAATTACGAAAATAGCGATGTAGGTCAAAAATAGTTCCGACGTGAGCATGCTTACTACGCGTTTGCCCATCATATCAGAATTGAGGAAGTGGTAGCAAACGCGAGTCACAATAAATGGACGCTGATATCTCAAAAAGTAACCTGACTCCCTATAATTTGATGTAGATCAATCGAACCCCTATATGAACAGGTACATTTTGATATATAACACTATGGGGGGTAAGTGTTTTATAGTTGGTCACGAACGCCATATGTGCAAAGTATTGTTATGAATTTTCGAATTTGGTGTTGGATTACGGTACTCATACCTTAATATGAGGCCTAAAATTGTCTGCTAGTTGGCCAGAGACCAATATTCTAGCAGAATTTGAGAACAGAATCGATTTTTTCGTTCTGCGTAGGGCAAACAATGATTTGAAATCACTTTCAACCATTCTGTGAGTATAAGATTGGTCATAAGAGGCCCGTGGAGGGTCTGGAATGAAAGAAAGCCCTCTGAAATTCCGTCAAAATTGCAGGTTATTTCTTCATTTTCTGCTAAAATTACATGATTTTCAGGTCCCATATCTCAGTGAAATTGCTACAATGTAGCGATGTTTCATTTTTACAGGCTAGATACACGTGTCAGGTCGACATAAACAGTAAGCATGTGTGATTTTTAAATTGCTACATTGTAGCAATATTTATTTCAAAATACAGGTGTGAGGGAAACTGCAATTTAGTTAGATTTGGGCGAAAATGGCCAAATTTCAGTCAAAATCCTCGGGACACAGGGCCTTTGTCTTAGATTTAGTCAATGATGCAACTCTTAGTAGAAGGTGTGCCATATAGGGAATGAAAGCTGTTTGTCAGACGTATCATTTTCTTCAATAAACTCAGAGATAGTCAGGTTAGATTTGTGACGTCACAGTGGCAAAGTTAGACTAGCATATTTAGATGTATTTGGGGTAGGGCAAATTAACCCTTTCTAGCCTAAATGGATAAATTTTTCACATATTCAGCCATTTCCGACGTTTTTATGCATTTTTGAACTAGAAATGATATTTTCTGCCAAAAAAAGTTGCAGAGACAAAAATCAGTGTGATGTCATAACACATTAAGGTATGAGGTTCTATATCCATCCGCCAAAAGGTATGACCCCTATATAGTCCATTTAAAAACTCGTGGTATTGTTCTAAATAACGCCATAGTTGGCTTCTAGGGTACCTAGTATGCCACTATTTGGTATCAAAATAAAGAGGAGGAGTTCAACTTTCATTTGAATTACGAAAATAGCGATGTAGGTCAAAAATAGTTCCAACGTGAGCATGCTTACTACGCGTTTGCCCATCATATCAGAATTGAGGAAGTGGTAGCAAACGCGAGTCACAATAAATGGACGCTGATATTGTAACAACCGGGGGTCACACTCGCCTAGCCTGACGTTACATAAAATTATGAGATGTTGTATACAAATATACTTGAAATTTCTGTGGTAGCGTATTTATGGCCTTGACTAGGGAGTGTGTTGGTTGTTATGAATTTTAATCTACTCTACTGACAACTAACTGTCACACTGATCTCAATAATAACATAAAATATGATTTGAATTAAAATATATATATTATGTAACCAACTATAAGTATGGAATATGTACAATGAGTTTTTACAATGAAACTAAGGTCTTTCAGATGGTATATCAAACAAGATACTGTAAATACCTAACAAAACAGTTTTCAATCTTATTACCAATCTGACCTTATATAGACTAATACACACAACTACTTCATGTAGATACTCAACAACACTAGTGCCACCTTTTGGCAAATATTCAAACTGATAAAAGTACACATAGCTATGAATATCTATCTTCAACTAAAACCTTGCAAAATTACTATGCTACCCTAAGCTGGTAATATTCACAGAACAATATGAGACATAATTCTGAATATATATCTGATTGGAATCAACGATAGCAACTAAGAAAAAATGATGTAGATTCTCAAAGTTCTGCAAAATTAGGTCACTTGACTTAGCCGTCTATCTCTGTTCAATACTAACTTCCTTACCCTATTTAACTTGATCTATCTTATCCTAGGCCATTTACTGTTAACAGAATCAAATCCTATCCTATCTTAGGACCTTAAGTCCTACATTTAAGACGATTATAATCTGCACAATATAAAAATGACAATCTCCTAAGTTCTCCACGTGCGCCTCCACACGCTTTTATAAGACGTGCTCTGATTGGCTAATCTAAACTAGGCTGAAGTTTTTGGCACCAAATTCAAAAGTTATAAAAAGTTTAAATGACCTTTAAACCTTACAATAAAGTGAAATAATAGAATTAACATTAACAGATATATGAAATAATTAAACTGGGCATGAAATATAAAAATTACACTATCTCAAAAAGTAACCTGACTCCCTATAATTTGATGTAGATCAATCGAACCCCTATATGAACAGGTACATTTTGATATATAACACTATGGGGGGTAAGCGTTTTATAGTTGGTCACGAACGCCATATGTGCAAAGTATTGTTATGAATTTTCGAATTTGGTGTTGGATTACGGTACTCATACCTTAAGCTCACACGCATTGCAGCTTACAGTCTCATTATACAGTCAGATCGCTAGTGTATCCCTCTAAAGGATGTGTCCAGATACTAGAATTATAGTATCTGATCAACTGCAAATTGACTCTAGACTATATCCTGCAGATGTGGCATTTTTTGAAAATGTACTGAAAATGTCAAATGAGCCTATATACCTAGTATACCTAGCCAACATATGTTCAAAGGAGCAGGGAAAGTATCGCAACAGACTTTTGATAATTTTGACAGTTGATAATTTTTTTGTGAGTAGTTTCTGGCTGTCAAAAGTAAATGCTTGGGAAAGGCGAATCTATAATCTTCAAGAAAAGTTCAAAGAATAGATTCCAGGTCAATTGGATTATCTTATAATCTATGTTTAATCCACCCATCAACAAGCTTTTTCAAAATACATTCGTCATTTTCACCATCGTCCCTCATTTTTTTTTACAATTTTTCATGCAAAGTTACATTGTACTTGAACACATGTTTCATCAAGTAAAATATGTAAGGAACTCCATGAAGTTTGTTTTTGAGTTTTTTTTGAAAAAATGAACCTCTTAAAATGCATGTTTACAAAAATAATTTAGGAGTGATGTAAAAGATGGCAATGTTTTTCAATAATAACATGCATAGGTGGGTGAATTACTCATGTGTGTTGTGTTTTAATCCTGCATTCACTGACTGAGTTAGCCTATTGAAAAATCATAGAGATTAATAATACAAACAGTAATACTATGAATACTTCTACTTCAAGCACAAATAGCGCTTTCAGGGTCCTGTGTTGAAATACTAGATCACCTTATGTGCATGAATTTTCAAGAGAAACCATCAGTGCAAGCAATTAAATGAAAGCATCATCCGAACAACACTTGAAAAGTAAAGTGGTGAAAAATTGCAGGATGTTGACAGAAAATGTTCCTAGGGGAGAGGGTCGTCTCTCAACCCCCCTCCTCCCCCTCCCTGGTCACGAGACTAATACATGTGATATGGTAAAGTCCAATTCATAGATTAAGTTTCCCTTGCAGTCTTGTTGGCATTTTTATTAGAGTTCATGTTTTGTTTATGTTAATGGGTGAGTGGAAGACCCTTGGGTGGGAATCAAATATAAAATGTTTTCTAAAATATATATTTGAAATACTTTGTGTATGTACAGTCACAAACTCTAGGCAACATTAACTAGTAATGGGGCAACACCCCAACTCAACTGAGTGAATGTGCAAACCATATAAGGAACAAAAAGCATTACATAAAACAAACTCAGCATGCAAACATGTAAAACTGGCATGGCAAAACAATAGATTGTGAAACTGAATAATAAAAGCACATACGACTAGAAAACAAGGGATTAAGGACCTGTTAAGATGACATGAATGGGGATTGGTCAATATGAATAGTAGAAATATGAAAAATGTGAAAATTTTACATTTAGTATTGATCATGAACATTAGAGAGGTTGAGTACACAGGCTCGTAGGCAGGTAGAGGGGGGGGGGGGGGAGATAAAGGGAGCTGCTGCTCCCCCAAGAGATTCTTTCAAAATGATGCAGTTTCTCACCAATTTGAGCACTTCGCATGATCTTTTAGCCAAAACTGTCAAAAAGTTCATCCCTAGGCAAAAGCTTTGCCCTTGGTAAAACTGCTCCTACCCCTTGGTAAAAGCTGGCTACAGACTGTGTAAAACACTTGTGTGAGAACTTGAACATGAACGAGTACTGTTATGACCCCCAGTGTCCATCTCTCAACTGGTTTAACTGGGGACCATTACATCAATTGGCATTATATCAATTAGGCAAAAAGAGGCCAGTGATGTGAAAATAGTCAATAGCACGGTGTTATAGCATGACGGTTACGCCACCTCTGAAAACGAGGTTGGACAGCTACGTTCACTGATTTATCCAATAAAATGGCCGCGGTGGAAGAGAAAACTAAGGTTGGCGCATTATTTTCTACTTCTGTGTATCAATGAAAGGATGAACGATTTATGCAAGAATTGCATTCGGTGATACTTTCAGTAATGTATATTTTGAACGTAGCCTTTGCAAATTGATGCCCGGGGATAACATGAAATAAGAGAAAAAGTGTCGAGTTTGAAATTCAAAACTACACAAAAATTTAGTAATTTGTTTATTTTTGTTTTTGTTGTTAGGGCATGGTCTACATTGCTTAAAAACCTTGTGGTATATAGATGTAACCTACATACGATCATACAAAGCCAATTGTGCATTGGAAACCACCTAATATGTTCTACTCAAGCCATAGTAATGTATTTTGAATTTGCAGTAGTTATACACAGTTTACTTATACTTACAGTTAATATTTTGAGTGGCTCATGTACTGAGACAACACGAGAATGGATCAAAACTTATAAACTTTGATATCTTAGTCGGTAGGTTTACAGATTATATTCTGTTTCTTGTAGACCTGGCAGATTTGACCCAGTCTTTATAACCATCCATATATACGTCACCGAATGGAACTAGTTTAAAAGGAAATCTTATCTGTGAATATTGTCTACAGGCGAGAAAGAGGACATGCTGCCTTTCCCATCCGCCATTTTTTGTTATTGTTACCGCAAAATTTTGCAAATTGCCTTGACGTAACCGTCATGCTATAACACCGTGAATAGGGGACCATAAGTTTACACATTCCATGTGTACGTTCATCAAAATAGTGCGATCTTAACCTCCCTAATAACTGAAATTGTTGACTCAACCAATAGAATCATTCTATGTTTGTTTATATTTGTTCACATTAATATGGAAGAAAATCGGACATTTTGCTAAAAAGATGTTATTGTAAATCTTAGAAATAATGATAAAGGTAGTATACACCACACACTCAATGGTATTGATTGTGGTTTTCAGAGACTCTCAATAGGGACTTTAAGCTTGCAATGTTTTTCACAACCTAAATGTGAATGGAAAATATTTAGCGATGCATTTGTATGGGCGATTGGTCATAGGTTGGCGTTTCGATTTTATATGCAAGCTTAATCTCCCTAATGTTATCATTAAGGTAAGAGTGTATGTTACTCATAACATTTTCTTAGGATAACATTTCTTGAATTGATGAATATGCAAAAATTATTCTTAGCATATCATCCTTCATTTCATTATTTGAATAATCAATCTGGAGATAAACTCAAATAAGGAAGTGTGTTATAACACATCATCATATAGAAACATGTTCAATGTTTTTTCAGAAGCTGGATCAAAATATTTGTCTTACTAAAATTATTGGCAAAGGTATGATGTACTAAATTCTTGTACTGTATTTATGATTTTAATAGCACTGTACCTCGTGAATCATTACTGATAAACAAGATACAGAAAACCTGTTCAAAGTAAATGCTATAATAAGGCATCATAGAAATTATCATAGAGGTATTTAGAATTTCTTAGCAACTTACACACACACACAGGTTTAACTGCACTCAAACATTAAACAGTCAACATGACAGGTATTCAGAATTTTTTGGGAAATGCTGCGGTTATGCTCCATTGATTAAACAGGGGATCAAACAGCAGGGGATCAAACAAGTCCAACCATTCATTTATGAAAACATTTTGAACTAACTTTATGGCACACTAATGACATCTTATATGAGTGTGCTGTACTAAAAGCATAGCCCCATTGGATCCCCTTATAGTGGATTATGATAATCCTAATCCACGAGGAGTTCCTTATATATTTTAAGTGATGAAAAATGTGTTCAAGTACAATGTAACTTTGCATGAAAATTGTAAAAGAAAATGAGGGACGATGGTGAAAATGACGATTGTATTTTGAAAAAAAGCTTGTTGATGGGTGGATTAAACATGGCTTATGAGATAATCCAATTGATCTTGAAACCATTCTTTGAATTTTTCTTAAAGATTATACATTGGCCTTTCATATGCATTCATTTTTGTACAGCCAGAAACTACTAGAAAAAAATTATTTACTGTCAAAAATCTGTTGCGATACTTTCCCTCGCTCTTTGGTGTTAGGGAGATGTGTACTTTTTGGAATCTTTATGCAGCCGTCTTTATATGTCACATGTTATTTCCAGGAATACATAACTCATTTAATATACGATGTACATCTTTCACATTTGCACAAATAGTGCACCGAGATACCCAGAAAAGAAATAATATTTCATATGCCTCCAATTGCAACAGTTGTTCCTGGCACAATCATGAGTATGTTATTAACTTGCACAAGGATCTTGGAGTTGTACTTTTAGCTATAATGCATCGTATCATCATGTAAGCAAGATGCTGATTGGTTCATAATTCACGGCGCTAAAATGAACTCGACGGGCGTATAGATGTTTTTCAACTGGTGTTAGATACTGTCTTGACGCCCGCTATTGAACATTTTAACGCCGTTAGTTTACGCCTGTATTTGTTTTAACGCGTATAGAATTTACTTCTTAACGGGCGTAATTAACGCTTTGACGGGCGTAATTAATGCCTACACAGGCGTAATTAACGCCTACACGGGCGTAAATTACGTCTGCACGGGCGTAATTTCACGTCTACACGGGCGTAATTAACGCCTACACACCCGTAAACAACGCATGTATTCTTTATACTAATAGGCCAACCATATGTGTAGGCGTAAATTACGCCCGTGAAGAAGTAAATTCTACGGGCGTTCAGAATACATTTACAGGCGTGAACTTACGGCGTTAAAATTATAAATTACGGGCGTTAAGACTGTTATTTTACACGCGCTGAGAAACATCTTCACGCCCGTCGAGTTTATTTTTAGCGCCGTAAATTATGAACCAATCAGAACCTTACTTACATAGTGATTTATCCTTGCTAAAAGAGCAACTCCGAGATCCTTGCGCAAGTAAATAACAATCAGAAGCCTGCTTACATTTTAGTGTGTTGCATTGTGATTCAAGGTTGAACTAGATTTAACCAAAGAAGTGTTCAATTTTTAGAGCAAATTATACTTAAAAGGCAAATTGAAGAGACATGTACTGTGTTGGCAGTTATCAACACCCATTGTAGAAACGACAAAATTGCAGAATATATTGAGAAGGTATACATGTTTGGTTTCTAAATACGATGATTTTTGGATAATTCTCAAATCTAGGCGTCGGCTTCAGAGGTAGGGACTTATTAAGCTCACACGCATTGCAGCTTACAGTCTCACTATACAGTCAGATCGCTAATGTATCCCTCTAAAGGATGTGTTCAGATACTAGAATTATAGTTTCTGATCAACTGCAAATTGACTCTAGACTAAAGCTATATCCTGCAAATCTGGCATTTTTTGAAAATGTACTGATAATGGAGGAAATAAAGGATCATATCATATCATACCTAGCCAACATATGTTCAAATTTGGTGTAAGGGAGATGTGTACTTTTTGGAATCTTTATGCAGCCGTCTTTATAGTGATCACATGTTATTTCCAGGAATACATAACTCATTTAATAAATGATCTACATCTTTCGCATTTGCACAAATAGTGCACCGAGATACCCAGAAAAGAAATCTTCAATTGCATCACAGTTGTTCCTGGCACAATCATGAGTATGTTATTAACTTGCACAAGGATCTTGGAGTTGCACTTTTAGCTAAAATGCATTGTATCATCATGTAAGCAAGATGCTGATTGGTTCATTATTATCGGCGCTAAAATGAACTCGACGGGCGTATAGATGTTTTTCAACGGGTGTTAGATAATGTCTTGACGCCCGCTATTGAACATTTTAACGCCGTTAGTTTACGCCTGTATTTGTTTTAACGCCTATAGAATTCACTTCTTAACGGGCGTAATTAACGCCTTCACGGGCGTAATTAACGCCTACACGGGCGTAAATTACGTCTGCACGGGCGTAATTTCACGTCTACACGGGCGTAATTAACGCCTACACACCTGTAAACAACACGTGCATACATAGAGTAGGATGGCAAACCATAAAAGATAAGCTTTCCAATCATGTGCTGTATATGTGACAAGTTATTTCAAATCATAAAAACGTACGTAAATTTTTTTGTCATCTATTACGTAAGTTCAATACATTACATTTAATTTCACACTTCCTTGAACGTTTAATTCGATGCTGGTATGAAGAAGATAAGAGAGGACGTCCGATGTAAACTTCCCGATGATGTGCTGTATTCTGTATCTAGCTATTTCATATCGTAAACATGGTAAAAACTGAACGTAATGTTGTTAGTCTGCGAAAATATTTCGTCATTTATTTTCTAAGGCTAATGCGTTACACTTTCTCATTTTCTAATGATTCAAAGTAAGTCTGATAACAATTTAAGTTCCGAACAAATTGGAAAAATAACATTCCTACAATCATCGTCATTTTTTCCGGGCTGCAAAAAATGTTTTTTCAAGTTATGGGCTAACATTCCTACTTCTCAGGAGTTAAAATCTGACCTTAGATTCGAGATGTGACCTTTTGTTGACCTTCAGTGACTATCAAAGACTTTGTCAATTTCTGGGAACTTTCTCATGTATAAAGTCAATGGCAGGTTTTGTGATTGAAAAATGTTTTAAAGTAACCAAGTGATTGAGTAATTGAGTAACTCATGTATTTTGGACAAAAATCGTTTTTTCTGTACAAAGTTAATCCTTTCCAAACATGATGTGGCTCCAGTTCATTGTGTGAGCACAGGGCCGTGGGTCCTTCATTTCTATCTGATAGAAATAGTTTGCTTTACCTGTACAGTTGCCTTAACTCAAACATGATGAAAATGATATTTCAATCTATTCCATTTGGCTCTTCCACACGCAGGTTGTTCATCGTCCATCCTGATACGCAGCAATACTTCCGATTCCGAAATGTCTCCGTGGATAATTTAGACGAGGACGCAATATTCCAAAGTCATGCATCAAAAGTAAGGTATTTTACAACTGTTAACACCAATTCTGCTCATACTGTTACAGTTTAGCCACGGTTTCCTCAAATCCATACATACAATCCATCCCCTTATATTAGCAGACAAGTATAGTATGTAACGGACACATGTTCACTTTACTTAGAGAGTTATACCAGGATTTACAATTGATAAGGCTGAATTTCTTAATGTGCCATGCCACTGAATAATTTGCAAACATTCTAAGAAACTTACCTACTCTCGCTGGTGTTCCAACGAGTCTCGAATTTTATCATATAGTTGTTCATTGATTTCGTAGGTAGTGTGTGCTGTGGACGCTATTGTGAATGGATTAGACAAGTCTGATGATATTGTTGACATACTGCTAAAGACTGGACAAGACCATGCTGGAAGAGGTGTACAGCCATATAACTACACGGTGATGCACTCTTTTGAAAATGGGGTCCAGGTATTCTTCTTGAATACCATGGAGATATGGATAATACGTAGATACTTCAAATGGAACAACTTGCCCCATACAACTTGGGTTTTTGCTTTTGAGATATACAGTAGGGTGGTCCAAAATATGGCGAAAAACCAACTTTCTTTCGGATCATCTTCCTCATTTGACTTACTGTTGTCCATGACCTAAAACACCTGCACACCAAATTTTGAGACCCAAATCCCATGGGAAATTTACCCACGCTTCGACTGAAAGATTCAGTTATTTCATGATTTTTTGCTATTTTCGATAAATTGCCATCTCCTTTTTCCTGGTGTAAAATGTTTCTATTTTTTCATAATAAACATTTTTGTAGGACCCTTTATTACTTAATAATACTAGGAGCCCAAACACCAAATTTTGAGACCCAAATCCCATGTGAAATTTACCCATGCTTTGACTGAAAAATTGTGATTTTCACAGTTTTGTCCGATTTTCAATAGATTACTGTCTCCATTTTCCTGGTATAATATGTTTCTATTTTTTCATAATAAATATTTTTGGATGACTCTTTATTACTTCATAATACTAGGAACCCATACACCAAATTTTGAGACCCAAATCCTATGGGAAATTTACCCATGGTTTGACTGAAAAATTGTGATTTTCACATTTTTTCCGATTTTCAATAAATTGCTGTCTCCATTTTCCTGGTATGATATGTTTTTATAATAAACATTTTTGAGGACTCTTTATTACTTCATAATACTAAAAACCCATACACCAAATATCCACCAAATTTTGAGACCCAAATCCAATGATAACGTTACCCATGCTTTGACTGAAAACTGGTGCTTATGATAGCTGTTTTAGGGGCATAATATGTTAATAAACATTATGGTAATTCCTTCTTAATCCAAAGAAACACCTAAATATCAAGACTTTAAGTCTTATTGAAAGGCGACAAATTCAGTAGTTTGGGGAAATTTAGGATCTTTTACTTGTACATTTATATACTGTGATTAATATTAAGAAGTGATGACTCGACAGCAACTCAAATGCCTTGAAGATTTGGTTTGTTGGTTTCAGTAGGGATACATCACAGGACTTTGTTTGGATTCGTGTGAGATGTCATATTCTTTCTCACATCTTTGCAGGGTAAGGTCAAATATCAAATCTGATTTTCTTTGGAGAAATGATTTTTTGATTGATCAATGTATCAATGGCATGGTCTCTGTTGTAACCAGTAAGCCTGTATCAAATCTTCAAGGGATTCGAGCTTCCACTGAGCTTTGTCATTTCTCTGAAAATGTTCATGCCCTGAAAGTACACAATGTAGAAGATAGGAAGAGCAATGAGAAACACTTAAGGTAATTCTGTATGTTCAGAAATTTTAAGTGGAGTCCAATGTTATTTCTTGAACTCATTTCATACTTGGTCAGCTCTTTCAATTTTACACTGAGTTCAAATATGTATTTAGATTATTAGTTGATGGTTAGTAATTTTCTATAATGTACTATGTGCTATGTTTATACACTGTTTGTGCATCTGAATGGAATGAGTTATGTGTTCCTGAAAAAACACGGGGCTCCAGTTAGGAAGCCATTAAAACTGAAAATAAGGAATTACCTTAAAGTACTATACAACCATCTTTCACGATGTAACGTATGTAAGGCCAAACAGGATAATTAAGACAACGTGTAATACAATTTATTACAAATTGCACATCACACAACAGTGATATGGTGCTCTAAACGACAAAAATCAAAAGTATATGATCAAAGCAAACGTGAATTTCCCATGGGGTTCAGGTCTAAACATTTGGTACATATTAAATGTATGGGTTCCTAGTATTAAGAACGTATTAATGTCCTCCTAAAATGTTTAAAAACTAAATATAAGATTAATGTTGATCTATTGAAAATAGGAGAAAATTCGCAGAAAATCACAAATTTTTGGTTGAAGCATGAATTAATTTCTCATGGGGCCAGGGTCTCAAAATTTGGTGCATATTTGGGGTATAGGTTCCTCGTATTATGAAGTAATAAAGAGTCCTCCCAAAATATTTTTTATAAAAGATAGAAACATATAATACCAGGAAAATAGAGATGTATTGTATTGTGTATGAAATAACCCAATTTTTCAGTCGAAGCGTGGGTAAATTTCCCATGGGATTTGGGTCTCAAAATTTGATGTATGGGTTCCTAAGTATTATGAAGTAATATAGAGTCATCCAAAAATATTTATTATGAAAAGACATCTACCATTTTATACCAGGCAAATGGAGATGGCAATTTACCGAAAATAGCAAAAAATCATGAAATAACCGAATTTTTCAGTCGAAGCGTGGGTAAATTTCCCATGGGATTTTGGGTCTCAACATTTGGTGTATGGGTTCCTAGTATTATGAAGTAATAAAGAGTCCTACAAAAATGTTTATTATGAAAAAATAGAAACATATTATACCAGGAAAAGGGAGATGACAATTTATCGAAAATAGCAAAAAATCATGAAATAACTGAATTTTCAGTCGAAGCGTGGGTAAATTTCCCATGTGATTTGGGTCTTAAAATTTGGTGTGCAGGTGTTTTAGGTCATGGACAACAGTAAGTGAAATGAGGAAGATGATCTGAAACAAAGTTGGTTTTTCGCCATATTTTGGACCACCCTAATATACAGGGTCGATTTATCCTATGACAGGTTTACACATAGAGTTTGCTTTTCTAGTTAGGTTTCTTTACAGTTTTTGGTCCTCTCCCTTTGGTACCTGTGCTTAGATATATCGGGTGTCCCAAAAAGCGAATCGCTTTTTGACAAGCATTTTTCCAGCAATTGATCACTCAAAAATTTCTGTAAAGTAGCCTAAGGGACGGGTACTTTTTGTAATCGGTTTTATATAATGTGAAAATTGACAAATTCAAAATTGCACGTCAAAAAATCCAATATCAGAGCTGCGCAAAGAGACCTTCATAGCATTTGTACCTGCAATTAGGTAATAGCAATCAGATTTAGTCAATCAATCAGTTTTAGTCTCAAAAACAGCTTGCCTGTGTGTCAGGTTTATTGATTTGTCTCATTGTTCTCTATTTCACAAGTACGTTCTGTTCAGAATTTCATTTTGGAGGGATTAACAATGCCTTTAGTGATAAGCGATGAGGCCACTATTGAAAACTGTTTCATGGTGAAAGGTTTGAGTGGAAGATGAATCGTAAACTGGTAATGGATTGAGGTTACAACTCTCGTTGAGTTGGAGTCTTTGGGCAAAAATGCACTACATCAAGTATGCATTTAAGGATGGAATAATTATGTCATGGGAGATGGTATCGATGGAAAAACACACAATAGCATTTCTGCTTTTTAACTTAGAGCAAGGAGAGCTGGCTTCCAGAGTGCAACATTGATATTCTGTCCCATTTATGTAGATGTCGTGATTCAAAATTCGAATTCAACGTGCCACCATTTTGTTCACTACAACATTTGAATCGTGAATTTTGGTCTTAATTCCAAACGAAAAATACCAAAACTCACAAGAAATGATCGAGATATTGGTTGGAAAATATCGAGTTTCGAACCTGAGAGCCAATCTTCCTTGACTAATTAGAGGAACCTAGAAAATTATTTTTTATCATTTGTATCCTCCAACTTACTTGTTGAATTAACGTTGTTGATATGCCAGAAAGGGCCGTTAGGCGTTACGTTTTAAATGTCGGAAAACAAAAAAAATCAGACAAAATATTGCAGTGAATTAATTTTAGCTGTCCAATTCTGCATTCTCCAATACGTTACGATTTCAGCTTTGCTCCAGTACGATGTCAAATAATTATTTTGAGAAATGAAACTAATGCAATGTAGTATTTGAATGATTGTTAGTTTCTTAGTGAATTAATGTGTTAAGCATGTATGATGTATTGGAGGTCAAAAATCATATGGACATAATAAAACGTATTCATTTTTATGAAATACTTTATTAACAAGTTGGGAATTATCGGAGCACATTACATCATTTGTTATGTTGTCTGCATTTATATTAGCAAATCTTGATGTTTGTCTTAATAATCATCAATAAAGTTGTTTTTAAGAATAAACAAGCAATATTTTTTAGTATATATCGCATGGTCATGATAACCAGTTGTCGGTCATTTTGAGTTTCTGTCCACAAATCTTGTTTGAACATATTTTCAAAGTTGATAAACAATTGTATGTACTTTTACTTGTAAATTTCACATATGACATCACAATTTTGAATATTTAATGACGTGAATCAAGATTATATCTACTCGCATCTAGTCTATTACAATGGCAACGATCTGTATGGCTTAATTGACACACTTTTCAAATATGTCATTGTGAAATAGGGGAGATCGTGGCAAAACATGTCGCTCAATTTTTCTTTTTTGAAATCGGTGTCAAATCAGTTATACAGGTCGTTGCCAGGGTAATATGCAGGAGTAGAAACAAGCGTCCCGTTTTGCCACGATCTCCTCTATTTAACGTTGATTTTTTGAATTGGTGCCTGCAGATAATTGCATCAGCTATTCATGTCGTCGCAGGATTATTTGCCAGAGAAACATCGAGCGTTCCGTGTAATATATTTAAATATGTGCAAAATCAGCTATACAGGGTAATTTACTTAAGAAAATCTATTTAGGATCACCACTTTTTGGGGACATGTTGCATACGTCAACTCTCTGCGTTTCCAGCCAAACCTTTTGAAGGATCAATTTCAAAAGACCACGTGCAGTATGGCAAGTGATTTTAGACGGTCATATCTTTCACCATGAGTACTTTCTGGGCATAAATACATAAATACAATATTTTTCAGATAGTTGGATTGATATTTTACTATCATGGGGACTTCACTTAAAAGAAAACATATTGTTTTAATAAAAGCCACTGTATTTATGGCCAGGAAGTACTCATGGTGAAAGATATGACTGTCTTAAATCACTTGCCATACTGCACGTGGTCTTTTAAGGGATGATCCTTTTTATGAAAATCTCAAACTGATTAGCTTTGGGCATTCTGGTAAATTCTGGTAAGGCGGTCATTTTGGATTTTTTCTTAAATCTTGTATCTTCAACTGATTAGTGTTGGGCATTCAGGATTAAAATCTATATACAGGGTGATCATAAAGTAAGATCAAAAGTGCTCAAGATTACTTTTGTAAATATTAATGAATCTGGCTCATTTTCTCACAGAATGTTGATCTACTAATTATACATACATAAAATAAATGTCAACATGTTACATTAAATATTGTGCGTTCTATGGTTACCTTGGCAACCCATTTCGAGTGTACTCAGAGCAGTCAAAAGAGAAAGAATATGGTGTGATGTTTTCTTTCTTAATAGTTTTATACTTTGGGAAAACCACCATATTTTGAGAAAGAATATTTCTGAGGTCCCCGTAGAAATCAACTGGCTCAACAAGATTGAATCATTATTTGTCAATGTTTCCCGATCACTTTTCATTTGATATAACATCCTAGCACTATGAATAACATTTATAAATTGTCCTGAAGTAAATAAAATGAAAAAAGTATTCTTTATCAACAGAAATTTAAAATTCACCGTGCGGATGCCGTGGGAAATGTGACTGCAAAAGTATGAGAGCGCAGAAATTCTACGGCGAGCGTAGAAAAGCTACTGGCCGCAGAAATGATAGACCGCACGGCGGCCGTGGGAAATGTGACTGGGGTGTAATGCGAGGATTGATACTCAATACTAGATACATTTAATATATCTTGGTCACATGATATTTCACTGCTTTCAATAAATATTGCTTTTTTCTTTTCGATTATCATTCACATACAATCATTTTTCTTTACTCCAGGAATTCAAGGCAGTAATGGAATGTTTCCTGGTTGAACGACTTGGTACTCTCTTAACCGACTTTGATAGGCGATGCTGGGAGAAGCTACTCGACTTCATTGTCCAGGGTATCTTAACTGGCCACAAGATGGCGTTTCGGGACAATAATAACGTAATTAATAATGAACAGCAGGTGGTTTATTAAACGTTAAGAAATTCTGAGTCCTTTGTGTATTCCACGTACGGTACTGTCTCATTTAACATTCTGTTTTTCTAACTGTTAACATTCATTTATATGATGTGCTTGTGCTTATCTCAGACAAATTAATCCACGAACGGTGCACTTGCTGAATATATGCGCGTGGAGGACTGAGTAGTATGAAATCGTCTGAAATCATATTGATTTGAACTCAAATTATTTATTGTCAAGTTGTCATCGTATTTGTTTATTACTTCTCGTATTTCTTTAACGGACCTTAATAAAGTAAAATAAAATAAATTATCGTGAAGATGGTTTAGAAAATTCCATTTTCAACCAACGTTTAACGAGGCGTATAGCCTTTTTACTTTTTCGTGAAGCCACTCAGTAAAATTGCGATTTCTCTACAACCTGATGTCCAACCATGGTTATTCAAATATCTGTTATATGTGTTACTGACACGTTTGGGCGTCCAGAAATGACAACGTCTACCCAAAGTTTGCACGCAAAATTGACGTAATTCATGACTGAAATCGGGAAGACAAAATTTGAGATTCACAAACAAAATTGCTTGTGAAAACTTTTTACAAAAGTGTTCCAGAGACTATAATCTACTTGGCTAAGGTTTTAATTGAAGATTCATTGCCTTATTAAGCAGGTAGAGGGGCATACAGAACACGGAAGCAAATGCTATGTTGATATGTATTTCAGTTTGAACATGTCATTGCATTTCACGTAGGCCAGTGTTTTATATGGGGATTATAATATGTACTTGTTTACATGAACGTAAATCATTACATGAAATCTGCAGTCTTCCGGGTTTTATCTGGAGTTTGTATTGTCTTATTGAGGCTTTTCGACATTAAAATAAACCTTAACTAAATGGATTTGTGTCTCGGGAACATTTTTGTAAATAGTTATTACAAACAATTCTGAAAGAATATCACACATTTTTGTCTTCTCGATTTCAGTCATGAGGTACGTCAATTTCGCAAACATTGGTTAGACGTTGTCATTACCAGATGCCCAAACGTGTCAGGAACACATAAATACTCAAATGATGTTGATTGGACATCAGGGTGCAGAGAAATCGTAATTTTACTGAGTGGCTTCACGAAAAATAAGCAGCATTATAGGCCACCTTAAAACTGAAACGTCATTTGTACAGGAACGTTGAGTATCCCACTATTCTATCAAGGCTCTGATGATGTACAGGAACGTCGTTTGAGTATCCCACTATTCTATCAAGGTTCTGATGATGTACAGGAATGTCGTTTGAGTATCCCACTATCCTATCAAGGCTCTCATGATGAACAGGAACATCGTTTGAGTATACCACTATTCTATCGAGGCTCTGATGATGTACAGGAATGTCGTTTGAGTATCCCACTATTCTACCGAGGCTCTCATGATGTACAGGAACGTCGTTTGAGTATCCCACTATTCTATCTAGGCTCTGATGATGTACAGGAACGTCGTTTGAGTATCCCACTATTCTATCAAGGTTCTGATGATGTACAGGAATGTCGTTTGAGTATCCCACTATCCTATCAAGGCTCTCATGATGAACAGGAACATCGTTTGAGTATACCACTATTTAATCGAGGCTCTGATGATGTACAGGAATGTCGTTTGAGTATACCACTATTCTATCGAGGCTCTGATGATGTACAGGAACGTCGTTTGAGTATCCCACTATTCTATCAAGGTTCTGATGATGTACAGGAATGTCGTTCGAGTATCCCACTATCCTATCAAGGCTCTCATGATGAACAGGAACATCGTTTGAGTATACCACTATTCTATCGAGGCTCTGATGATGTACAGGAACGTCGTTTGAGTATCCCACTATTCTATCAAGGTTCTGATGATGTACAGGAATGTCGTTTGAGTATCCCACTATCCTATCACGGCTCTCATGATGAACAGGAACAACGTTTGAGTATCCCCCTATTCTATCAAGGCTCTCATGATGTACAGGAATGTCGTTTGAGTATCCCACTATTCTATCAAGGCTCTCATGATGAACAGGAACATCGTTTGAGTATCCCACTATCCTATCAAGGCTCTCATGATGTACAGGAATGTCGTTTGAGTATCCCACTATTCTATCAAGGCTCTCATGATGTACAGGAATATCGTTTGAGTATCCCACTATTCTATCAAGGCTCTCATGATGTACAGGAGATCTGCTGCCGATTGTCATCTCATTCCTTTTTCCTTGGACTTTTATTTAGGTTCCTTTTTTTCTAGCATATGGTTCGACTGTTCTAAAGATTCGAAAGTGAGGTTCACTTTAGGTGATTCAAACGAGACTAGTAATTGTGTGTAAAGTCTGTGCAGCTTTAAATCAAGTTTTGTATATTTTATGGTTTTAAGTCCATCATCAGGGTCTCTTATCACATGATAGCTGAAAATAAAAGTACATATTGATCTTGTATTTCACATATCAATGTTATAATATCATATTGTACAAGTACGTGATATTGCCAAAGATTTGTTGATCGATATTCAATATGTAAAGTTGTTTTACTTTACATACTCCAACTTTGCCATATGCATATTTCTTTCATACTCAATTATTTTAATTTAGAGATTTGAATAATGTTAGCAAATTATGAGTCATTTTCAAAGTCATTATAACCAAGTTCTAGGTATGGTAGGCATAGCAAATGATTAAAGACAGTCATATCTTGGATAATGCTTATATTGTGATCATAAAGACAACTTTTTTTTCATTAAAAGTATATGATTCCATTTACGGAAAGTAATCGGGATGTCGTTGCTCAAAAGTAAACGGATCATTAATTCACTTGTTGCCAACACTTTTTCAGTTTCTTGAGTTACGAATTATGCATGGTCAGTGAACAGTCTACCGGGAAATATTGTTTGTATGAAATGCGGAAATATTAAATAGCTATAAATTCAAATGCAGACGTATAATTGGAAAAAATAATTTGTCTTGTAAAGTTTAAGGAATTAATTGCAAAACTGAACAGGGAAAAACGTAAATGGACTCTCAATTTTTAATAATTCATCATTAGGGTTCTTTTAAAAGTCGCTTTGGGAACAAAATCCTTATTTGCACCCGTCCAGGTACATTATCTTGTGAAAGTACTACAAGTGTAAGAGCAATTTCCTTGGTATATTCGGTTCCGATTCATTAAGACAAAGACTATTTTAAAGTTTTTCCTAATTTAAATTCGAATATTTTATTAACTACAATACACTACAAGCCATTTTAGTTATTCAGTTATTATCATGTATGTAAAAATGATACCTTACACAAAGGATATTATTTAGACATGCGTTAAGTATAAATCTCATTGTAAGAAGATTGCTGACTGGGAAAATGCAAATTTCAACATTAATCTTTGAGAAATCAATAATTGTTAGCACAGATATCAGAAATGCCAACTATAAAACTCGAAATTCTGAATACCAGGATATTTGTTATTAAATTTACTTTCCGTTAATCAATATTATTACGGTCGTTCAAAATGTTTCATTAACGTTTCTCAAGAGAAGATATTTTATTATATTTACATGAAAAATAGTTTCAGCTTCCCCTTATGCATATTTTTTACTTTTAAATTAGAGCCACTGTGACGCCAGTAAAGAGGGGTGTTCGATGAGCTTATTCACCAGCTGTGGCCTTTTTCGCCCGGTGTAAATCTAAAATCCATCCCATCAATAATCGAAGAATGTCAAACGAACGGTTCAAGGAATGAGGATAGAATAGAATACTGTGTATTTGTTAATCACATGACATTGACCTCGAAGGTCGCTTGAGACTTACATACCCCAATAGGTTGAATTCAATGCTAGGAATTTTCTATATAAAATACTAATGATCTCTAGGCATTCTTGTTTTTGTAAAATATTCCCCGTAAGTGATCTACTGATCTAGTGGTGAATGTTACAGTGAATAATTAAACCAAAAATATTTCAAATCAATATAAGTGGATACCAGCTGCACTTTCAGTGATTCCGCTAGGGGTATTCCCATCCCTGGTCCTTCGGGCTTCGGGGAATACACCTTGCTCGTATCATTGAAAGATGAACAGGTATCACCCTATGCTTAGTGAGCGGACCTAATTTCAAGGGTGATGGTAAGACGAGGCATGGCGCCCAAAAACCAAAGAATATTAGTTCCATAATCTTTTAAGTCGTATTATTGCAGCATTAGGTGATGATATTGTGATATTTTATACTGTTTTAGAAGTGAAAGATGTTAAACTATGCATACTGTTTGTTTTACATCCAATAAAACGAATAGTTAAGATGAAACAGTCGTTTAAAGATACAATTTTAATTTACCGCAAGAAATTACAACCTAATATTGTCAATATGTCAATAATTCCTGATCGATGTCACATATTAAGATATATGTACCTAGATATGTTTTATTTTTTCATATATGCGAAATAAGGCGGTCTCTAGTTATGTACATCCAATACAAAATGAATGTTTACTATTCGGCGATCAGAATTTCGATGACGAGCGATGGCGATGTAATTTGCGAAGAAAGCATCAGTGCACCTAGTTACAGGCCAGGTTTGGGCGCCATGCATCGTCTTTACCATCACCCTTGAAATTAGGTCCGCTCACTAAGCATAGGGTGAACACCTCAATAGTATGACGTATTTGTTAAGTATGACTTGTTTGCCAATGTTCACTTTATTGCTAGGTGTCTTTCGAAGATTAAGTTAGGGATAAACCTTGAGTATTGTTTTTTAGAAGATATAATAGCCGAGGCCGCTATGCCAAGGCTATTAATTCTCATAAGAACCAATACAAATTTTTATCAAACTTAAACCCGACATAGAGTCTTATGAAAGCTAATGGCCAATGGTTCAAATTTTAGGAAAACTTGATTTATTTTTTACTGATTATTGTACAAATATTTAATTCTATTGAGCTGAATACCTGTGCATCTTTCACAAGTGATATTCTCTATGAAGCCCGGGGGCTAGTGGAATATCATCTTGTGAAAGATACACAGGTATTCACCGAAAATAGAATTAAGTATTTGTTTTATTACTCATTGTTGTATTCCTCACTCACATTCATGGAATAACAAACTATTGATGTCTAATTAATTATAACAATGTACTCACGGGTATATATAAAAATTAAAATTACACTGGACTAAGTATGATTCAACGGAAGACACGTGGCCTCTGTCGAACATCGCTTGTTATTTTTTAGTCACGTGTTGAACATGGACCAATTAGAGAGTGGGGAATATGACATAGTGATATAATAAAAGGTATTCGCGTTGAGAAGTGAGTGGATGTAATTAGTTCAGCTTCTAGGCACTCCATGTAACAGTTTAAAATTTGATTTCTTATTTTTACTCTTCAATTATTGAATGAGTGAATAGGGTATATTTATTTCAGTTTTAGTGTACTGCATGTGACAGTCAATCATCTTTTGTGCCACACTTGTTTTGGATAGCTTACCAAGTGTACATTCTTTAAGAACAATAGAAATAATGTACTTCTTAAACAACCGCACATTATGTTGTGTTGCTACCCAAGTAGGGTTTAAAGGGTGACGCATATCGTTTAGCAAATCGAACGCTCGTTTCTGGTGTTGCTCACCGTTTAGTATAAAAGGCCCGATCCCGGAATAATACTCAAGGGTTCACAGGTTCGATGTCGTTGTGTCAACACCTCTAACTGTTATATAGCATAAGTATATTATAGATCGTCACTTATAAAAGGGTGATTTTTATTTTGACAAACCAATTCCAAATTTATGGGTGAAGTTTCAGGATCTTCTATTTGTGTATAATAAGGAAAACTTGGCATCTAAATTTCCCCATAACGTAATAGCACACAGCTTGGCATATGAAACAAAGCAGTTCTAATACAAGGATTTATATTGGCTGTTGTACATGTACTGTTTGAACGCAATCACTCCATGGATAACGTTTTCAAAATCATTATAAACGGATTACTTTATCTCAAAGACAATTTCAATAAACTGGATTTTACAGAACTCCCCTTATTTCTTAAAAATGGACTGATCCAGTTGATTCGCCTGGAGCCGCCATATTGTTTTTATACGGGATGCTTATCGGAACCCTTTAATAGTATAACATGCCTGCCGATGTTTACATTCGGAGATTGTATAATATTACTTGCCTGCCGATGTTCACTTTATTGCTAGGTGCCATTTGGAGATTATATAATATTACTTGCCTGCCGATGTTCACTTTATTAATAGGTGCCATTCGGAGATTATATAATATTACTTGCCTGTCGATATTCACTTCATTAATAGGTGCCATTCGGAGATTATATAATATTACTTGCCTGCCGATGTTCACTTTATTAATAGGTGCCATTCGGAGATTATATAATATTACTTGCCTGCCGATATTCACTTCATTAATAGGTGCCATTCGGAGATTATATAATATTACTTGTCTGCCGATGTTCACTTTATTAATAGGTGCCATTTGGAGATTATATGATATTACTTGCCTGCCGATGTTCACTTTATTGCTAGGATCTCTTGCATGTCTTAACATAGTGTAGCTCAACTGGGTTCGTGTCGGTCTTACAATATCAAGGCTATGTTTTCTCACCCTAAAAAGAGACTATATGTTCAATCAGCGTATACTTATTTTAGAAAAAGCAACAATATTGTTTATCGGAAATGGTGGGAGTCTGCAAATGATTTATATTGCTTCATGTCTCAAGTTCTTATTTTGTTCATAATTTCATATGTTATATGTGTATTGCAATAGCTAGTATACGTGTCATGAAGTGACACAAAAGCATCGCCTAGGGGATCTGATTCTGGCGTTTTTGTCACTATTTATATTCTATGAGTTCATAGTATTTATCCTTGTATTCTACAAAGAGTGATGACATCTCCATCTACACTTACCGCCCACCAAGGTCATCATCCTCCCCTCCCCATCCCCAAAAGCTGTTGGAATATCCATTAACTTTTTTAAATTCATCTTTCTGAAATGCTACGACACCTCCAAAGGCATTCTTATATGGCAAGCTGAAATCAGAGTAAACATTCATTAAGCGACATAATTTTTTAGATTAACCCAAAGGTATTCTCAATACTTTGCTTTGTTATATCAATTTGGCGAAACAAGGTATAGAAGGTATAGTAACACATAGCCTAAGTAACTTTTTCAGATATGATCGAGTTAAAACTGAAAAAGTTTTCGTACGAAAATGCATTACAACTTAGCTTAGGAACTAAAGAAGCTTTTCTCCTAATATTTTGATTAACACTGGGATAACCACTCGATTGCGTATCAAAACGTTCTCACACTCGTACGTTACTAGTAGGGTCGCTTATGGTTCATACATAGGCATACGTTGATACATATTCTAGATAATATGGTATTTTCTAAGTTGCATTGTCACTATATTTTGGTTAAACCCAAAATGAATAAAAATGAATTGCAATAGTTGTAACAAAAGCACAGAATCTATAATCTATCACATTTGATTAATGAAAAGATTCATCTAAAAACTTCTAAAATGGTTAAGGAAAAACAGATGGCCACCCAAAGGTCAATTTGCAGGACATGGTAGTCTGCAAATTGTGTACGAATTTTAGTGAAGAAAATCCAATGAGTCGTCTAAAAATTTCTAAGATATCTACCTAGTTCTCCATGTGACCCGATAGAAAGCTTAACATTGATCGCTATAATGATGGCACAAGTCGAGATGTTCCTTAAATATTTTTTTGTATATCAGAATTTTACTCTAGCTTTCAAATATGTCATCAGACTATGATAATACTGAAAATTAAAAAAGTTATTAAAGAAAAAGTGACCATTGAACTTTTCTGTCCGGGCTACTATTATATGAGAATTGACAAATTCAAAAATGCATGTCAAAAAATCTAATATCAATGAAAAAGCCACTTATTTCAGTCTGAAGGAAGCTGTTTTTTCTAAGCAGAATTGCTTTTATTTTTCCATCGATATCGCCTTCGATGACATAATTATCCCATCCTTTAATGTTGGATGTAGTGCATTTTTGTTATTGACAGTAATATGACTCCAACTCTTGCCCTTCATAATCCCCTCATAATTGATCTTTCACCCAAAACAGAGAACAATGAAACAAATCAATAAACCCGACACGCTGTTCTTGAGACTAAAACAGATTGACAGATTCAATCACCCGATAGTAGGCACAAATTCTATGAAGTCTCATTGCGCAGCTCTGATATTGAATTTTTTGACATGCATTTTTGACTTCTCAAAATTCATTTTCATTCGTTGCGTACCTCACTACTTCTCTGACGATTGTAAAACTACCGGGGCAAACCGGATCTCAGAAATCTTGAGAAAATCCCATCGACAATAACAAATCAGTAAGTAATACTGAATCAATATCGAATATGACAAAATCTTATGTTCTGCTTATTCCAGGCATTATTGTACCTAATACCTAAATCTGGGACTAAATCTCTGTAAAGATTTATTTTATTATAGAAATGTATCATAGTTAGTGATAAGTCATGTAATTATCATGCAAGAGACACAAAAATGTGTATTTTTAAAAGTAGGTCACATTTGCTCCCAATTTAAAGATCTGCATGAGAGAAAAATTGAGGTACGATTGATCTGAAAGAAATGCTAGGAGATTTTTAAATTTGAAAATTCTCACCTAATATGTAATCGAGCTCTTTGATATTTGTACAACTTGCTAATGATACCCGATTGCGATTGCTGAGAAAACACTTTCAAAAGCGATTCATTTTTAGGACATCCGATGTCAGCCCAAGAATCACATTGTTTCCTAGGTAACACATATATATGTATTTCATAATTGAGTGGGTTTGGGGTAGATATCACCCGGGAATATATATCATATCTGAGGAGCGGGCAGGATATATTGTATATGTCCCGCTCTAGGCCAAATGCGGGCAGATATAATATATCCATCCCGCTCCCGGGAATTTTTTCAAAAGTTTAAAAAAGTTTAAAAAGTTTAAAAATTTAAATTTTAGAAGTTTAAAATTTTTCAAAAAGTTTAAATGTTACAATTCTATTGTATTGAACTGAAGGAATATTATGAAAATGTTAAATATAAATTGTGCTTTTTATACAGTATAGGCCTATCTTGTCATTTGAAAAAGGTGGTAAAGGTTATATCTACCCCAAACCCACTCAAGTATGAGATACACCAGTTATGTACGGTCGGTTTTGGATACAGTGTTTATCCCGCGGGGTATATGTGTATCTCCCTCGGTCGCTGCGGTCCCTCGTGAGATACACATATTTCCCTTGGGATAAACCCTGTATCCAAAACCTCCCAGTACATAACCCTTATTTATCCCATACTTGGACGTGTTACGGGTACATAAAGCCGGTTTGTCAAAACTTATATTTTCATCAGCGGGCAGATATAGCTTTACGTTCCGCTCCGAGCGGGCAGATATAGTATATCTGCCTGCTACGTCATAATCACTGTTCCCGTATTGGTTCTTTTTTTGTAACGTTCGCATTAGTCTACATACTGTAAATTGACAGTGCAGAAAAACGCAGATAATCGCCGGATCTGTTTGATGCTTTAAAGAAGGGAAGGAGCAGTATACCCCGTTAATAATCAAAGATTTGAACAGGAAAAGAAACAAGAATACAAAACTGGACATGAATATTTTAAAATAATTCTACGGTTGGTTGCAAAGTTTCTGAACTTTGGCCAATTGAACAATGTGATTGGTATGGGATAAACAGATCATCCTATAGTCTGTTCAGGATATTTGGATTATTCCTTGGCCAATATACAGGGTGTCAAATAAGTCCCGTCCCCCCTCTACAGCCAAAACCAAGATATTTGGTACCATTGAAAAGGTCTTCCAAAGTTACGTTGATTGGCATATATATGACATATGTCAATTAATCTCACAAAGGACCTTATACACCTAGGGTGGTCCAAAATATGGCGAAAAACCAACTTTCTTTCGGATCATCTTCCTCATTTGACTTACTGTTGTCCATGACCTAAAACACCTGCACACCAAATTTTGAGACCCAAATCCCATGGGAAATTTACCCACGCTTCGACTGAAAGATTCAGTTATTTCATGATTTTTTGCTATTTTCGATAAATTGCCATCTCCTTTTTCCTGGTGTAAAATGTTTCTATTTTTTCATAATAAACATTTTTGTAGGACCCTTTATTACTTCATAATACTAGGAACCCATACACCAAATGTTGAGACAACAGTAAGTGAAATGAGGAAGATGATCTGAAACAAAGTTGGTTTTTCGCCATATTTTGGACCACCCTATTATACACCCTCCATTGGGATCTCCCCATGGGAAAAAAATAATTCATCTGATTTTTCAAAATGAGTATTCTGCTTCAATTATTACATTTATATGCACACTAGTATCTTGTTGACCTATATCCAGCACTGTATTGGTGTATAGGCCACTTATTAGGGTCATAATTCAATCATGAAGTGTAGAGGCATAGATTCCAAACCAGGAAGTATTTTTGTGTCTGTCAAAATCCATTTACATCCTACGCATCCCTGCATCTTATCCAAATATGTTACTACATAATGAAATATAAGAGTATAATCTTTGGTTTTACAAACTTGTATGATATTTGATAAGTGTAAAAGTTGTTTTTGGAGCATTTTTCTATAGCCATTTTGTAGGGGAAAAAATGATGAAAAATGTACAATCTTTTAATTTTAAGTATGACCTGAATCGATTGCAAACTTCATATTTGCACATTTGATGAGATAAACCATTTGTGCCGTATTGTGAAATTATTAAGTTTGCAATCGATTCAGGTCATAGTGTATTTTTGGTATTTCTGTGATAATCAATGGAAACCAATGGCCTCTATTGGGATCTGCTGATATCCTCATGTTAAGTCAATGGTGCACAGCCTCATGTAAGTCAATACAACCTTACTGAACGGAATGATCCCTATCTCCGCTTATGTGTGTCCGAGCACTTTAATATTTTCCAAAGTATTATATGACATTTTATTCTTCATGTTACACCTACGAATGATTCATTTTGACCATAGGGATATTTGCCAATAATTGCACCTTGTCCTTTTTACATTGTATCAGTTAAGGAGACCATAGGCCTAGAAACATGGCAATTTGGCGTATTTGGCAGGATTTTAAGAATCAGATATAAGAAAGGTCAAAGGGCCAAAACTTGATTAAACATGTATATGGCAATGAATTTAACCAATTTCTGGATAGGGTCAGATGTGTAGAAAATAGAGGTGCACGGAAAGTGGTGAAAACCTTTTTGTAACAAGTGGAATGCGAAAACGATTAACTTTTTGACATATTTCTGAGGTCATATCCTTGTCATTTTGACGCAAAAAAGCTGCTTAAAGGAGGGTACGTTAGCCATAAAGGACATGATAAATATAGGTCAATTTCATCCAAAGTACTTGATAGTTGGTGAGTTAACAAAACTTTGAATGATCTTGCCAATGGTATATCACACTAGGCACCATATATTAAGGTTTTAGCTGTAGCAGGGGGGACGGGACCTACGGCCCTCGGGCAGGTATATTATATTGGCCTCGGGATAATCCCAATATCCTGAACCTCATATAGGATAATCTCTATGTATATGAAGTATACATATACCTGCACCCACGGGGGAAAAGTGCATGGAAAGACTATACTATTGCGAAAATAATTTTGACTTTATGGCTGTCACTTGTTGTTGATAGCCACTAGCTATATATTAAGTTCAATCGTTTATAAGTTGGCATTTTGCTTGCTGCCTAATTTGGGCATGGTTTTTCGAGTAAATGAATCAAACGTCTCTTATTGTAAATATTTCATTTATGACGCTGATCAATTCTTTAGTCATGTATACTTTTGACCTTTGACATAGATGTAGTTAGTTCAAATATTATAGATATTATTGAGTTATTTTCTGTTGCTTTTAAATCACAAATTGTTTAGGTCAAGGGGTTGTCATTACATATAATTTCAAATGTTTCATTCATCAAATTTCCTTTTTATAATGTGTGTAATATCAAATGGCAATGCAAAATACTGATTACAAGGTAAACACAATGATTTTAAGCTTAACAATCAACAAAGACCAATAATCTTTTTTGGTTAATTTAGATTAATAAATCTTCAATTCTATGATTCTACTATTGATAATGATATATATTTGTCAATGGAGACCTGGATGGTTTGCATTAGGTTATGGGGTCAGATTAGACCACAAGATGGAAGGTTGTTGGTCTCTATTCAGTGTCGTAGGAACTTAATTTTTATTAATTAATCTGGATAGACGTAGAAACAAAGTCATGAATAAATGATAAAATAATGTGGAGTCAGCAGCTGAAACATTAAATTAAATTAAAGTAATTGCATTACCAAAGGAATGTTTAAATTAAATCAACTTTTGAAATAATTTCAGCTGTGTAAGTGTGTCACACCACCATAATGAAAAATTTAGGATTGTGTGCACATTACTTATCTAAACAGGAAATGCTTTTAAGACCTGATTATAGGATATGAGTGGGTTGAATTATAGGAAACTATATGCAAACTAATCATTATCTGTACACTTTTTATCTCATTTAAAGTGATCAACCGAAGTTTATAAAGTGACATGATGAAATATCCTTACTTTTCACAATTAAATAGATACATTCTAAATTGAACTTTAATCATTTAACTATTTATAGCTGTGGACTTTTGATATCTACTAACTAACTAAAGTGAATAGATACACTAAAACTGATGAATAGTCGTGTTTAAGGGAACCTGCAACTATCTGCCATGTTATCCGACCCGAAACTTGGTAACTATCTACTGGCATCTTGGTTATTTATTTAGATTTTAAGGACTGACTACATCCTGACCATCTCATTCCGGAACTTGTATTTTAGTTTTGCAATTTTGTCTCCCTTCTACTGCTATACTTCTTATTCGATTCTGTCTTTAGATTTGAACCTAGATCAGTAAATATACCAAATACTAGACATTGATATTGCAAGAAACTTGCGGAGGCCCTCGTAGGCGCGTTTGACAATTTAAAAGTCAAATCTCAAATCTGAGGTTATATTGGAACTCCTGGTAATTTGTAGATGATGTTTAAAAAAAAGTTGCTCAATTTAAAAAATCAACTTTCAAACAAAGGGGAAATCTCAAATCTAAGGTCAGATTTGAACTCATGAGATTTAAAAAATGGGTCAATTTGAAGCAAGACTTTCAACATCTCCAAATTGATGCAAATTTTAATAGATGGTTTATATAAATATGTATAGAACTTTTTGAGAAATGTATATTTTCATTTTCAGCAAAAATATTGATTTGCAGTCTCCATCTTTGAGAAACTTAGATAGTAGCACAGTTTGTGACCTACTTTGATGACCCTGGCCTTAAAAAGTTATTTCTTTTGTGACAAATTTGAATTAAAAAAGGTCAGATTTAACTTCTGAGACTTTGTAAATTTGAAATCAATTTGTCAAATGGTTCGCTAGGTAACGCGTAGACGAAAGGTTTCAGACAAGATTTAGCAAGAATGCCTCAAACCTAATCAATCATCGATCTTCATACAAAGAAACATTCCTTAAAATTAAGAATCGATCCATCAAATGGTTCGTCTGGAAACTCGTTGACAACACTTTACAGAAAAGATTTTAGGACGGAAAATCTAAGATGGCCACTTTAACATTTATCCAGAATGACCAAAAGTTCAAGATGTTCATAGAAAGAATATGATAATTTGAAATCGATCCCTCAAACTGTTCGGCTGGAAACGCGTAGACAAGACTTTATGGACAAGATTTTAAGATTGGAAATGCAAAATGACCGCTTTAACATTTACCAAGAAGGACTAACAATTAATCAGATCGAGATATTCATACGGATTGCCAGGAAATGAGACAAGAATTTAGGACAAAAAAACGAAATGGCCAAATTAACATTTTCCAAGAATGCTAATAAGGATGGCCTTGTAAACTGATCAGTTCTAGATTTTCACCCCAGACAAGATTTTAGGACGGAAAATCTAAAAAGCAGCATTACGATTTACACCAAATGCCAAAAATATGATTATCTCAAGATTCTCATACAAAGAATCATTTCAAAAAATTTGAAATTGATCCTTCAAATGGTTTGTCAGGAAACGCGTAGACGAGACTTTACAGACACGATTGTAAGACGGAAAATCCTAAATGGCCATCTTTTTTACCATTTACTCAGAATACCGAGAAACTGATAATTTTTATATTGTTACACACACAAAGAATTATCCCTGAAATCAACCCGACAAGACAAGACTACAGAGAAAACTTCAAGAAGGAAAATTCAACATATTTTGCTTAAACTTGTAAACTATATTGATAACCTAAAAATTAAGGTACCTGTACAATTTCAAGCAAATTGATGAAATAATTGTGAAGTTATGACAAAAAAGCTGAAAACCTGATTTTCCTAAAATGGAACTAGCAGACATTTTGAATCTTTGCAACATATTTAGCTGAAACTTGTAGACATTATTGATAATGTAGAAATTAAGATACTTGCACAATTTTAAGCAAATTGATGAAATACATGTACATTTGGAGTTGTGATGAAAAAAGAGCTGAAAGCCTGGTTTTCTGTAATAAAAGGCGATTTGAATATTTGCAACATATTTCGCCGAAACTTGTAGTCATTGTTGATAATCTAGAAATGAAGGTACCTGTATATTTTCAAGCAAATTGATGGAATTTGTATTGAGTTATGACCAAAGACAAGCTGAAATCTTCCGCAATAAAAGTAGCGGCCATTTTGAATGTTTGCAACGGACGGACGGACAGTCAGACGGATGGATGGACAGACAAGTGGGCGATAACAATAGCTAAAAATGAGCTTAAGATTGCCGGGGCACGATCCAAAAACTCTTAGGAAATTAGTTCGGTCATTAATACTGCATGGATATTGCTAAAACTTTGACAAGACATGTTGTATATGAGGCAAACCAGCGAGGAAATTCCCACGGAGGACCAATTGCAAAATGTGAAGATAGATGATCACTTTGTTCTATATTTCTACACGTTTCCAAGGTGGCGGTTTTTAAAAACGTTTCGAATAATATATATTATGTTCATCATTGGTGAGTTAACCAATATCATAGCTTGTTATTTCACAAAAGGGTTAAGGGAGATGTAAAGGAATCTGCTTTTATCGATCAAAATATCACATCGACATGGAATTCGTAAACTAAACGGTGAAAATTACGAAGGTGGAAGAGACCTAAATAGTCCGTTTGGTTTGTAATGTCAAAATTCCTTGCAAAGTATTCAACTATTTTAAACAGTTCCTTACGACATCACTTGATATTTTCTTACGCATTAATTCTTATTAGAAGTGAACATCTCATAAAATTTGGTGAATTTAATCGGAAGGAAACACGAAAGAATATGCAAATCGTTTTTTCAACTCTTCGTCTGTCATATTGGCTTCATTTTTGGCTTTTATTCTAAAATTTGAATTGCCAGTATCACAGTATTATTTCCTGATATTTAAATCAGTTATTTATAGCCCGATTTATAGCAAAATGCAAAGATTAGTACGCGTTAAGCGTAAACTTATTGCTATTGATTTTTCAGTATCAGTCATATCCTGGATTGAATTCTGGGGCGTTGGGATACTGAATCGTATCCCCGGGCCGTATCCCAACGGCGACGTCATTTTCACTTTGTATCCTACTCTAAGTTGAGAGTGCGTGTTAATACAGAATATATTTCAGTCACATGGACCAATAAGGGTTCAGGGAATTTCACCATCATGGAATAACATTTGATATTCAACGGAAGCCACGTGACATCCTTTGGATATCTTGTTATATATGTATATCATAGCTTGTTATTCTCACGTGTAGAACACGGTGGGATAGTCATCACGTGACCTTCAAAATTGATGGTGTCTGAACAAGGTGTACGATTTTCTCGATTAAGCCAGAAAAATGAATATTTTTCATATTTATACTTTGTTAACAGCGTCAAATTTCTCCCCATTTACAGTATGTATACTATGTCAGTCTTTCAAATGAACCTAAATTGACAAGCAGAGGACGCATATTATTTGAGATATGACTGTTTTTCGTTTCGAAAAAAGATGGTGTCTGAACAACTCTAAAATTCTGTATGATGGTGTCTGTACAGATTTTATAAATACACGACATGGATACCAGTCTCCATATTTTCATGTGTAATTGTTTATTATATACTATGCATTCCTGTACTCTCGTATATTTAAGGCTTTGTATAAAAACCTAGTACCTCGTACCCACGTCCCGACCCATGTACGTGGGGCATGATACAGTCTTTGAAGGGTTCACTTTTTAAAATATAAGATCATTCAATCTTTGTCAATGCTGAATTGTAAATGCATTAGTGCACTCACAGGCCTACATTAGTCCAGCGGAATAATGGCATATTGAAACTTTTGGTTGCCTTCTAGGATGTATGCTATATCTTTGTATTTTCTTTATCTATAAGTTAATTACTTTCAAAATCAGAACTGTGCCGGACTGGCACTGGTGGGCAAATTTTTTTACAGCATTGTATAGGTGGCGCCCCTTGTAAAATGCCCATTTCACAAATTTTTTTTTAAAGGGCTGTTGGTAGAGTTGAAAACTTTAACCAATTCAGATAAACTGTATTTAGTCTAAACAACATGTCAATTTTGTTTCATTACATAGAATCACAAATTTAATGAGATATGCTTGATTTGTTACCCTAGCGCCACCTATTTTTAAGGGGTCACTATGTTTAATAAGCATATTTTGCAAACTAAACAAAGTTGTGATCTGAAATTATTCATGACTCTAAATTAACCCATGTCAGAGATAGTGTGAAAATATGAGACTTGTACTTTATTTATTTGAAGAGAAAAAAATATTAATATAGACTTCCTTGTATTCAGCAATATTAATATGTATGAAAAATATCACTGTTATTACTGTGAAACATTGAAAAATATAATATCAGCAGATTCTGTGAGTCTATCTATCAAACTAAGCTATTTATGTAAGATACATAGGTTCTTTAAATTAAAATATTTCAGAAAATTATAATGTATACCCTTTTATAGGGGGAGGAGGGGGGGGGGGGGTAGATGACACGTTTAAAATGTGAAAGAAACTCATTGTTGACAGTGTAAGTAGGTCATCCCTGTTGTATAAGGGTTAAATCTTAGACCATTCATTGGAAGTGTTACATCTGTACCAGGGACACCATCATTCGGGGGCTACAATACTAGGTTAGCTAGGACTAGTGGCGACATCATTAAACCTGCAATAAAACTTGCCTACAGCCCACTTCTTGATGTTAAGCCAGTGGACCCAAGCACAATGTTAACCATCATGCATCAGGCAAAGGAGTTGACCTGAACATATAGGCAAGATTACACAATTTTTAGAATGCACCAGCAGTTGTACAAAGTAGCCACTGATGTCATTTTCTGGACCCCAACAACCTTTATTATACAGGGTGGTCAAAAATGGAAACCCTTACACCATTTTCCTCATATCTTTGTCATTTAAAAAAATAACTCCCTGATATTTTGCATTTGTACATCATTCAATTTGCTACAAGCCTACTGAATTTCATGACCATCAGATTGATAGTCACACTTTTACAGCACATTAAAGAACATACCCCAGTGGCCACTTTTGGGCTGTCGGGAAACCTGTACTCGTAGTCTAAAATGTCCCTATCTGTGGGGATATGGCAGAGATAGAGTATGACCTCAGGACAATTGCAAACCTCAAAACTGAGACCATCCATGTCATTCAGGCCATACCTGCTGAGGAATGCATTAGGGCCATTGATAACTGTGCTGTTTTGTCTACAGCGCGATGATGGCCAAACCTGAGGCATGTTATTCTAAGTGCTGTGAGATTGTGACTATCAGTCTGATGGTCATGCAATATGGTAGAGTGGTTGGAAATTGAATGATGTACAAATGTGTGAAATATCAGGGAGTAATTTCCGAGAATGACAAAGATATAAGGAAAATGTAGGGTTTCCATTTTTTGACCACCCTGTACATTCATCAACAGGCTCTGGGACATGTACATGCTCATAAGTTTTGTTGGTTGTGTCGGCATCCTAATGTCAGACAGTTGAAAAGTAGAGATAACCAATTTGCTGGGGTAACCAAGATTAACAGGCAAGAATTACCCTAACAATGTTCATGACAAGCATTGAGACTCCTTGTTGAAGAACTTTCGAGGCAAGTAATTCATCAGGAAAAGAGCTACCAGGAACTCATAGATGTTCTTAACTCTAAATTGTCAGAAAGAAAAACTACAAATGCCAGTATTTATCACGGTGCAACTTGTTAGGGCTGAAAGGGAAGGCAACTGGCTGCTCTATTTGGCTGCTGTTGACCCATCTATGCTTCCATATTTCTTTGCTGCATGACAATATAACTAGTAAGGACTGTTATGTCTACGAGACATGGAGAGACTTCCACAGAATGTTGTTGATGAATGTTTTTTTTCCTAGGACAGCATATCACCCGTCATCCCATTTGGAATGGAATCTGGTTAGATATGATGATAGAGACCACTTATTAGTACCAACAAAATGTTCTGCAAAGCAAGCCAAATGTCCTGTTTAAGAACCCCTATTCTTACCTTTGAAAATGGATTATAGCAATACTATCCCACATGAATCTACTTGTTTAGACGCAATCAACTGTTCTTCTGAGAAAATAAGGATTTTAGCAAGGGTGCATTGACTGAACATGGGGAAAACGCCATTGACCATTGACTTAAAATGGGGATAGCATCAGGTATGTCCCCATGTTAAGTCGATGCACCCTTGCTGAAATCCTCAATTTCTTAAGTTCTTAAACGGAACATCAACAACAATAGCTATCATTAAGCTTTCAATGGCAGTTTGCAGCAGGCCAGTCAACTGTCCCGCAATTTGCGTATTTGTCACGCATTTGCTGAAGAATTTGAAGTCACGCCAGTTATTTTTGCGTGACAGAAAAACTACCCCACCTACCCAAAACAATTGTCACCATAGCAACAGCAATAACAACGGAACTGATGCTAACCCATTGTCCTTGGTCTTGTTTAATAGGTTAATATTTTCTACATTATCTGTGAAAATTTCAATGAAATTGAATAAAGTATGGAGAAAAAAGAGCAGTTGGTTACTTGCTTTCTGATCGGGCCTCGTACTCTTGAGTTTGAGCCTGGTAATAAACTGGCAACTTGATACAGGGGTGTCAGAAGGATTTCGCAAGGGAGGGGGTTGACTTTTGGACATGGATGGGGGCATGCCCTCAGAAAATGTTCAGATTTAGATCCTCTCTGATGCATTATGAACATCTCAGCACAATATTCCAAATAATAAAAACAAGAGAAAATTGTGTTTAAAGAAAACTAGCTCGACTTTGACTAAAATTCTTTAAATTTTACTAAAATATACATTTTACATACTGTATAGGTTCTTTAGAAACAATGGTACAGAATAACATATGTAAATATAGTAATGATAAATGAGATCTTCTATGCTTGATATACACTAAATAATGGCATAGTATCATTTGACTTTAATTAGCTCTCAAGAGCTTTCAAATTCTAGCCTAAAATAAATCTGGGAAAGGGAGGAGGCGGTCATTCCCAGCGCCCTCCCCCTTCCAAAGCCAATGTTGATATGAAAACTATCAAGTCATTTGAGCTAGGCCAATGGCACCCATCCACAACTCTATGTTTGATGAATCTGGTAACCTGAAAACACCAACAAACAAATATGTTATGAACACAAAAACTGGAAGAAAAAATATCAATGAAGTATATGACGACACTAGTGTCTTAATCCTATTGCTTCACTACTATGAAAAACCACCATCTTATTGCTTATGTTACGATGGAGTCTGTGTCAACTTCCAACAAAAATGTCACCTCACAACTTCTTGCTGCCCGCAGCCTGAAAGACTGTGACAAAACATCTAGTCTTTATCACATAGGCAAGACTAAAGCAGTTAACACCAGACTTGAAATGCTCCTTTAAGTTGGATTGGAGAAGACCATATACCAATATCTGATGTAAAGACACAGGCTACTAAATTCACAGCAGCATGTTATGGTATTAATCCAGTCATCTGATGTTAGATTTGCTGTGTGGACCAAGAGAAATGCTGCCAGAACTACAATCATTGCCACCTTCAAACAAGGCCTTTGAGAAAACATGCTCATCTACAAACATCCCTGTGTAAACATGCAGCCCAACCCTTACCTCCTAAGTTGCAACCACTGGAGTATGGCTGGCAAATGGATATTGTCAACAACATGTTAGTGTCAGTTAAACTTCCACCAAATGTTTTGTGTGCACCAGACTCAGTGTTAAAGATGATACATTGTACACGTGAGAAGTGTGCCAGCAATGATATCATTTGTGGTATAGATTGTTGTCTGTGCTGTAAGACTACTTTGTCCTGCAGTATATTTTGCCTTTGCAAAGGTGAAGAGTGTTGCATAAACATACCAGACTAATAGTCACAGTCACCAATGAAACAAATGATGATGATCTTGATGAAGGAATTGTTCTGCAAGCTGTCCAAGAAGTATGGATAAAGAGACCAAAAATGATACCCTTGTTAACGGAATAAAAGCTGACACTCAATGAGCTACAATATCTTTGACAAAGGATGGTAAATTAATTTATTAATGATAGATACAAATTTTTATGAACAGTATTTCAAACCCTTTCATCATCCAGTAACTATCTAGCCTTGCCTGTATGAAGTTAATAAGTATTCCATGTTAACATCTACTCAATAGCAGAATGTCCGGTAACATAACCCCCCCCCTTTAAACATGGTGGCATGACCATGGGTTATATACTAAACAATTAGTGCTCAATCCTTGATTTCTGTTTTCATGTGTTAAAATTAAAATAGTTACTTCATATAATAAAATGTTTTTAAATTCATGATGGTGTTAAGGATAATTTAGTCAAAATAGACTTTTGAATGTAACCTTTGTACGAATTGCATCGTTTAATATTAGGATTTTCTGTAATAACAAATAATTTTTTACTTTTAAAATATTTAAGACAGAAGCTTTTTATTTTAACACCATCCCAAACATGTATCAAGTCATATCTATGAATAATGTGAGATCACAATTACGCTTTGTTCAAATTTTATGCCTTCAAAACATAGTGACCCCTTGGAATATATGTGATATCAGGGGGGATAAATGACCAGTACTCTGTAAATATGAGATTTTAGGTAAGGAAAAAAAATAGACATGCTATTAAGGATATATAACAGGTTATACTAGGTGGCTTGAGTTAAAGACTCTGCTCAAGATCATTGAAAAAAATTCCTAAATTAGAAGGGTATTTCAAAGGGGGCGCCACCTATACAAGGCTGTAAAAAATTTTGCCCACCAGTGCCAAACCGGCACAGTTCTGATTTTGAAAGTCAATAACATATAGATGAAGAAAATACAAAGAAATAGCATACATCCTAGAAGGCAACCATTTCCATCGATTCCGCAGGACTACATGTATTCCTTACAGATTGTTTTGTTATAAAATAAGGCCAGAATTGCAAAATTGTTTATCTTTGCTATTTTATTCTTCATCAAAAGAATATAAATAAGCTGCCCTGTCAACCCTCATGCACCACTTATGTTATGCTGGCCTGTAAACGAACTTTTAGTTAGTGCACTTAATGCTACTCAAGCTGGTCTTATCAGCTAGTGAGTGACGTCACTGCTAGGATTTCCCACCATATGGCCTAATTTTTATTTTTTTATTTATTTTATTTCATGATAATATAACAATGGAATGTACAAAGCATGTGCACTCGACACCCTTAGTAATTGGGCGTATCAGTGCATATATCAAAAATTATTGCAGAGCAATCACAAAACATATAATATATAACAGTATAACATACATTATCTAAATTGTTTAGATGCAGTACAGAAACTTTGAAGTCTGGATATAAATAATTAATTTAAATGGAATGTGATCTTATATAGTATTTCCATTCATCTTTTCCAAAAGGTCCTTTTTAATGTTGTGTTTAAAAGAATTCAAAGTTTTACATGTTCGAAATACAATTGGCAAAGAATTCCATAAAATAGCACCAGAATATGTCACTGATCTTTTTGTCAATTCAGTTTTTATTTTGCTGGGGCGTATATTATGAAACTGTCTTGTAGTACGATTACCAACATTATGATTGTGCATGTATGTAAAGTAGTTTTTGAAAAGATAAGCAGGAAAATTTGATGGTTCCTTGACACAATTATACATAAATTTTGATTTCTCTAACCTGTGAATGTCAAAAATTGTTAAGATTTTCATTTCCCTTAATAATGGTACACTAGATTGTTGATAATCTGCATTACAAATCAGTCTTACAACTTTTTTCTGAAGATTAAGTAATGGTGTAAGTAATGATTTGTTGGCATTGCCCAATATGATGTTGCAATACGAAATATGTGAATAAACAAGTGAATAGTAAATGTCTAACAATGCATGTCTTGATAGTTTATTTCTTACTTTGAAAAGAATGCCTATTATTTTTGAAATTTTTGAAACAATATATTCAGTATGCCTATTCCATTTCAGATTTGCATCAATGATTACACCAAGAAAATTTATATAGTTAACTCTTTCAATCTGGTTATCACCAATATATACCTTGTAGTGATGGCTATTTATATTATTAAGTCTTGATTTAGTAAATAACATATATTTAGTTTTCTCTATATTGAGTGAAAGCTTGTTGTTTTTTAGCCAGTTGATTATACATTTTATTTCAGTGTTTGCCCTCAAGTAAAGATTATCTAAGTTGTCATCTTCTAGAGAAATATTTGTGTCATCTGCAAAAATAACTAATTTTATCATATTGGTAACATTAAATATATCATTTATATACAATGTGAAGAGGACTGGTCCCAAAACAGATCCTTGGGGGACGCCACAATGTAAATAATGCTCTTCATCAGATTATGAACCTGATATGAAAGTTTTTAATGGTCGATCTTTAAGTAACTTTTGAACCAATTTAACACTACTCCACGAAAACCTAACAGTTCAAGTTTATTTAATAATATTGTATGGTCAATCGTATCAAACGCTTTTGATAGGTCTAAATACAATCCTAGAATATGCTTATTATTATCCATTGAAAACCGAATTTGTTCCAGAAAAGTTAAAAGAGCCATGTATGTTGAGTTGTTTTCTTTGAATCCAAATTGTTTTTCATTGATTAACTTATTATTTTTGATAAATTTAGAAATTCTTGAGTGCATTACTTTTTCAAGAAGTTTGGAAAATACACTTAATAAGGAAATTGGTCTATAATTTTCAAATTTTGATTTATCACCCTTTTTGAAAAATGCTTACACAGAAACTCTTTGGTATCTAAAATGTGTGATCATCTTAAAAATAGTATTACAGCTTGTAATTAATACTGAGTTGGGTCTTGAAATTAACACTTTGTGAAAGTACTACCCCTTCCTCTAATGTTTCCAGGGTTTCTCTTAATTTGAGTGAAAGTTTATCAGATTAAAGCACCTTGACGACGGGCTGGTTAGTTAATAAATGTATTCTCTCTGAACATTCTGGCAACTTGAACATTAAATCTCTCAAAATTGCAGGAAGGGATCAACTTGATTCAAAATTGTTCATTTAGAGAATTGTCTTGCCTATGCAGGATTGAAAGAATTGTTTTGATCCCTTCCTGCAAACGCCCCCCAGACATATTTTACTAAGACTACCCCCAAAATTGGGAAACCCTAATCCTAGTTACATCTCACAAGCAAGTGGCTGTCTTTTAATAGCAACCAAATGCCAGCAATGTTAAAAAGGTCAAGTTACACATTAGCGCTTTAGTGGTCGTCAGCTATGCAGGCTTTGTTTACATTCTGCAGCAGCTGATAGCAGGTCACCGGCTTTTCCTAAACTAAAAGATCACTGCTTAACATAAGTGGCACTAGGCGTGATTGTCACGCATTTGCTGGAAAAACGCAATCACGCATCAATTTTGCGTGTATGATAAAATGTCACGCAAATCACGCATAATGTCGATATTTAAAGAAATTGATAATGCCGATACGGTAAAAACGAACGTCGAAAAAAGGCGAACGCATTCCATTCGGACTTTTCACGGGAGTTCCGTATGTCACGCATTTGCTTTTAAATATGTGTATATGTCACGCATTTTCTTCGAAATATTTTGTACCATTTTAGATGTTTACTATACTCGTGCTACAAATGTACAAAGTGGATTAAGAATATAACTATACAATTGAATAATAACTTAAGGGAAATTGGTAACCTGCCTAGAATGTCAAGATAAGGCTGTCCCAAGGTTAAGAAGGAGCATTATACCCATCTCATTTGAAAGAATAATTGACTTAACATCAGAATACCATCAAGTCGAAACATGCTGATATCCACATGCTAAGTCAACTAAACCAAATAAAATAATAAAACAAAAAAATGAAATGAAAATCAAAGGTTAAGGTCAAAATTGTCCTTTGCAACATTCTTTATCATATTTTCACATTTTATAAATTTTGTAAACGATGATTTTGCACACAATAATATTTTATTATCAGATATGCATTTACTTGACAAGGTCACTATGACCTCAATAACACTTAATATGCACCTGAACACTATGCCATAATTAACTCCTCGCTAAATACCATATTATATGTCATAATGGTCATGAATGACCTGGGGGCAGTTTATATACTGTACTTAGTATGACGGATCCTTTATCTATCAATGCTCGTTCACTAGAAGCAATCTTCACTAAAATTGTTTTTCATTTGATGTGGACTTCCAGGAATCGTCAAACATTTAGGTTGCATTGTGACCTTGTCTTTATGGGTGTACTACTCTCCCCGTCATCCAATTCGGAATCATCATCCACAATTGAGCAAACAATTACACTTTCGTGTGTTGGGCTGAATTTACGATCCCCGAGACTAAAATCATCGTTCCCCTTGCTGTGATTAAACAGAATGAAGCACACAATTCCATTTAGCAAATCCCCGACATATTAAAACCTAATTTAGCGTAGATTTTCCCTATTGGACGAACCTTTGAATGGCGCTATTTTTTAAAAATTGATCGGATAATCCTTTAAATCTTTAAAAATTGAACCCTTCAAAGACTGTATCACGACTCACGTACGTGGGTACGTGGGTATAAGGTACGAGTTTTTTTTATACAAAGCCTATATTTAATACGTTATTATACACTGCAGAAGCTAGACCCTATTAATGTTACATAATTTTGTAGAGCAATTGACTTTAATCAGGACAATGACATCACGAAGAAATCCTGTATTTTGATTGGTCAGATTTCTACCTACAACCAATGACATCATCAATATTTCATAGTTTCTCTGGCCTCTCAAAAGGTGACAGGTTTTACTGAATAATACCATCCCTGGGCAGTCTAAATCGATTGATGGAATTCATTTTATATTGTTTTATTCAAGTACATCAAGTAATCTTTTGTAATATTGGATAAATAACGTCTGATCAAATAACTTCATCGCCCAGTTTCTGGTGACAATACACAATGTATCTAAATTCCTCTGATGGATGATTGTCCCACACATGATTTGCAAATCGTTCAATCAATGGATGGCAGTGATAACAGGCAAACATCACAATTCTAGGTCGATTTCGGTTTAATCCAAAATTAAACTATAGCATTTGGAATAAAAAAAATAACATAGAATGCCCCTCTCTTTGGATTTGGAAACCAGAGTTTCTAAATTACCATGTTCAAGTGATACAACACACAAAAGAAGCAGATATATTTAAAAAACACACGAAAACACGAGGACTACTTTCCAAATAGTGTATTTTAAAATCTGTACAGACACCATCATGCAGAATTTTAAAACTGTTCAGACACCATCATTTTTTGAAATAAAAAACAGTGATATCTCAAAAATATGCGTCCTCTGCTTGTAAATTTAGGTTCATTTGAAAGACTGAGGAAGCGGGGTGGGATTTGAAGCATTTAACAAAGTATACATATGAAAATTATTAGTTTTTCTTGCTTAATCGAGAAAATCTTACGCCTTATTCAGACACCATCAGTTGCGAAGGTCACGTGACGACTATTCCTACCGTGAACATGGACCAATCAAAGAGTGAGGAAATGACAGTGATATAATAAAGAATAAAATCCTTTGGAATTAGTTCTGATGTACATGTACCTTACAGTATTAATCTGTGTTTTCAATAACGCCGTCCTTACATTACATACACGCAAAATATATCCCTTGGACCCGGAAATAAAAAGTGATTGCGTTTTGTGGACGCAGTGCAAGCCATACTCATACAATCAACTTTGGATGAATGATTTGATAAAGATCTTACCTTCAGTCTCTTTATTTCGTCAGAATCCAATAAATAATTGAAGAAAATTCTATTTCTAAAAGAAATAAAATTTTCTTTCGAAATTTCCTTCCCGGAAGTTGATTTCTGATCGAAATAGTACGAGGCATGTGATAGGACAAAAATTTATACAATACTCGATTTCCGAGCAGTAATCAGTATGAGTCCTACGATTGGCCGGTAGCTTAAGACCTGATTCAAACCATTTTCAATTGGTCAAGTGTGATCACGTGATCATTATTTGAGACTGCATATGCGCAAGAAACTGAACTAAAAAGTTGAGCCTCGCGCAGATTGCCCCTAAACTAAACATGCTAAAGCAAAATCAATAGCAAATTGCTTCGAAATTCGCAAGGAAAATGTGTTTTTAATGGGTGAATATAAGTAATACCTCACAAGTGATGGTATCTGTATCATTCAATGACATACTAGACTTGCAAGAACGCTGATTCAGACCGATAAATAGCAAAAGCAGCGGTACAAAATTTCATCAATTTATTTCATCCAGTGTAAAAACGTGACTTTTGAATTCCCGGGAACATTTTTTCAAGGGACGCAGTTTTTTGAGGGGAGACGCATTTTTTGAAAATCATTACGTCCAAGGGACGCAATTTTGGACAAGCCTACTGAAAACACTGATTAATGCATTTAACATATTTAGATACCACGAGTTTCAGTGTAAAGTTCACTTTGAAAAATATTGAAACAGAATATATTACTTTTTATAAGATTTTACGTGTTTGTTAAGTACTCAAAAAGTCACAAAGAATATATTAAATGAAGAAATTGTTGAATAAAAGTTGTACATTTCTGTACCTATAGTGTAGCCTATCCACGTATGCAGCCAAATGTGCCACAGGGGTTTCACACGTATATGGCCAATTGTTTGACTCCGGAATGAGATCCACATCGTGGAATATAACACAAGAATATGGGTACATCTTCGTTGCTTCTATAAACGCTGCATTCATTGTCATTGCTTTGTTAAAGATGTTTGTCGGTTCAACCTACAATTAAGAACGGTATGCATGGCGATAATGTTACTTGACGTATATAAGAGGAGGGAAAACCCCATGATTCAATTGATGACATACGATTTCCTTCTTCGCGCACCTCCTTTTGTCGAAATCTTACCCTCCATCTTGGTTTTCAAAGTTTTCAAATTGACCTAGTTTTAAACCAATCAACGATCGACTCGCTAAACCAACGACGATGTCATCTCAATACAGATTTACATGATAAGCGTATGTAATCTTTGAACCCTGGGGTTTCTCCCCCTCTTCTTGTATATAATTCCCTTAATGCTATTTAGTTTATTTACACCCCAGTCACATTTGTCGCACGGAGGCCGTGCGTCGACCGCAGATCAATTAAATCAGTGTATTTCTGCGGCGAGCGTAGGAAAACTACGCTCGCCTTGCGGCCTTCGTACAGCGTATCCAGTTTTTACAGGCCGCAGGGTCGCCGTAGAAATTATAACTCGGAGTTAGACCGCACGACGGCCGTGGGAAATGTGACTGGGGTGTTAGTTTAATTTTCAAATACAATCAGGCATATATTATTTATTATATTAGGGATGCACACTATAAACAAACACTTAGGGGGAATCGGTTACCTGAGTGACGACGTATATGACGTATTGTATGAGCTGTTGCTGCAGAAAAGCGTGTATGTGCCATAGGAATACTCTAAGATGTTCTTCTCTGCGTGTAGCTGGTACTATAAGTATGAGATCGTGCCTTGGTTTGCACGGAGGGGTCCAGCCTCCTGACCTAACATTGTTGTGGACTTTTTCAATTTCTTCAATCGTTAGATTGATATTTTTATTCAGCAGTGGTTCCCAAGCTACAAATAAGTGAAATATATGGTGGCTATTATACAGGGTGTGCCAAAAGATTTTGCAACTTTTTTTAAAAGGCTAGAAAAGTATCATAACATTGAGGTATTGACATAAACATTGATTTACAGAAACATTAGGATAGGCATATTTTACCATTCAAATATTAAAGCTACATGGTGTCCAAAAAACAGGACCATAAGAAAGTTAAATAACTCGGTCAGTTTTGCATATGTTTCTTAGAAATTATTTAGTTCATTCAATATGAATTTTGTTGTGAAAGTTTGATAATAATCTGCCTATTGAGTCAAAAATTACAGTTCCTTACAAAACATGCCTCAAATGTGCACTTCTCCTCTCTATGCACGATTCAATCCGGCGAACAAAGTTGTTGATGATCCTCCTACACACATTTCTTTTGGTATGGACAAGTTTATTCCAAGAACAATTGATACTGGGGCTTACATTCTCCTGATGAAGTGTTACAGCATTCATTGCATTCTGAACAATGCACTGCCTGGGTGGCAATGACACACTACCCTACCTCGATCGCGCATGCGCGAATCTTTTGGCTTTCAACCAGGTCGCTTTTGAGTATATCGACTGCTTAGTCAAAAGGTTAATACGTTTGGTGCTCGGAGTGAGTCAATATTGCTATTTGCTACACTTCAGTGGTGCAATAGTGAAGTCCATGTTCCAAGTTATATGGTAGTTGAAGAAAGAATGTTAATAATATCGTTTTAGATTTTAAAATATTTGATATGTCATAGTACACGGTACACAGTTGCAAAAGTTGATCAATACAGGGTACAAGGAATGTAAATTGTTAAATAGTACAGGGAGCGAGAAAGTAAGCTGATTATACAGACATACTATGTCCCGACCTCATGTACATTTACGTTGCAAACAGTGAAAGTAATGCTAAAAAGGCCGCCTGTTGATGGTGTCATCAATTGTTATTTAATCCAAATAAAGTAAACATTATTTTGTAGATTTAGACACGGGCTTTCAGGTCGTATGCATTTTAGTCATTAAATTAACAAGAACACTAGATTATACGTGTTACTAAGGTATCAGATTGAAATAAAATAACGAAATTAAATATTAACACGTTAATGATAAATGACTACCCGCTCTCAGTATTAATGACTATCTGCTACTCAGAATAATTAAAATTGCCTGAACTACATGTGAAGAATCTTTCTATAGAACCCCTTGAATGGTCTAATTCACTACCGTCCTCAAAAACCGATCATTCAAAATGTTTTATTCAAATTCACAAAAATACAGTTGACTAACATACTAGAAAACGTATCCACCTATAACACGATGACACGCAGTTTAACTGGGTTTTTTGTTACATATCAATGTAACATTTTCGAAGGGAAACTTACATGCTCCCTCTACGTTGATAGATTTACTGAAATGTATCGTGTATTGCATTCGTGTTTTGCTTCACTGCGCCCACTATTATCTATCTTTGCCTATAGTGGTTTTTTTGCCAACAATATTCTACACACTGCTTGATGAATCAATTCTATGTCTGGTAGAACACTAGAAATAAATGTAAAATGTATTTTACGTTCAGAAATATGGAATTAAACCAACGTCCTCCATTTGCAACTAAGCTGTACCCTGTTTCCCTTTTAAACGTGGTCACGTGGTAGGGTAGTGTGAATTAGGAATCATGGAATCATCAGTCCTTTTTGATTCGAAGATGACTGGGGACGTGCTTTCCCACGAACAAGGACCAGAATGTTCAAGTTCTCACTAAGTTTTGGAGGTCACTAAGCACCAGAAGGGGCATCTAAGGAGATAGGCAGTGGTTTCAACAAGCCAATACCACCCCAACACTTCAAATGATACGCTGAAATGGTTTAAGCAATGCTTTGGTGATCAGCTCATCTGTCACAGAACTCAAAACATATAGGCAGCTTATTCGCCAGATCTAAATCTCTCAGATTTTTATCTTTGGGGATTTCTCAAAGCCAATATGTATACTGACAGGCCCCTAACAATCTTAAGAGGGCAATAACTACCCCAATTCGTACCATCCACATTGATGTGTACAGGTCAGGGTCATTAACAACTTTGTTCGAATGATTCATTTGTGCATAGAGAGAAGAAGTGCCCATTTTGAGCATGTTTTGTAAGGTACTGTAGTTTTTGACACAATCAACAGATTATCATGAAACTTTCACGACAAAGTTCTCATTGAATGAATTAGATAATTCTTAAATTTCAAGGGAAAATATGCAAAATTGACTGAATTATTCAACTTTCTTACGGTCCTGTTTTTTGGACATCCTGTAATACTGACTTCTAATTTTTTCAACAGATCTTTGAATATCAGTGGTAAATTGTTCATGTGTCCAAGATTCACCATTTTTCCAAGAAAACGTGACTTTCTATGATTTTATGTGATCAACAATAACACATTCATTATGTTCACTAAATCTGCTACAATCTTTGAAAATTGTTTAACCAATGGCTAGTACAGTTTTATATTAGTATCTACTCACTATGGTAGTATGATATCCTGTATCTATTAATTATCTATTTAAAAAATGCATCCATGTATCAGGCCTTTCTCCTTCACTATCACACAGATACGAGGGTGGCACTGCAATGGCGCCATCCAGCGATTTTGTGGTAGTTCTTTCCAATTCACCTGCGGAACTTCTTTTAGTTGATCAATACATGTAGGTTCTGTGGGGATTACCAATAACTACAATAAACTGCTCCAGGTGCCCCCATGTGAGATAGTCACAGGGGTTGGCATCTGGTGTATTGGGCAGCAATTCATCAGGACTGATAAATCTAGAGGTAGGTATCCTCCTCCAGTCCAAAGTGACCCTTGCCCGATGGCTGGGAGCGATAGTGAAGGTAAAAGGTGGATGTAAGAACATGTGATTAAAACATAATTAATAGATCAGTATAACATAATACCATATAATAGTGAGTAGATACTGATATAAAACTGTAGTAGATATTGAAGAGATTGTAGCAGATTTAGTGAACATAATGAAGGTGTTATTATTGATCACATAAACTCATTAAAAGTTACATTTTCTTGGAAAAGCAGTATATCTTTGACACATGAACAATTTACCATTGATATTCAAAGATCTGTCCAAAAAATTAGAAGTCAGTATTAGCTTAAATATTTGAATGGTAAAATATGCCTATCCTAAACTTTCTGTAAATCAATTTTTATGTTAATACCTCAATGTTATTATACTTTTCTAGCCTTTCGAAAAATTTGCAAAATTTTTTGGCACACCCTGTATACTAGTATTGCTTTGTGGGTTCAAGGGTAAGAATTAGGTAAAATATAGGTCATGTTGTATGCTGTGTGTAGAAATTGTTTAAGAAATTGGCACTTAATTCATATCATTTCACTTGGCACCTTTTTAGGTGTATCCGGCTATGACATAAGAAATATAAGGATCGAAACCAGCCATAGTTTCATAGTATCATAACATTGAGGTATTAACATAAAAATTGATTTACAGAAAGTTTAGGATAGGCATATTTTACCATTCAAATATTTAAGCTAATACTGACTTCTAATTTTTTGGACAGATCTTAGAAGGAGATTGAGTATTTTGCTCAAAATTGAAGTTCAAATCTCAAAGGAGTGGTATCGATATGGAGAACTTTTTGAACACACGTTTTTCTTAAACCAGTCATAAAAAATCTAAAAAAAATTCCAGAGTGAAATGAAACATCTTTCCAAACCTCATTGGAACAAAACACATAAAGACAACATGTTTAGGTCTCTCAATATTGTAAGTGTACAAAGGAAATTTCGGTTGATTTTAAAAAAGTATCTTGTTAATGAATTATAAGGTTTATCTTGATTTTTATCTATTTTGGGGGATTTTGTTTTAATTTTTTGAATACTTTTTTAAAATCAACCCAATTCCTTTGTATAACTATAATATTGAGAGGTCTATAAACATGTTGTATTTGCTATTTTGTTCCAACAAGGTTCGGAAATACGTTTTATTTCATTCTCAAGAATTGGTAGAAAGGAACAAAAACAATTGCACTGAAAAAACAAAAAATGTTAACAAAAACAGTTATATAAAATATTTCTAAATTATTTTTGCATTAAATTGTTGTCAATCAGTCAACATTACATAAAATACCGTGTTTTTTACAGAATGATTTCAATGATTGGTTTAAGAGAAAAACATTGTTGAATTCAGTTCTCCATATCGATACCACCCATTGGAGGTCAGATGTGAACTCCTAAAATCTTGTACATGATTTAAAAAAAAGTTTGTTCAATATGAAATCAGTTTTGAACAAAATACTGCAATCGGCCAGGGGCCGGTCGATGAATCGGAGGAAATGTGACCGAGGCACAAGCTGCGATTTATCGTACGGGCGCCGGTCGATTACTAACATCGGCTGGACATCGTACGGGAATCTATGACGCGGTATCGCCGCCAGAACCGCGCGAATGGTCGCGCGAATTGTTCATGTTTTCCGTGCGAATTTTTTTATTCCAGCGACTGATTTTAACCAATAGAAATCACGCGTGTGCAATAGTAGCCGCCCGGAAAATTGTGTAACTGTCGCCCAATTATACCCAACCAAAGGGGTAGCACAAAAATGCGGCCTAATGTTATTAAGTACGCCCGAGCATACCAACAAATGAAAGCCATCGTTACAACTCGAAAAGAGGTTTCACCACATGTTATCTCCATCCTTGAAGAAAGTACTGATATTTTACGACTATGAATCTGATGTACAAATACTGTAGTTGCAAGTGTTATTACTCAATTTGGTTTAAGTATTCAATGCAAAAAAGCAGATGATAATAATAACAGGACTTGTTTCTCATCGTGGAGAAATTAATCACATATTCTAGACGAATTTTATTAAAACTAATTTTTCCTTGCCATACTACACTTATATTTCACATGCATTAAATTTTCGCGTTTTCGCGATGTGTGCAGTTATTGTGAAATAAAAATCCATGTGTAAATTTGATGTTTATAAATACGCCAGACTAATTTAAAACAGATAGTGTGAAGCGCACACTGACACTAGCATTTAATTTGTTCTAACCTTTCACTTTTTTCAATCGACTCATGATGCGTTATCTTATCTCCTTTGTAACTTACTGTAAAGAAAAACATTTCAAACTTTTTAAGTTCAAGTGATTTAAAAGAAACGTTGACACATGTTGATCTTATTCAATTTTATTTATTGTTCTTTTTGTGTTACATATAATTCTACATATACAGTTTAGTTTAGTTTAGTTTTATTGTTATTTACAGTGGTAGGTTCAATACAATGCAATACAATACAATACAAAAGAAAAGTAATAAAAAGCAACCCAGCCCACTTGGGCTTATCAACCACTAATGTTAAAAATTACAATTAGATTCATAACAAACAATTTTAAAAATACTAGCATGAATTTCTTAGACACATACATGCAGTTTAATTCAATTTACATTATAAATGGCATTTCTTCTTTTAAAATAACAAAGTTTAACAAAATGAGCAGCTTGCCTAGGCATTTTTTCAAATAAATACTGAAACTTTTGATCCGTAGTTGATTCTGTTTCTTCAAAAATTTGGTGATTTTGTAAATATGTTTTCCTTATTTCCTTATAAAATGTACAATTAAAAATAAAATGTTCCTCATCCTCAATGTTGCCAGATTTACATAAAGTACATTTTCTATTTTCCAATTTTTCATTTCTAAATCTGCCTGTTTCAATTTCCAGTGGTAAAATTCCCATACGTAATTGTGCAATTAAAGATCGTTCCAACTTAGATAAAGGACGATTCTCGGTTTGGAGAACAGTCTCCTGGGCTAATATTTTTTTGCATGAAAAATATAGAAATATTACCCAAATTAAACTATGAATATTCAAAAGAGGACATTTAAATCTACAAGATGTAAAAATATCAAATTGGTCTGGAGCAGGGATAACGCTCAATTTTACCGATTTTAATAAAATACAAGTCTCTATTTGGGGAAAGAAGTTCATCAGTGTACTGCGCTAATATTTTTTTGAGAAAAATCTAGAAATATTACCCAAATTAAATTATGACTATTCCAAAGAAGACATTCAAATCTATATTATGTAAAAAAATCAAATTTGTCCGAAGCAGGGATAATGCTCATTTAGATTGATGAACTTCGTTCTCCAAACCGAGAATCGTCCTTTAGTAATAAATATGACTCAGTTTTGTATGAGGTTTTGAATTTGACATATGTTCTTAATTTTGGTTTCTTGTGTACTAAATCATTCCAAGTTGTTTCATATGTAAGCAGTAGTTTCTTTTTGACTTTTTCTATATAACAATACTCTAAATTCTCAAAATTATCTTGACAATCACATCTTTTTAAAATTTTTTGGAGCTCTTGACTCCATTTACTATTTACAGTTTTATCCCATTTAAATATTTGTTTGGTAATTCTATTATCTGGCATCATTATCATTCTATTAAAGGTTCGAATAATCTCCAGATCTTTTTCAATTTCTAAGGGAGTCCAAGCAAAATCACCATGCAATGCATCAAGTGGTACAAATTTATGAACTCCAGCAAAATATCTTTGAGCTCTGTTAAATACATTATTGCAAACTGTTGAACAATCGTATGCTCCCCAAACACCTACTCCATAATGGAGAACAGGCAAAACACATACATTAAATAATTTAGTGAATGTTTTATATCCAAGATCCTTATTCCATTTACATTTGTTAATTAATGACCCAAGTGCTCTTCCAGCTGAGTCTGATAAGGTTCTTACAATTTCATCAAATTTACCATGTTGAGTAAATGTTATACCAAGATACGTATATTTATCTGTATATTCTACAAGGGCATTCCCAATTTGAAATTTGAAATTACTTCTCTCAACATTGACTTTTCGGAAGTGCATAATTTTCGTTTTTGAAATATTTACATTCAGTCGCCATTTATAGCACCATCTATTTACAATATTTAATTGTTCTTGCATGTCATTCTCTGATTCTGCAAGTAAAACTAAATCATCGGCATATGCTAAAACAGAAATATTTACAGAGTCATTAATATTTACACCATACTGTCTACTTTGCAAGTCTTTCAGAAGACTATCTATAAATAATGCAAAGAGACTTGGAGATACATGTACATGTACTAGTATGTTGTTTTGGTTTTGCAAGAGGTGACTTAACAAGCGGGGGTCATTAATACATCATTAGAAACTTAATCGAATTAGCATTTTCAAGTTTAGAACCCCGAGCAGAAGAGCAAAAAACTTATCATATTATTTCAGCTGGGTTATGAATGGATAAAGGGAGATAAAAATTATCTTCAGTAGATTCTCCGCCATCTGTCTTCGATTTATTTATCTTCGACACCATAATCATCTCAGCATTCTTCCTTAAATTGCTCAAAATTCATTGTTCATGTTTGCCATAACACCCATGGTAAACTGAATCAGAGTATGAGAATATTCTGTAGAGATTTTATTGTTGTTTAAGCCATCCCTAATTTTTGCATACATCAAGTACCCAAGAAACGTCTAATCCGCTGATAACGTATGCACACCCTTTCCTTTGATTGTAGGCCTACTGCCCATAGGTTCCCCCGGAATTTCTCCACGACAACATTTCTGCGTCCACAAGTACTCTGCAAAAAATGATATAGACCTGGATATTGGTATCCTGATTCCAAACCCCTGCTAATATGCATGGATACAATGTTAAACATTTTCAAAACTAAATTCACCTGACTATTTGTTCAACCTGATTGTATTTTCGAATGTTGGTAATATTTCAGAATAAATAGTTGAACATATGGAGTAAGATGCAACCAAATAGAATACAACCAATGGATATTCGTTAAGCTTTTGTGATGGGTACTATGAATAGGCAGACTACTTGTCTATGCCCGTAGCCAGCTTTTTGTAAGGGGGGGGGGGGGGGGGGGGGGGGCTCGAACCCCCCCCCAAAAAAAAATTCCCCACGTTTTTGAACATTTGGCCTAACATAGAAAAATAAGGCCCAAAAAGGTCAAGTAATGCCCAGAAAGGCCCACTAAAGAGGCCCTACAATATTTTTGGGCAAACATTTCTTTCTGGGCCCATCCTATGGCCGCGTGGAAAACCTTTTAGGCCCCTAGAACAACAATTTTGAAAATTTTTTGAAAAGTTGGCCTAAAATTGAAAAAATAAGGCCCAAAAAGCTCAAGTAAAAAGGTCAAGTAAAGGCCAACTAAAGAGGCCCTATAATATTTTTGGCCCAACATTTTTTTCTGGGCCCATCCTAGGGTCGCGTGTAAATTTTTTTGAAAATTTATGGCCCATTTTTGAAAATTTGGCCTGAAATTGAAAAAAGTAAGGCTCAAAAGGTCAAGTCATGCCCTAAAAGGCCCACTAAAGAGGCCCTACAATATTTTTGGGCCAACATTTTTTCAAAATTGGGCCAAATTTTGAAAAATAATGCCCGAATTATAAAAACAATGCACAGTAATGCCAGTTTTTTAATCTTAATTGCCCAGTGAATGTGGGGAAGAGCACGTTTTTCTTCAAGGAAGCAAAAAGGTAAGTCCACATTTTTCTAGGAGATATCAGGGGGGGGGGGGCTCGTACGAGCCCCCAGAGCCCCCCCCCCCTGGCTACGGGCCTGACTCAATACCATTATTTACCTCTAAACTGCCCTTTGCATGGTTCTAGCAGCATCCTGAACTTTTCGTCGAACTCTTGTTATGAACTGCACAAATGAGGCACCCCTACCAGCTATTAGATCAACGAATATGAAGAGATAGCGATTGAATCTAATATTTCGGACTTCTCATCAAAATGGTGGCAACCCTTTGAAAACATGGTTTTGAAGAGTTAATTTAAGTCGGGCGAAGTTAACATTTGAGAAACAATCGCGCGAATAAACTATCACTTTCTATTGGTTGATTATGATCGCGAAACTGTAAAATTGTCGCGCGACTAATAAAATAGTCGCGCGATCGTTCGCGCGGTTCTGGCGGTGATACCGCGTCATAGGAATCGTAAAGTCGCCGGCCGATTTTTAGACATCGTATGGTCACCGGGAGAACTTTATCTGGGACGTAAAAAATGTCGATGTCTCACAGATTTATCTCCGGCGCTCAGCCTATTGAGTATATTGTTCAAAACTAAATACTCCGATTCATCGGCTGGTGCTCGGCCGACTGAGCATTTTGCTCAAAACTAACACCCCAGTCACATTTGTCGTACGGAGGCCGTGCGTCGACCGCAGATCAATTAAATCAGTGTATTTCTGCGGCGAGCGTAGGAAAATTACGCTCGCCTTGCGGCCTCCGTACTGCGTATCCAGTTTTTTACAGGCCGCAGGGTCGCCGTAGAAATTATAACTCGTAGTTATAATATTTGTTCATTTCTGAGGTCCCCGTAGAAATCAACTGGCTCAACAAGAGTGAATCATTATTTGTCAATGTTTCACGATCACTTTTCATTTGATATTACATCCTAGCACTATGAATAACATTTATAAATTGCTCCGATGTAAATAAAATGAAAAAAGTATTATTTATCAACAGAAATTTAAAATTCACCGTGCGGCTGCCGTGGGAAATGTGACTGAAAAAGTATGAGAGCGCAGAAATTCCACGGCGAGCGTAGAAATGTTACTTGCCGCAGAAATGATAGACCGCAAGGTCGCCGTAGGAAATGTGACTGGGGTGTAAATATAATTTTGAACAATGCATTAGCATGACAAAATGACACCACCTAGTTGGTACCAATATTATGAGTTCAATCGTAAGTCAGATTTGAACTTCTGAGAACATGTATATGATTTTGAAAAATATATTGTTGACCTTGAGAAGGTCATTGAAGGTCAGATCATTTTTGACCTTGAGAATGTCATTGAAGGCCAAAGCTATAATCTGATTTGAACTTTTGTGAGCTTGTAGATGATTTTGAAAATATACCTTTTTTGATCTTGAAAAGGTCATTGAAGTTCACATCTCAAATTTAAAGTCAGATTTGATCTTCTGATAACACCCCAGTCACATTTGTCGCACGGCGGCCGCAAGTCGACCGCAGATCAATTAAATCGGTGAATTTCTGCGGCGAGTGTAGAAAAACTACGCTCGCCTTGCGGCCTCCGTACGGCGTATGCAGAGTTTTAATTACAGGCCGCAGGGAAGGCGTAGAAATTATAACTCGGAGTTATAATTTTTGTTCATTTCTGAGGTCCCCGTAGAAATCAACTGGCTCAACAAGATTGAATCATTATTTGTCAATGTTTCACGATCACTTTTCATTTGACATACATCCTAGCACTATGAATAACATTTATAAATTGTCCCGATGTAAATAAAATGAAAAAAGTATTATTTATCAACAGAAATTTTAAATTCACCGTGCGGCTGCCGTGGGAAATGTGACTGCAAAAGTATGAGAGCGCAGAAATTCAACGGCGAGCGTAGAAATGTTACTGGCCGCAGAAATGATAGACCGCAAGGTCGACGTAGGAAATGTGACTGGGGTGTTACTTATAGATGATTTAGAAAAAATGATCAATTTGAAGCAAGTTAAAAAATACAGTTTGGACCTATTTTAACCCTTTTGACCTTGAAAAGGTCATTGAAGGTCAACTCTTAAATATAAAGTCAGTTTTGAACTTCTAAAAACTTGAAGATGATTTTGGAAAAATGAAGTCAGTTTAAACAGTATTTGTTAAGTTATTGGAAGTTTAAAGAATTCGTTACAGACGCCGATCGTCAACCACCAACCGCCAACCACCAACCGCTGTCACGAATAAACGGAAACCACCACAATATGTCACCACTTTGTGGTGGTGACATACCAAAATACTCAATCGGCCGGGCACCGGCCAATGAATCGGAGCAAATGTGACTCAGGCATGGCCTAGGCATAAGCTGGTTTCTTTAATAATTCAAGTGCAAGGTCAACATTAAAAACTGTAAAAGATTCTGAAATGAATCGCTTTATACATAAATGGACAGTTCAAATAACTACAATGCCAAAGTTACGTACATATAAGTTAATTAAAGACAATTTTCACGAGGGGAAAGAGTACCCGTGTATATACAACCTACCGCCGAGCAAGACACGCACATACCGCCGAGCAAATGTTTGATAATGTCATCTCGTAGGAAAATGGACAATAAAGGTAATATAATGTCACTAACAATTCCTTTGGATGGTTAGAGTTGATACTAAGATGTTCTAGCAGGCGCAATTGGCCTAGAATTATAGTTGAAATATATTTTTATGTCCAAATTAAGAGATAAGGTAAACGTATAATGGTTTTCGATTTGTTTTTCTCATTCATACTCGCTTTAATTGATAATGAGCCATACATAAGACATACTTGGGTCGGTAAATGGATGTGCATATGCATAATATATTAAGTGTCAAAATATTAGGTCAAAGTAGCACTTTTGAACAGCAAAATCTTCACTTAAACTTTGTCCTAAAAGATCCGAGTTTATCGGACATCGGACCCGATGTGATCGACGAGTAACATTATAAAGATCCGAAAATATCTTGAGTAAAGGATCTCAGAATCCGAACATTACTTGAGTAAAATCTGTTGAGATCCGATTATATCGTCGAGTTTATGACGTGCTGATGAGAAAATAATAAACATACAATCTGCATCATTCATGTGAATCATTTTGTTGTGAACAATAAATGAAACTGAAAAAATATGGCTATCACCAGTTACCACTGCACATCGAAACATTGTTTTTCAGGTCCTCGGTACAAATGCTTCCACTGTTGTTATAAATCACACGAGATGGATGACTTTGTGGTCCACTTCAGTCAGCACCATCCATTACTGAGTATTAAAGTTAATGTGCCTGAGTTAAATGGCAAAAAAATGGATTTACAATGTTTTTGACTATGGTATTGTATTATCAAAGAAAGATCACGGTAATTTTCGTTTCGAGGATATGAAGCTTGTGAAGCTTGGGATTCTTCAAGTTGTGTTCTTTGAGTAGAATGGCGCTTGCAATGCAGAATTAAATGTTTTTGGGTTGCACTCTTACCATAGATACATAGGAAATTATGGTGATTCAAGTGTAAGCATGAATTCAATGTTTTAAAGAACTTTGCCGGAAACAGACGTTGACGTATACATGGTATAGTGCTGCGGGAATTATATCATATTATATTATATCCCGGTGCCAGGAGTATATGATAAATAAAAAGGAATATTTGTGATATCGTCATGATATTATATGCTCATTCGAAAGCTTACTCACTACCTCATCGGGTTCTACTCACGGTATAGTCGGAATAGCTCGGTGGTAGCTTCGGGTCCTATATAATCATACTCGTGACATAATCGGGTCTTTCATTTTCAACTTTCACCGGCGATTTCAATGATATGCAACGTATGGCAGTGAAATAAATATGATACATTTACACCTATTGTATCTTTGAATCGAATGAAGTAAAGACAGCCATGGTTGTTACTTATTCAAGATGTAAATCATCATTCAAATATTTAAAAGTTGAATTTAGCGATTGGATAGTAAACATTGCGCTAAGTACTCATTATTTTGCAAACATGAGTGCCTGGAACAATAACTTTATCAGTTACACACAATTCTGTGTTCTATCTGTTTCTCATATTGAGAAATTCAAGATATAAACAAAAGTTTATAACTCACCCCCTACATTTTCAGACATCTTCGGGTCTTTGCTCGGCGGTAGGTTGTATATACACGGGTACTCTTTCCCCTCGTGAATTTTGGTACAGAGGATTATATAAAATTATTTTTATCAAGTAATCAAAGATATGTTATTGCTAGAATTCGGTCAGGTACTCTTCACCTGAACATAGACACTGGTCGATATTAAGGCCTTGCTGTTGAACAAAGACTCTGTGAGGTATGTAAATGTGGACATATAGAAACTGAGAAACATTTTCTTATAGAATGCTCTTGTTACAAAAATTTGAGAAAAACTATAATCAGACCCCCTATGGTTCATGATAATCAAGATTTACTGAAACATCTTCTTTCAAATAAAAATTGTGTAAAACTTACAGCAAAATTTATAATGTCAGCACTTGAAAAACGACAAAAAATTGTATAAATAACACACTGTAATTAAAGTGGGTAAAGTTGGATGCATATTGGTATTGGAATTGGGATTCAAAATGACCAGCAGCTAGTGAGCTTGAATGTCAATACCAATACAAATATGAAACCTAATATGAATCAAAATATGGTTAAGTATATAATTATAACAATGAATGTTGATGTTTGTGTATCAAATGTACTCGAATGTCAATACCAATACAAATATAAGCTCATATTAGCATTCACCAACTATGTTTGAATCCTAATACGAATACCAATATGAATCCTAATATGGTTATCTATATCACAATACCGAAGAAACACGATTTTTCTACTGACAGCAAATGTGGTCGAATGTCGATATCAATACAATTATGAGCTCATATTAGGATTCACCAACTATGTTTGAATCCTAATACGAATACTAATATGAATCCTAATATGGTTATTTATATCATTCTAGAGAGCAAATGTGGTCGAATGTCAATACCAATACAAATATGAGCTCATATTAGGATTCGCCAGGTCTGTTTGAATTCTAAAACGAATACTAATATGAATCCTAATATGGTTATCTACAGGGTGGGCCAAAACATTTTGCAACTTTTTTAAAAGGCTAGAAAAGTATCATAACATGAAGGTATTGACATAAAAATTGAATTACAGAAAGTTTAGGATAGGCATATTTTACCATTCAAATATCTAAGCTAATCCTGACTTCTAATTTTTTTGACAGTTCTTTGAATATCAATGGTAAATTGTTCATGTGTCCATGATTTACTGTTTTTCCAAGAAAATGTGACTTTTTATGATTTTATGTGATCAACAATAACACATTCATAATGTTAACTGTTTATTCAATATCTAGGACAGTTTTATATTAGTATCTACTCACAATGGTATTATATTATACTGTATCTATAAAACTATTATTAATCATGTGTTCTTACATCCACCTTCACTATCGCTCCCAGCCATCGGGCAAGGGTTGCTTTATATATCTGGAGGAAGATACCTCTAGATTTATTAGTCCTGATGGATTGCTGCCCAATACACCAGATGCCAACCCCTGTGACTATCACACATGGAGGCACCTGGGGCAGTTTATTGCAATAAATGGTAATCCACACACAAACTATTGATCAACTAAAAGAAGTTCTGCTGGAGAAATGGAAACTACCGCAAGAATCGCTGAATGGCGCCATTGCAGTTCCGCCCTCATGTCAGTGTGATAGTGAAGATGAAAGGCGGATGCATGGAACATTTTTAAATATATAATTGATAGATACAGTATAACATAATACCTTAGTAAGTAGATTCTAATATAAAACTGTACTAGCCATTGGTTAAACAAATATCAAAGATTGTAGCAGATTTAGTGAACATAATGAATGTGTTATTGTTGCTCACACAATATCATGAAAAGTCACATTTTCTTGGAAAAACAGTAAATCTCGGACACATGAACACTTTACTATTGATATTCAGAGAACTGTCAAAAAATTAGAATCCAGGATTAGCTTAGATATTTGAATGGTAAAATATGCCTATCCTAAACTTTCTGTAAATCAATTTTTATGTCAATACCTTCATGTTATGATACTTTTCTAGCCTTTTAAAAAAGTTGCAATTTTTTTTGGCCCACCCTGTATATTACAATGGCGAAGAAAGACTACAGAAAATGTGGTCGAATGTCAATACCAATACAAATATGAGCTCATATTAGGATTCGCCAACTATGTTTGAATCCCAATTTCAATCCCAATATGAATCCTAATATGGTTATTTATATCCTTCTTGCAAAGAATGACGATTTTCTGCATCAAATGTGGTCGAATGTCAATACCAATAAAATATGAGCTCATATCAGGATTCGCCAGGTCTGTTTGAATCCTAATACGAATACTAATATGAATCCTAATATGGTTGTTTATATCATTCTAGCGAAGAAACACGACTTTTCTATAGCAAATGTGGTCGAATGTCAATACCAATACAACTATGCGTTCATATTGGGATTCACCAACTGTGTTCGAATCCTAATACGAATCCTAATATGGTTATCTATATCACAATAGCGAAAAACTGCGATTTTTCTACAGTAAATGTGGTCGAATATCAATACCAATACAAATATGAGCTCATATTAGGATTCGCTTACTCTGTTTGAATCCTAATACGAATACTAATATGAATCCTAATATGGTTGTGTATATCATTCTAGCGAAGAAAGACGACTTTTCTGCTGCAAATAAGGTCGAATGCCAATACCAATACAAATATGTATTGCTAGAATAGATAGCTAATGTGACTGAGGCTATATCAGTTATTTCATTAACAGTTACCTAAAACGTCTACATGCGAGCGATCAGTATTTTTTGCTAAAATAACGTTGAAGCAATCAATGGATCACGTTGCTATTCTGAATGGATAACAATGATAAATAAACGCATTCTCACCTACATGTATCTCCATAACAGTTTCTTACTATTACAGAAAACTGTTTCCTCACCAGGGTATACGCTCAGTCGAAACAAATAAACATTTTTAAAATGAAATGTACACACTTGTGTGCATTGAATCTAAAATAACTATAACTTGATAGCAGTCCGTGCTAAGCTTACAGTATATATAAAACATCCTGTATATGTATCAGCTATATAATATTTCAGAATGCTGACCTACCTAAAGATGCAGGGTTATATGGACAAGTTGTGTTTGAGTAACCACCTTCCTTAATTCGTTTTCTCACAGATTTCCAGTATGCAGCGTCTGCTTCATGTTTCTCTTTAATCCAATATAAAATAGATTGTCCAGCGATCAAACCAATCGTCAAAATCGTAATAACCAAACGAGATCGCGATATAAGTGACATGATTCTTAATTCTCTTTAGATTTAATTTGTAAATCTATTATCCCATGTTCATTCTATATGTTGGTTTAACCCGCCTTAGTTTAAGTCATATCATCAGTTAACTGCTTTGTTTTGTGATTACGTTCACCAGGTATGTGTGTTTGCTGGCTAATCTACATTGCTATAGACATGGCTCTGCATGTGTTACTGTTGAGTTTATTATATTATCCTTATCATACTAATATTGATAGTAAATCAGCTGCGTCTTTGTATATTACTAGATAAGAGTATATACATGATACATGTATACATACATTACATATAGTAGCCCTTACATGCACCATATACAATGTAAGGGGTACCCTACTTTGGCGGCTCGCTTCGCTCGCAGTGATACAAACTCAAAAATCGCACTCCTTTTGACAAT